>CAKOAT010051377.1:62023-124541 GCA_932364175.1 Eruca vesicaria subsp. sativa | reverse complement strand
CGAGTTCCGACTTTGATTATTTATAAAAAGATGTTTTATTAAAATCCCCGTGGAACGCTGATATAGAGTTTAGTCTGAACTTAACACAACTCTTAACCAAAGTACGGGTCAGCGCTGGCCTTAGGCTGAGGTTGAGAGGGACGGTATTGTGGTTGGGCTGGTCGAGACTTTGATTTGTTTAAAGTTTTGATTGGACCGACTGCGATGCTCGTCTAATTGTAACGCTTCCGGGTTGTCCCGGGTTAGTCCGGCCTAGGACGGTTCGGGGGTGTTACAGGCGGGGTAGCTAGGTAATGTTTCAGCTGTTGGAAAGCTTTCTCGCATTCTTCTGACCATTCGAACTTTTTGTTTCCCTTCAACGTTTCGTAGAAAGGTAGAAATTTGTCCGTTGATCGCGAGATAAAACGGTTAAGTGCTGCGACCCTGCCGGTCAGTCTTTGTACTTCGCGTTTCATCCTGGGAGAGACAATCTTTATTAGAGCCGTGATTTGTTTCGGGTTAGCCTCTATCCCGTGGTAAGTGACGAGGTACCCTAGAAATTTTCCGGACGCGACGGCAAACCGACACTTTGCCGGGTTCAACTTCATGTTATGAAGATTGAGCCTTTCGAAACATTCTTGGAGGTGTACGACGTGGTCTTGCTCTTCGAGGGATTTCGCGAGCATATCGTCGATGTACACTTCCATTGTTTTTCCGAGTTGCTCGGAGAACATTCGATTGACAAGTCGTTGGTAAGTCGCACCGGCGTTCTTTAGACTGAAAGGCATCACTTTATAGCAATAGGTTCCCCGGTCAGCTATGAATGCGGTTTTCTCCCAATCGTTAGGATTCATCATGATCTGATTGTATCCTGAGAAGGCGTCCATGAAGGATAAGATTTTGTTTCCCGCGGTTGCCTCGACTAAGCGATCGATATGCGGCAGCGGATAACTATTCTTTGGACATGCTTTATTGAGATCGGTAAAATCGACGCAAACTCGCCACTTTCCGTTCTTTTTCTTTACGACAACGGGATTGGCGAGCCAGTCGGGATATCGAACTTCCGTGATCGATCCTACTTTGAGGAGTCTATCGACTTTGCTGTTGACCGCTTCGGCGCGTTCTGGCCCCAGTTTTCGTCTTTTTTGTTTAACGGGTTTGGATGTTGGGTCAACGTTAAGTTCGTGACATGTGATGTTTATGTCGATCCCCGGCATATATTCCGCAGTCCAAGCGAACTTGTTCGAGTTCCGTTTCAGGCATGTAAGAAGTTCGACTTTTAAGGTCTCGCTCAGGTTCGCCCCGATTTCGACGCAGCGTTCTGGAAAATTCTCGTCGATGCATACTGAGATGACGGGTTTGCAGGTTGGCTCGCGTTTACCTTCCAAAGCCTCGGCCGCTCGCAACTGCCAGAAGAGTTCCGTTTTATCTTGCTATGGGGCGTTGTCGAGGGACGTCGACTTCTCTTTCTTTTTGGAAGAGATATCGACCGGCAGATTTTTTCGTTTTAAATCCGTGGCGTAGCAAACTTGCGAGGTCCTCCGATTTCCCCTTATAGTCTCGATCCCGCACGGAGTCGGAAACTTGAGACACATATGGTACGTCGACGGAATCGCTTGCATCGAATTTAACCAAGGTGTCCCTACGATTGCGTTGTAAGACACAGGTCGGTCGACGACTTCGAATTTGACGTTTTTCACTATGCTCCCGGCGCGAACTGTCAGGTTGATCGTTCCGAGGGTCGTGGTGATTTCTCCCGAGAGTCCTACTAGCGGGCTTACGTTTTCCGCGGTTTCAGACAAATCGATTTTCATTCTTTCGAGAGTGTTTTTGAAGATGATATCAGCCGAGCTTCCGGTATCGACTAATATCCTTGCGACATCCATATTTTGGATCGTCAGCTCAATAACAAGAAGATCGTTGAGAGGTTTGATCGAATCGATCGTTGCTCTTTTCTCGAACGAGATGACGTCACCGTTCGGATTAGGCATGTTATTTCTCGTTCGTTTTAGAAACTATTGTGTAAGAGAATCCGACCACCTCCTTCTAGCGCCAAACTGTGGGAACCAAAATCCACACTGTCGATTTTCCGTCAAATATGGAAACTTAGGATGAAACCCTAATTTTCCCGAGGTCTTGGATCTCTGCGGAAATCACTAAAACAAACGAATTTAACAGAATATGGATGAACAATGAAGAACAGAGAATAAAGAACTTGTATGAAAGCTTTTATTAAATAAGAAATCGACAACTGTTACAAGAAGGATTGAAGAACTTAGACGTCGAAACGTTCTAAGGATCTTGATTGCTAGTCTAAACGCTAAGTCCTAAATTCCTAAGCTAACAGCCGTCTTTTTAGGTCTGATTTTCTCGTCCTCCTCCTCTTCCCTATGCTTCTGGCTTATATACTCCTTTCCCAAGCGGCTCAATCTTTCCATTTTGCCCGGATTCGAGTTTATCGGGAAACTTCCTTTTATCTCCATCCTTCCTTTCTTCCCGAGGAAATCTTCTATTTATCTTCAAACTTGCCTTTTATTTCCCTTCTGCGAAAAAACCGTCAAAACGTTATCGTATCTTTCGGTTTGATTTCGTTAATATCGCGAGATGGGTTTTTATCGTGTTTTAGGACCTTTCGGTCTGTTTTGTGATAAAAACCGTTTTACGATTTTATACGAGATCAATTCCTGATCCGATGCCGTTTTTAGGATTTTCTCGACGTTTTTTTTATTAAAAACGAGTTTTTTATGATCTTATCAAAAAATCTCGGATAAATTGTATAGTTTAGGCGATGTACGGTGTCTTGCTTAACCAATATCGTTTTATACGATTTCTTCGAGTTCTTTCGAGAAAGAGGAGTTTTACAGTTTTTATTGTAAAACTCGAACGATAAGTCGGATCGAGACGAAACAAGAGACATTTTGGCCGTGGTTCAGAATGCGACCATGTCGAAGGGCGTAAGTTTCGAATCGGGGATGCGGGAGATCGAGGTACGAAGAATCGGGTCGGTCCGGTCCAGCTGTCCGAGGAGTTTCTAGTTCGCTTGCTGGCGAACTAAGCCAGCTTGGCTTAGTTCGCCATCTTGGCTTAGTTCGCCAGCAGGCGAACTAGTCAGGGTGTTCCTAGTTCGCCTGCTGGTGAACTAAGCCGAGCTGGCTTAGTTCGCCAGCAGGCGAACTAGTCGAAAGGCTCCTAGTTCGCCTGCTGGCGAACTAAGCCGGGCCGGCTTAGTTCGCCAGCAGGCGAACTATTCGAGGGACTCCCCCGGCTTAGTTCGTCAGCAGGCGAACTAGACGAGAGACTCCTAGTTCGCCTGCTGGCGAACTAAGTCGGGCTGGCTTAGTTCGCCAGCAGGCGAACTAGTGGAGAGGCTCCTAGTTCGCCTGCTGGCGAAATAAGCCAGCTCGGCTTAGTTCGCCAGCAGGCGAACTAGTCGTGACTAGTTCGCGTTTTGTGGCGGTTTCGGTTTTTTGCAGTTTTATAAAACGATCTTCGAGTTTTATAAAACGATCTTCGAGTTTTATAAAACGGCTTCTCGAGTTTTATAAAACGATCTTCGAGTTTTATAAAACGTTCTTCGAGTTTTATAAAATGGCTTCTCGAGTTTTATAATACGATCTTCGAGTTTTATAAAACGATCTTCGAGTTTTATAAAACGGCTTCTCGAGTTCTATAAAACGGCTTCTCAAGTTTTATAAAACGGCTTCTTGAGTTTTATAAAACGATCTTCGAGTTTTATAAAACGGCTTTTCGAGTTTTATAAAACGGCTTTTCGAGTTTTATAAAACGGCTTCTCGAGTTTTATAAAATGATCATCGAGTTTTATAAAACGATCTTCGAGTTTTATAAAACGATCTTCGAGTTTTATAAAACGATCTTCGAGTTTTATAAAACGGCTTCTCGAGTTTTATAAAATGATCTTCGAGTTTTATAAAACGATTCTCGATTTTTATAAAACGATTCTCGAGTTTTATAAAACGATTTTTGCGGAAAGTAATGATTCCATTTTTACAGAAGTTATCGTAGACGTTGATTTCGAGATTACGGTTTTCGACACCAACAAATCATTAACCACATCAACACAAGGCAGTCCATTAAGTCCCATTTAAATAGTGTGAAGGTTCTTATGCATCATGATCCATTCATCTAACAACCTAACTCCCATTTATGATCTATCAACTTAACTTTCAAACAAGGACTATCCAAACCCTAATTCCGGCATCAACCAGAATAGAGATTATGAGAACAGTTCTGGGTTTTGAATCACCTCTCCTTAGAAATAGATCTAAGATCTGGAGATCTGGAGATCTGGATTTGAGAACAAGAGATAAGAGGGAACGAGATCTGGTCGCCTCCACACCACACGGCACCACCACCAACACCACCAAAACCGATGATCTCCAGTGACCACCACCACCACCACCACTACGCCCACGGAAAGGAGAGAGAGAGAGGAAGAAGAAGCCGCACGGAAGAGAGAGAGAAAAAAACGAGAGATCACGAGAGAGAAGAGGATCCTTGACGGCTAGGGCTTTCGTGTCTCCGGGATTCTCTGTAGGGCTTCGCTTTAGTTTTAAGATGTGAGAAAAGAAGGGGGATGCAGTCCTTTTTATAATGAATTGTAGGAAACCCTAGGTTTTTGGACAAGTGGGCCATAGAGAAGCCCATTAGTCTTCCCAAAAATTTTAGGCCCGGTAATGAGTTGTTTAATCTCCCCCACTTAATAGAATTCGTCCCCGAATTCTGCGTGTTAGAAATCAAACATCAAACGTCCCAACCAACTTAGGCATCACACATCACTTGCTCACTAACATTTTCTGTAACATCTTGGCTCACTAACCTTGTGGAGGCCCCTCCTCGTTTTATATCCCAACCACCCTTCTAAGTCAATATTTCCTTGCGGTTCGCTAACTTAACCCATACTCTGCTTATAGTTACGGAGAGACATATTCTTGCTGCTGGCTTCGGGATGTTATCCAGGGTACTTCTACCCTCATGTACCCGCCTCACGTGTGGTGCCATCTTGAAATCAAAACATCTGTTTTAGTGTACTGCCGGCTTGCCATCGCGCCTCCGCTGCGCTACTCTGATTTTTCCTTGCCCACCTTATGTCCCCATGTTCTTTGGTCCAGGCATCCCCATATGTGGATTCCTCCATCCAAAGGTGTCCCTTGGCACAACCTGACAGTAGTCTTGTGTTCCTCATAGCCCGTATCGGCTATTCCACTTGCTCTGTGGTTTCATAGGTCCTCTTTAACTTTGTTCTTAGCTCTCCCCCACTTTCGATCAAGCGTACCTGATTCCTAACAACCTCCCCTACCTTCCTCATACCCGTAACTCAGTGGGTTGTAAGATTGTGCCAGTACTCGTCTGTGATATTGTGTACTCCACCTTCCTACCATGTCAACACATGGCATACAACCCATGTCGGTCAACCTACCTTGGTGTTCTATGAACCAAGCCATGTCGTGGCTATACCCCATTCCCGTTATAGTACATATGTCCTCCAAAGCAACTCCATACATATATACTAATAAAACCTCCTAATGGTAACACACTGCCTCCTCCTCACCAGTGAAAATATCATGGGTTCCAAGGCACCATCGAGCTCATCCCGGATGTCCTTGCACAGTCTGACCTTAAATAACCGACACCATTCTTCTGCAGGCTTGGGTTAGCACCTCTTGGCAGTGTCCATGAACTCCTTCAAGTAGTCTCTCACTGCGCGGGGCTTCTGCATCATCTGGACCAGTACATCAAAGCTACACGGCGCGGTTGAGGATTTCCGCGGGCAACCCTGTTTCTTACGAGAGAGTTCCCCAACATGTGGTTTCTGATCGCCGTTGTCCATCACTGGGTCCTTCTCTGTGTCTTACCCTTCTGACTCCCCAGACTCAACTAGTTTAGCTGCAATCTTTCCTTTCGCTTCGATGGCAAGACCGGCCATCCGTTTCACCAGAGCGAACTCGTGAGGCTCCAAGACGTCCCTCAGTTTGGCATGTATATCTCCGCGAGCTTGTGCTTGTACCATCCGCACCATGTTTCTGCATACCTTAGCTTACACAACTTGGCTTGGTTGAGGAAGTCCTCCGTATATCCCGCAACTGATCGATCTTCCTGAACATTCTGAAGTATGACTCCACACTGACACTTCCCGATCAAAACTCTTGGGGGTTCCCCAGCCGCACTCAGCGTCTCGCATAGGCAGCCACGCTTCTTTGGGGGGCTCTTCCTTGGATGTGAGCCGAAATGTTGCCAAGATTCCGCCTGGCCAACATTGTCTCTTGCCGGACACTGTCAAGGACCATGCCTCTGTTGTCTTCAGTACTTACTTCCAGCATTTTAAGAACCAAGGCGGTTCTTGTGATTTTCATTGTGCTGCAGTTATCACCACACCGACCCTAGTAAGAAATTTATCTAAACCCTGTTGTTTTTAGTTATCTAGCCTCATTTAATAAATTGAGACCATAAACATTCACTCTCTGATTTTCTAATTATTTGATGATAGGTCATGGCTCTTGCCTTTTTGACTATATCTCTGATTCTAAGGAAAGAGGAAATATGAAATGAAACCACCTTCTGAAACTAATGAAACAACTTATGTACTAATAATGAATTTTAAATCAATTGCGATGCATTAAGATTACATTAATCTGGCCTTTTATATAAATAATATTTTCAAAAATTCAACAAGCAAAGCACATGGGTAACATAATCGGATCATTTACTAACTTCGCTTTCTGAGATTTTTCAGAAAACACACAACAAGGGGGGGGGGGGAGTTATCGTGGATCCCCGGTCTGAGAAGATCCACAATAATGTGGCTGCTCGGCTTGCAGAATGCCAGACTCCGCTGACGCAGCAGTCTCTATACGGAGTTCCCGTCCAGTTGTCCATACAGTAGGTATTGTAAGTTTTCTTACATCTAACTAATTTTATTATGTAAGTAACATCTATTTTCGTTTTAAAGGGGGTCCTTAAAAAAAGTGACGGATGGTCGACATAGGATCCGATAACGATGTCCCATGGGCGACATCTTCTTATGCCCATAGACGTGATGAGAGACATCTCAGATGCGTTCTGATCTGGATTCTATGCAACCTCAACTGACGTCTCATGAAATTCTTCTCGACCTTATGGAAGACGCAAACCCACAGATGCAGAGGATGTTGCAGGCTAGGGAGGCAGCACTCGAAATTCCAGATTCTCCGGTCCGATCAACGTATGAGGAGGCAACTGACTTAGAGAGAAAAAATACCCACGACTACTTCCAGGACGACGACCTTCACTGGCTTTGTTTTTTATTTTTGTTTTTATTGTAAGTTTGATTATAATTATAATATTTATATTTTTAAAATTATTTAATAATTATTTTAAAATTTCTTTTGAAAAAAAAATTCAACTTCCGTAGGTAAACTGGTTAAATTTACGAGGACTTTCAACAAAGAACTTGTAAATGACTCGTAAAGTTTTACGAAGAATTAAAATCAACGTAGATGTTAAAAGCTCATAATGTTTTATTGGGACTATACCAGAACGTACATGTACACTCTTAGTAAACTTTTAAGTGGACTTAACATCGATTTCGATGTAAAATCATCATAAAATTTGCACACCTAAATTATGATTTCACTTCGGAACTGTATTTGAAGGAATTATACTATTATTCAGTTATGTAATTTTTGAACTATTTTTAAGTCATATGTTATTGAATTAAGTATTTGCATAAATAAGTTTTAGTATTATTGAATTTATTAATTCCTTAAGTCCACGGAATGCTTTTCTTGTTCAATTTTACTATAATGTTGATGCTATTGTCATTCAACATGAGTTAAAAATTATTGTGAAGAAAAATACAAAGAACGATTATCACTATTTTTCTGGAAGTTTCAACCAAAAAATTTAATCCCTTGAAATACATAAGTATTTTCTTAAATTCAATAAGTCGAGACCCTCTCCTAATCCAAACAAATCTATTTTTGTTTTGGAAACTCATTCATTGTGGGAACCGAAATCCACATACTGTCAAATAATCATAAATAAGGAAAGTTAGGAAAACCCTAATTTTCCAGAGGAACCGGATCTCTGCGAAAGCCAACGGCAAGTAACCAAGAACGTGATTAATATGAATAAATTGAAAGATATAAAAATAAAAACGAGATTAAAAGCAAGAAGGATTCTTAATCCGAATTCGCGTAAGAACGGTTACAACGAGAGTTGCCTTAGCTGCGTGAGCCGTCGGCGAAATTCCTAGTTCTAGCAATCTAAGACTAAAACCATAGTTGAGACGCAGCTCGATAACAAAAACGGAAAATTGCCTAAATGCTAAGTTTGGTGGCGAAAGCTCTAAAAAATCGTCTCCCTTGCTTCTGCCCTAGACCTCCTATTTATATACTCCTCGCCTTGGCCATCCGGTCTTTCCATTTCGCCCAGATTTGACTATATCGGGAATTTTCCATTTTTCTCGATCCTTCCTTTTCTTCCGCGGAAATCTTCTATTTTTCTTCCAACCTTCCTTTTATCTTCAAACTTGACTTTTATTTTCCTCCTGCGAGTAAACCGTCAAAACGTTATCAAATCTGCGGGTTAGATTCCGTTAAGATCGCGAGATGGGTTTTTCTCTCGTTTTAGTCCCTTCCGGGCCGTTTTTGCGATAAATCCATTTTCTGACTTTTTACGGGATCATTTCCTGATCTGACTTCGTTTTTAATAGATTCCTCGAGCTAATCATAAGGTTTTACGATTTACTCGACTTTCTAATTAAAAACGCGTTTTTTACGATTTACTCGACGTTTTTATTAAAGACGCGTTTTTTACGGTTTCGACGAGAAATCTCGAATAAATCGTATGTTTTAGGCAATGTTCGGTGTTTCGTCAACCGTCGCCGTTTTATACGATTTCTTTATCGAGAAAGCAAAGTTTTACGGTTTTTATCGTAAAACTCGAACGATAGGTCGGATCGAGATGGAACGGGAGATGTTTCGGCCACGGTTTAGAATGCGACCGTGTCGAAAGACGTAAGTTTCAAATCGGGTATGCGGAAGACCGAGGCTCGGGACGTCCAGGAAGTTTCTAGTTCGCCCATCGGCGAAATAAGCCGGGCCGGCTTAGTTCGCGTTTTACGGCTGTTTCGTTTTTTTTTGCGGTTTCGTAAAACGATTCTTCGAGTTTTATAAAACGATTCTCGATTTTTACAAAACGGCTTCTCGAGTTTTATAAAACGGCTTTTCGAGTTTTATAAAACGATCTTCGAGTTTTATAAAACGATCTTCGAGTTTTATAAAACGGCTTCTCGAGTTTTATAAAATGATCTTCGAGTTTTATAAAACGATCTTCGAGTTTTATAAAACGGCTTCTCGAGTTTTATAAAACGATCTTCGAGTTTTATAAAACAGCTTCTCGAGTTTTATAAAACGGCTTCTTGAGTTTTATAAAATGATCCTCGAGTTTTATAAAACGATTCTCGAGTTTTATAAAGCAATTCTTCGAGTTTTATAAAACGATTCTCGAGTTCTATAAAACGATTCTTTGAGTTTTATAAAACGATTCTCGATTTTTATAAAACGATCCTCGATTTTTATAAAACGATTTTTGAGTTTTATAAAACGATCCTCGGGTTTCATAAAACGATTCTCGAGTTTTATAAAACGGTCCTCGAGTTTTATAAAAAGATCCTCGAGTTTTATAAAACGATTCTTTGGGTTTTATAAAACGATTCCTTTTATATTTCTGCGGGGAGTTTCGGCCGTTGATTCCGTCGTACCGATTTTGACCCCAACAGTTAGCCCCCCAGCTCGTAAGAATCTTGAGCCTTTAGCGTAAGGTTCTTGCGAGTGGTTAACCAGTTTTAGTTAAGTTAGGCGGAATTAANGAGTTTCGGCCGTTGATTCCGTCGTACCGATTTTGACCCCAACAGTTAGCCCCCCAGCTCGTAAGAATCTTGAGCCTTTAGCGTAAGGTTCTTGCGAGTGGTTAACCAGTTTTAGTTAAGTTAGGCGGAATTAATGGTCGGAAAGGTCCGTTGAAAGTGATCTTTCCACTTTCCAGGGAGCGGAAAGCGTTTAAGATTATGGCTGCGCCTTGTGAAGGCTGCCTATGTACCCTTTTGAGGGGATCAAACCTTTCGTAGTTCGTTTCAGAATTAAGGTTCGTATGACCTGCTTCCTAGCAAGACCTTTACGGTCTAGTTATATGTCGTGTAGGAATTATCGAGCATATTGATGTCGATGGCATCCGGACCTTTGCCGGCCTTGAGACTAGTCTCGTAGGCCGTTTGGTCTGGCCGAGCGTGGCCGTTATATTTTTCGGACTGGCCGTGTGCGGCTCTTAGTCCCTGCCACTTTTGTGGCTTTATTAAAAATCGGTTTGTGTTTTTTAAGAGCGCGTTTTTATTCGTATGAATGTAGCGGGAAGAATATGAGTTGATATTGAGGGAGGTCGGCGAGTTGTCGTCTCGCATTCCTTTTTCCCTTAGTGTATCGCCTTGTTCGTTTGCCCGTTTTAGGATGTTTAGTAAATCGAGTGAGCGTTTAGATATAGACGAAGAGGCATGCCTTTAGGATCTCGATTCATGCCTTGAGACGTTAGCGACCAGTGTGCTGGGTTTAGGGCAAGACCTAGGTTTACTTTCGGATTGAGGCTATGCGATGACTAGTTCGGCTTCCGTTTTGCCTGTTGCGATTTTAACCTGATTCCATACCGATTTAGAATCCGCGATAGGTTCTCGGCTTATATGATTCGTCTGGTTGGAACCGAGCATCTCACCGGGAACAATTTCTAAGTTGCCCGGAAGTGCTGACCAAAAGTTTGGATTTCTTTTATAGCGCTATTACCCTTGTGTCGGGTGTTCGAGAGCTATCTCTNATTTAGAATCCGCGATAGGTTCTCGGCTTATATGATTCGTCTGGTTGGAACCGAGCATCTCACCGGGAACAATTTCTAAGTTGCCCGGAAGTGCTGACCAAAAGTTTGGATTTCTTTTATAGCGCTATTACCCTTGTGTCGGGTGTTCGAGAGCTATCTCTGCGAGATAACTTAAGTTTTTTTAGGACTGTTGCGAGTTCGTTGTGATTAGCAACGAACTATTTTTAAGTGATAGATGTTTACATAGTTTGGGCCTTCGCGAAGGATACGTACGTTAAGAAGTTTTGCGTAATTTTATAGTTGCGAACGGACTGTTAGGTCTTCCAAGAAAATGACTTTATCGAGGAAGGTATTTGTGTCGAAAAACTGATCTCCGGGCGTCTGCGACGTCTCGCAGTGCCGAAAGTTGGTTTTTATTTTATATGTCGCGTTTCATGTTCAGAACGTTTGCGGGCTCAAAGATGTTGCGCGGTGTTGCGAGGTTTTTGTCTTAACCCTGCTTTGCAGGAACACTTTGGTTCGTTTGCGTATATTCGCAATTAAAACTAACATTCCTGTTTGGATGTTAGGTAGTTTTATGATTTGTGCTAGAGCAATTAGGACCGAGAGGTCGCGTAAGTTGTTTCCCCGAAACGAAGGGTTTTTCGTTACAGTGCTTTGTGAAGTGTTGACCTTCCGAGATTCGTACGGCTTTAGGAGCTCTGGTACGAGTGTTTTCTTATACGTCGGATTTTGTAGGAAACTTGCTTCGGGAGTAGAGTGAATCGCGAGAATACAGAACTTAGCCGATTTTCGACAAGTTTGCATTATCCGTTAAACGTATTGGCTTGGTGTGAAGGTTGTGTTCAGCCGCACAACCAAAGTCGTATTTGGTAGAGGATTAGACCACGACACTTTCGTGCTATCGAAAAGGTCGAGTCGGTTTGTAAACTTGGCATTGAAGTGAAGCACGCTCGGACAATAGCCAAGTAGCGTTTGTCGAGCTTGATATGCCAAGTGTTCCCGTGGTTATTGAAAACGTTTTTCCATTGCAGGTTTGATTTATACGATGAAAGTTTCGTATAAACTTTCCTTTGTATGGAAGTTGTTTTTTTTTTTTTTTTGCTCAAGGTAGACAGATCCTAAGAAGCTCGATGCAGAGCCCGTGCGGAGTCGTTTGCGGGGCGGTCTCATTCTCGGATGTAAACGGGAGGAATGAGAGCGGATGCTCGTGAAGCGATGGGCTAAAGAGTGAGATCTTTCAGATCGTGTCGCGAGGAGGCAGAGTTTAGATTGGCCGCTCAGTGCCGGTTCGTATAGCTTGGTTTTTGCTATAAGGAAAGTACTTTTCGCAAAACCTGTTACGTTTACTTTCGAGAGTTACTTCGTTATGACATGATCCTGACTATATGAAGGATTTCTCGCGTAAGCAACGGGCGATGAATTTAGTAAATCGACGCGACGCATTGGGTTAATAATGTTTCCGCAGATTTTTCGAGAAACCTTTCCGCTTAGTTTTTGATTCTTCGGTGATAGTTTTTTCGGAGTCACTCGTGGAGTTTTACCAAAAGTTATTTCACCGAGATCTAGTCGCAAAATGTTTTAGCGGGTTTCTCGGGCGGAATGAATCACATGATCAGAAATAGGATCAGTCAGCGAGAAGGGAGGACGTGTTCCCTATTGCTGCTTCTCGATCTTTCTTTCGCCGCAAAGGTTCTTGACATTATTCCGTGACTCACTTGGTTTGACGGAAAATGAGATCAATGCTTTGATGCCTAAAGATTTCGACTCTTATACTTGTTTTATCAAGTTTGAGAAGATCTTTATGACTTCGGCAAATAATCGAGTTTCGCAGAGATTTTCTAACCGCATGATTGCGACGAGAAATGCTGTATATTCCTCGAGATTATTTCCCAGACAGTTTGGATCAGTCTTTAGCACTTAGACGGTTTTTAGATTGTCGTTTGCTTTTGGGATGATTTTGACGAGGCGTTGCATCGTCCGAATATTTTTCCGCTTATTTTAGAAAACGCTTTCTTGATGCGAGGAAAAATGTTCGGCGAAAGAAGAAAGACGAGTTTCTTTTGAAGGATTTGGATGATCGACAATCCGGGTCGATTAAAGATCATGGTTGATCGGAGATGACTTGGAGTATGTCTGATTTACGAGAACTTCTAGGAGCGAGTCGGTTTTAAGACGACGTTAGCGTCTCTAGCCCCTTCATTCTTTTAGGAAATGAGTACGTTTGAATGCGTGGCGATCGTTTCTCGGTTGTACGAGAGATTGGATCGGTTTGCGAGTTATGCCTGAATGGTTAGAGAACAACAAATCGAGATAGACAAAAATTTCTTACGACTTAGCATGGTAAACTATCTTCTAAATTCTAAGTTCTATAGGTTTCTTGGCAGTTTACAAGACGTTTTCGTTTCTTACCTACGAGAAATTAGAAGTCTAATAAACTTTTCGAATCGGACATACCTTAGCTTCATCGATGATGGGGGTCGTCTATTCTTCGTTCTTCATCTTTTGACCTACCGGTCTTCGACGAATTACCAGCAAGAGTATCGTAGCGGGGAGAAGACTCAACCATCAGAGCTCGTGTTCTTGTTTCTTCGTACTGCTGGTTTTATTTGACCGACTAGGTGCACTTTGTATATCGAAAAAATCAATCACGTGTTTATGATTGGATGTTTTCGACTTAGCGTGGCAGAGTTTCGTAAAATCGGATTAGGTTTAGAGAGTTCAGATTTCTCGTATAGTTTAGGCAACTTTGGTGTTAAGTCAACCGTTGCCGTTTTAGATGATTGATTCGAACTTATACGAAGAAACAAGTCTTTGCGGTTTTATCGTAAAATCCCGATGGAAATTCCGGTTCAGACGAAACGAGAATCAGCGCGATCAAGACTTCGAGAGAACTCGAGGATTGGTTCAGCTCGACGTAAGGCAAGTCGGGTGAACCCTTTCAGCTCGTCGTGTGGCGATCTGGATTGTAAGAAACCTTGGGGCGAAGTCAGCGTCTCTTGGGCGAGCCAGGCGCTTGGGTCAGCTCGCTGTATGGCGAGCTAGCTAGCTCTACGTTCGACGAGCTAAGACGCTTGGCGCGGGTGATCTCGATTCGTCGAGTTGACTTGTTTTCGTCGTAGAATCTCAACGGAAAGTCCGATTCAGACGAAACGAAAAGCGTTTCGATCAAGATTCTAGATGGAGATGTTTCAATCCATCGAGCTTGTCCAACTTGCCTAATGGTGAGTCGGCGAGCACAGTCCCGATTCATCAAGCTATCTTGTTTTCGTGGTAAAACCTCAACGAAAACTTTGATTGAGACGAAACGAAAAGCAGTGCGATTATTGTTTAGAGTACGGTCCGGCTCACCATAGCTATGAGTTGGATTGTGCCGACCCTCGGGAAAAAGTCAGTGCCTCTGGGACGAGGTGGAAAGCCAGTCAGCTCGCCAAGATGGCAAGCTAGGTTGCTTGGCCAACTCACCGTCTTTTCGGCTGGATAGTATTGCCCGATTCTGCGAGTAGCCTAAGGTTCTTCCGCGAGCAACCTAGGGTTTTGTCGCTAATAACCTAGGGTTTTTCCGCGAGTGTGGGAACCGAAATCCACACCGTCAATTTTCCGTCAAATATGGAAACTTAGGATGAAACCCTAATTTTCCCGAGGTCCTGGATCTCTGCGAAAATCACTAAAACAAACGAATTTAAAAGAATATGGATGAACAATAAAGAATAGAGAATAAGAACTTATACGAAAGCTTTCATTAAATTAGAATCGACAACTGTTACAAGAGGAATTGAAGAACTTAGACGTCGAAACGTTCTAAGGATCCGAATTGCTAGTCTAAACGCTAAGTCTTAAATTCCTAAGCTAACAGCCGCCTTTTTAGGTCTGATTTTCGTCCTCCTCTTCTGCCCTACGCCTCTGGTTTATATACTCCTTGCCTTGACGGTTCGATATTTCCATTTTGCCGGATTTGAGTATTTCGGGAATCTTCCATTTTTCTCGATCCTTCCTTTTCTTCCGCGGAAATCTTCTATTTATCTTCAAACTTGCCTTTATTTTCCTTCTGCGAGTAAACCGTCAAAACGTTATCAAATCTGCAGGTTAGATTCCATTGAAATCGCGAGATGGGTTTTTATCGCGTTTTAGGTCCTTCCGGGCCGTTTTGCGATAAATCCGTTTTCCGACTTTTTACGGGATCGTTTCCTGATCTGACGTCGGTTTTAATAAATTACTTGAGTTAATCGCAAGGTTTTACGATTTACTCAACTTTTTATTAAAAACACGTTTTTACGACTTACTCGGCGTTTTATATTAAAAAACGCGTTTTTATGATTTTATCGAGAAATCTCGAATAAATCGTATAGTTTAGGAAATGTTCGGTGTTTCGTTTAAACGTTGCCGTTTTATACGATTTACTCGAATTCTTTCTGAGAAAGCGAAGTTTTATGGTTTTAATCGTAAAACTCGAACGGTAAGTCGGATCGAGATGGAACGGGAGGTGTTTCAGCCGTAGTTTAGAATGCGATCGTGTCGAAAGACGTAAATTTTGAATCGGGGATGCGGGAGATCGAGGCGCGGGATATCCGAGAAATTTTTAGTTCGCCCATCGGTGAAACTAAGCCGGGCCGGCTTAGTTCGCCGATGGGCGAACTAGTTGAGTGACTCTTAGTTCTCCCATCGGCGAACTAAGTCGGGCCGGCTTAGTTCGCCGATGGGCGAACTAGTGGAGTATCTCCTAGTTCGCCCATCAGCGAACTAAGCCGGGCCGGCTTAGTTCGCCCATGGGTGAACTAGTCGTGACTAGTTCGCGTTTTTCGGCTATTTCGGTTTTTCGCGGTTTCGTAAAACGATTCTTCGAGTTTTATGAAACGATTCTCGAGTTTTATAAAATGATTCTTCGAGTTTTATAAAACGATTCTCGAGTTTTATAAAATGATTCTTCGAGTTTTATAAAACGATTCTCGAGTTTTATAAAACGATTTTCGAGTTTTATAAAATGATTCTCAAGTTTTATAAAACGATTCTCGAGTTTTATAAAATGATTCTTGAGTTTTATAAAACGATTCTCGAGTTTTATAAAACGATTCTTCGAGTTTTATAAAACGATTCTTCGAGTTTTATAAAATTATTCTCGAGTTTTATAAAACGATTCTCGAGTTTTATAAAATGATTCTCGAGTTTTATAAAACGATTCTCGAGTTTTATAAAATGATTCTCGAGTTTTATAAAACGATTCTCGAGTTTTATAAAACGATTCTCGAGTTTTATAAAACGATTCTTCGAGTTTAATAAAACGATTCTTCGAGTTTTATAAAACGATTCTCGAGTTTTATAAAACGATTCTCGAGTTTTATAAAACGATTCTTCGAGTTTTAGAAAACGATTCTCGAGTTTTATAAAACGATCTCTGAGTTTAATAAAATCACTTTTGCGGAAAGTAATGATCCCCCTTTTACAGAAGTTATCGCAGACGTTGATTTCGAGAGTACGGTTTTTGACACCAACAGTTAGCCCCCCAGTCCGCAATTTCTTGAGGAAATTTTGCGGTCGGATGAAGTTAGGTTTTAATCGGAATCTACGGCTGAGATTCGTCTTATTACGAGGGAGAGCTCTCCTTTTTGTAGAAGTATTGGATCATTACTTCTCATATCTTCCACCTTTCAAGTTTCTCTCCAACTTCTCTCTAGAAAAATTCTTAAGATGTCTTCTTCCCAAGGTGATCAGCAAAACTGTGAGGTCCCATCCGCTGACAATCCTCCGGCATATCCGAAGGATGCTCGGATTTCCGAGTTTCTCTTGTTTCAAGACGAGATGGATCGTAGCGATGCTGAGGAAGATGCCGTCTCGAGCGACGTACCCCCAGTGGATTCATCCGTCTTTGCAAGAGAAGTTAAGGCTATTTTGGACGAAACAACGGATGCGGTAGTGGGCTCCTCGGTGGGCGTTGCCACTGAACCGTCGGGTGCGCCTACTCTTTCGCCCCTCCTTGCAGCCGAAAACGTCACTGTTTCTGCTGAGGTCGGACTAGCTGTAGCCCCCACCATGATAGAGTCAGCCGAACCGGTTGCAGCTCCTACTGCGGTTGATCCAGTTACGATTCTGGGACCTCCCGCTCCGGCTAAGAGGGTGATTGTCTTGGGACTTCCGGCGCTTAGCGCGACCCTGCCTGCTTCAGCGAAAAGCCGCAAGAGAACTCGTCCGAACCCTGATCCTCCTGCGAGAAAGAGAGCCGTAAAGGGTTCCGAGATCAGGGCTTCGTCTAGCAAGGCACCAAGCATGATGTCGATGTCGCAGCAACGCACCAAGGTATGGATTCGCAATCATACGTTTTTAAAGATTATGTTTGCAGCTGACCGTCTTTCTTGGGTTTTTTTTTTAGTTTGTTTCGTTGATCGATGGGATGATCAAAGAGTGCGGGTCCGAAGTTGAGCGCTTAGCCAAAGAGTTAGCCGAGTCACAGGAGAAGTCGGCTCAGCTCGAAAGGAAACTGAAATCGATAGAAGAAGTGCATTCCGCGGAAGTGTCTCGACTCGAAGCTCGGATTAGCGACCTGGATCGTGACCTTGGAAAGACCGCGGTTTCCCTGATCAAAGCGAAGGATGAAAAGAAGTCCAAGGCTTCAGAGCTGCGCAGACTTCAGCGCAAGATGAAGAGTTTTGAGGAANTCAGCTCGAAAGGAAACTGAAATCGATAGAAGAAGTGCATTCCGCGGAAGTGTCTCGACTCGAAGCTCGGATTAGCGACCTGGATCGTGACCTTGGAAAGACCGCGGTTTCCCTGATCAAAGCGAAGGATGAAAAGAAGTCCAAGGCTTCAGAGCTGCGCAGACTTCAGCGCAAGATGAAGAGTTTTGAGGAATCAGCTATCCGTGTGACGGAAGGGTCTATTCCTGTCGAGGGGAGCAATCCCGATCCGATTCTCGCTGCTGAAGACGTACCTCAGCCTGATGCGGATAAGGGTGACGATCCAGAGGTTGCTATCGAGGGTGAAGGTAATGCGATGGATGAAGATGAGGTTCAGTATGCGGACAATGTTTGAAGTTGTAGTCTCTTACGAGATTTTTTTTTTTTTTAAAAAAAATTAGATTTTTATGTATCTGGCCGAGTGCGGCTTTTGTACTTGTTTGGGACTGGCCTTCTATGGCTTTGAATCCCGTGTTGCTTCGGCAAATTTTATTTTCGTAATGGATAATCGGTTTTATTTGAACCTTCTGATTTGAGTCGATATTGTGGGAGGTCCGCGAGTTGTCGTCTCGCATTCTGTTCCCTTAGTGGATCGCCTTATTCGTTTGCTCGTTTTAGGATTTTTAGTAAATCGAGTGTGCGTTTAGATATAGACGAAGAGACATGCCTTTAGGATCTCGATTCATGCCTTGAGACGTTAGCGACCAGTGTGCTGGGTTTAGGGCAAGACCTAGGTTTACTTTCGGGTTAAGGCTGTGCGATGACTAGTCGGCTTTTGTTTTGCCTGTTGCAATTTTAACCTGATTCCATACCGATTTAGAATCCGCGATAGGTTCTCGGCTTATACGATTCGTCTGGTTGGAACCGAGCATCTCACCGGGAACAATTTCCCGGAAGTGCTGACCAAAAGTTTGGATTTCTTTTATAGCGCTATTACCCTTGTGTCAGGTGTTTGAGACCTATCTCTGCGAGATAACTTTAGTTTGTTTAAGACTGTTGCGAGTTCGTTGTGATCAGTAACGAACTATTTTTAACCGGTGGATGTTTGTGCAATTTGGGCCTTCGCGAAGGATATGTATATTAAGAAGTTTTGCGTATTTATAGTCGCAGACGGACTGTTTATTGTTTTTTGGAGAGGAACGTTTTTTCCGAACATTGGCGATGTCTCGCTATATTCAGAATTTCGTTTTTTTTTCTTTCGATGCGTTTGCTGAAAAAGTTTGAGAAATTTCGAGTTTTGAAATTTTGGGAGTATATGAGTATACGTATACTCACCTACTCCCCCCCTTTTTGAACGAGGGGGACAGCTGGTCTTATCTTGCGACAAGATGCCTACGTACCCTTTCGAGGGGATCAAGCCGTCTCATAGTTCAGTGCTATGCGGGAGTGCCGCTTAGTGATAGTATTTTTTGAGGTGCATCGCGTTCCAAGATCTGGGAATTTTGATGCCCTGCATGTTTGCGATTTCGTATGCTCCGGGTCGGACTACTTTTATGACCTTGTACGGTCCTTCCCAGTTTGCTCCTAGTTTACCGGCGTTTCGTTCTGCGGTGTTCTGGAAGACTTTTCGTAAGACTAGCTCGCCTTCGTGAAATCTGCGGTTACGTACGTTTGCGTTATAGTACTTAGNGATTTCGTATGCTCCGGGTCGGACTACTTTTATGACCTTGTACGGTCCTTCCCAGTTTGCTCCTAGTTTACCGGCGTTTCGTTCTGCGGTGTTCTGGAAGACTTTTCGTAAGACTAGCTCGCCTTCGTGAAATCTGCGGTTACGTACGTTTGCGTTATAGTACTTAGCGGCCGCTTGCTGATAATTTTGAATTCGAACGAGTGCCTGATCCCGCCGTTCGTTAATCAGGTCGAGTTCGTCGAGAAGCATTAGGTTGTTTGCGTCTTCTCTTTCCGGGAGCAGTCTCCTACGTACTCCTGGGAATTCGACTTCTGCGGGAATCATGCATTCCGTTCTGTATACGAGAGCGAAAGGAGTTTTGCCCGTTGCTCGCCTCGGGGTTGTGCGGTGCGACCACAAAACTCCTTCGAGTTCTTTGGCCCATTTTCCCTTTTTGGCGTCGAGGCGTTTCTTGAGGCCGTCGAGGATAGTTTTATTAACAGTTTCGGCTTGTCCGTTGCCTTGAGGATATCTTGGAGTCGATTTTGTCAATCGTATTTTCCATTTTTCGCAAAAAGCTTTGAATCTAGTCGAGATAAACAGGGATCCATTACCTGAGCGTCTTTGATGCTTGCGTAGGAGTCTGCTTCGACCCATTAAGAGAAGAAATCGGTCAGGACTAGAAGGAAGCGTTTTTGTTTTGACGCTTGCATTGGCCCGACTATATCCATCGACCACCGCATCAACGGGTATGGTGCCGAGATAGACGAAAGGACCTCGGCTGGTTGGTGAATAGTCGGAGCGTGCCGCTGACATTTCTCGTATTTTCGCGAAAAATCCTCGCAATTTTTTACCATCGTCGGCCAGAAATTTCCGTGGCGCTTGATTTTTATTGCGAGGGATCTCCCGCCATAATGGTTTCCGCAAGATCCGGAATGCACTTCCTGCGTAACCCGCCGCGCTTTCTCCCCTTGCACGCAAGTAATCAGTGGTCCGGAGAACCTCCATTTGTAAAGTTCTCCGTCCATTACGACGTACCGTGCGGCCTGGGTTTTTATTTTTCGGGCCGCCCATTTTTCTGACGGAAGTTCTCCGTTGGTTATGTATGTGAGGATTGTTTCCATCCACGGACGATTGAATCCGTAATCGGACTGATCTTCGACCGGGTGGCCTTCCTCCACATCGTCTTCTGGTTCGTTGATCAGATTTATGACTATGGGCGGTCCGATGCTAGGGTGTTCGATAAATTCAACGGGAATTACCCTGCTCATACCAGGATCCGAGCTGGATGCTAGGGCGGCCAAGGCGTCTGCCTGGGCGTTCTCTGCTCGAGGAATTCTAGTCAAAGCGAATTGATCGAACTTCTGAGTTAGATTTTTTACCAAGATCAGATACGCTTCCATTCTTTCGTCCCTTGCTTCGTATTCCCCGAGAAATCTCGAATAAATCGTATGTTTTAGGCAGTGTTAGGTGTTTCGTCAACCGTCGGCGTTTTATACGATTTCTTCGAATTCTTTATCGAGAAAGCGATGTTTTACGGTTTTTATCGTAAAACTTGAACGATAGGTCGGATCGAGATGGAACGGGAGATGTTTCGGCCACGGTTCAGAATGCAACCGTGTCGAAAGATGTAAGTTTCGAATCGGGAATGCGGGAGACCGAGGCTCGGGACGTCCAGGAAGTTTCTAGTTCGCCCATCGGCGAACTAAGCCGGGCCGGCTTAGTTCGCCGATGGGGGAACTAGTCGAGCATCTCCTAGTTCGCCCAATGGCGAACTTACCGGCTTAGTTCGCCAATGGGCGAACTAGTCGAGTGTCTCCTAGTTCGCGTTTTACGGCTGTTTCGGTTTTTTGGCGGTTTCGTAAAACGATTCTTCGAGTTTTATAAAACGATTCTCGATTCTTATAAAACGGCTTCTCGAGTTTTATAAAACGGCTTCTCGAGTTTTATAAAACGATCTTCGAGTTTTATAAAACGATCTTCGAGTTTTATAAAACGGCTTCTCGAGTTTTATAAAAAGATCTTCGAGTTTTATAAAACGATTTTCGAGTTTTATAAAACGGCTTCTCGAGTTTTATAAAACAATCTTCGAGTTTTATAAAACAGCTTCTCGAGTTCTATAAAACGGCCTCTTGAGTTTTATAAAATGATCCTCGAGTTTTATAAAACGATTCTCGAGTTTCATAAAGCAATTCTTCGAGTTTTATAAAACGATTCTCGAGTTTTATAAAACGATTCTCGAGTTTTGTAAAACGATCCTCGAGTTTTATAAAACGATTCTCGAGTTTTATAAAATGATCCTCGGGTTTCATAAAACGATTCTCGAGTTTTATAAAACGGTCCTCGAGTTTTATAAAAAGATCCTCGAGTTTTATAAAACGATTCTTTGGGTTTTATAAAACGATTCCTTTTATATTTCTGCGGGGAGTTTCGGCCGTTGATTCCGTCGTACCGATTTTGACCCCAACATTCGTTATATACTATCATTAGATAATAAAGACCATGAGTTAAACACATGGACAATAAGGACTTATGTTAATTCCAATTTCTTTGGATAAAGCATCTGGTATGGGTCAGCACATGAGAGAAGTGTGGGGGTTGTATTTGAATCCAGATAGATCTGTTAGGATCCCAGAAGGAGTACTCGAGGATGTGCCAGTGCAAATCGGCGGATGCAGTGTTCCGACAGATTTTGTCGTGTTGCATTACAAGAATGAACCAAGAGATCCGATTCTATTAGGAAGACCTTTCCTCGCTACTGCAAACGTTATTATCGACGTCAAGGAAGGACGAATAAATCTTAACATAGGCAATATTCCTATGAGATTTGATATGGAAAAGGTCGTCGCATCGCCTTTAATAGATAAGCAATTCTCTTATGTCGATGAGATTGATGAACTAACCCAAGAATCTTTTGAGAAACTATACTCAGATGATCAATTGGAATATGTGCTTGCATCCGCTCAAAACGAGGTTTTCGGCGTAGATAGCAGAGCAGCTGAATGCGATCGTCTAATAAAAACAAGTCATGGACCCCCAAGTCTCGAAACCAAAGGCGGAGATGAATCAGAGATTGATATCGACCGATATCTGAACAAGGATATCGATCGACATCCGCCGTCTCTTGGAAATCTAACTAAGGAAAAGGCACCAAAAGTGGAGCTCAAACCATTACCAGCTGGGCTTAAATACGCTTTCCTTATGGACGATTCCTACCCAATGATAGTTAACGCGAATCTCACTGACAAGGAGCTTGCTCTGTTATTGGACGAACTGCGCAAGCATAGAAAAGCACTTGGATACTCTTTAGATGACATTCCAGGCATATCTCTTGACCTTTGTATGCACAGGATGCACCTAGAGGACGAATCTAAGTCATCAGTAGAACATCAGAGACGACTGAACCCAAATCTCCAGGAAGTAGTAAAGAAGGAGATCATTAAATTGCTGGATGCAGGAATTATTTATCCGATTTCAGATAGCAATTGGGTAAGTCCGGTCCACGTGGTACCGAAAAAGGGAGGAATTACACTCGTCAAGAACGACAAAGATGAACTAATCCCGACGAGGACTGTGACCGGACACCGGATGTGTATTGATTATAGGAAACTGAACTCCGCAACACGGAAAGATCATTTTCATCTACCCTTCATCGATCAAATGTTGGAAAGATTAGCGAATCACCAATATTATTGTTTTCTTGATGGATACTCTGGATTTTTCCAAATCCCGATACATCCTGATGATCAAGAAAAGACAACGTTCACATGCCCCTATGGCACCTTTGCATACCGGAGGATGCAATTTGGTCTATGCAACGCACCTGCCACTTTCCAACGGTGTATGATGTCGATTTTCACTGATATGATCGAAGATTTCATGGAAGTATTCATGGATGATTTTTCGGTTTATGGATCAAGTTTCGAGGACTGCCTCGACAACCTCGGCAAGGTTTTAGAGAGATGCGAAGAAAAGAATCTGGTCCTGAACTGGGAAAAATGTCATTTCATGGTTAATGACGGGATCGTGCTCGGACACAAAGTGTCCACAGCCGGTATTGAAGTGGACAGGGCAAAAATAGAAGTAATGATGAGTCTAACGCCACCAACTAACGTAAAGGATATCAGAAGCTTCCTAGGACATGCTGGATTTTATAGAAGATTTATAGAGGATTTTAGCAAGATAGCCAGACCTCTGACTATTCTCCCTTTTAAGGACACTAAGTTCGATTTCACCCCAGAGTGCCTGCAAGGATTTGAGAAGATCAAGAAATCACTAATAACTGCCCCCGTCGTACAAGCACCCGACTGGAATCTTCCATTCGAGATAATGTGCGATGCGAGCAATTTCGCTGTAGGAGCAGTTTTGGGCCAACGAAAAGATAAGAAGCTACACGCCATCTATTACGCCAGTCGAACTGTTGACGACGCTCAGAGAAACTATGAAACTACCGAAAAGGAACTACTTGCAGTGGTTTACGCTTTAGAAAAATTTCGTAACTATCTAGTGGGCTCAAAAGTCATAGTTCACACTGATCATGCAGCCATTAAGTATCTTATGCAAAAGAAAGACGCGAAACCACGACTCATCCGCTGGATACTCCTCCAAGAATTCGATATGGAAATAAAAGATAAGAGGGGAGTAGACAATGGTGTCGCGGATCATCTTTCCCGCATACGAATAGATGAAGATGTCCCTATCAATGATTTCATACCGACCGAAAACGTGTACTCTACCGATTCATCATTCATCGGTCAGATACAACTCTCCAATGAATTTGCTACAACCGTTAATACTGGAAGTACCGATTCAGAAGACCTGACATCGATCGATGGACAATCAGAGGAATCGCTCGATATAGATGATACCACGTCGATCGATAGAGACGATGACATTGACTTACGTAATATCACGTTTAAGATCAATATCGATACGACGGTAAATGTAGCATGCCAACCGATCACTGATAGACACAACACCCCTCCGAATGGAAATATTACGCACGAAACACACGCTGTCGAAAAGCAAATCGGCGAAAGACCTTGGTATGCTGACATAGTAAACTATCTCGCCACAGACGTCGAACCTGAAGAGCTTAAACACTACGATAGGAAACGGTTCTTCAGAGAAGTAAGAAGGTATCATTGGGACGAACCTTACCTTTACAAATGATGTGCTGATGGAATATTCCGACGATGCGTAGCTGAAACTGAGATTCTATACATCATTTACCAATGCCATGGATCCGAATATGCTGGACATTTTGCAACCTTTAAAACGGTTTCAAAAATTCTCCAAGCTGGATTCTGGTGGCCTATGATGTTCCGTGATACTCAAGCCTATATTGCTAGGTGCGACAGATGCCAACGTGGCGGAAAAATCAGCAAGAGACATGAAATGGAACAGAAATTTATCCTTGAAGTAGAAGTCTTTGATTGTTGGGGTATAGACTTCATGGGTCCTTTCCCTACTTCTTACGGGAACCGTTACACTCTAGTCGCTGTTGACTACGTTTCAAAATGGGTTGAGGCGATCGCTTCACCCACTAACGATGCCTCTGTTGTTGTAAAACTTTTCAAGAGCATCATTTTCCCGAGATTTGGAATCCCTCGGGTAGTTATAAGCGATGGTGGAACTCATTTCATCAACAAAATCTTTGAAGCTTTGCTCAAAAAGAACGGAGTTCACCATAGAGTGGCATCACCATACCATCCGCAGAACAGTGGGCAAGTCGAAGTCTCGAACAGACAGATCAAAGCGATTTTAGAGAAGACTGTAGGAGCCACCAGAAAGGATTGGTCTAGGAAGTTAGATAATGCACTCTGGGCTCACCGAACAGCCTTTAAAACACCGCTAGGAACGACTCCATTTCACTTACTCTACGGTAAATATTGCCACTTACCAGTTGAGTTAGAGCATAAAGCAGCCTGGGCCACTAAATTACTGAATTTTGACATAAAGAAGGCTGCAGAACGGAGACTCATCCAGCTAAATGAACTGGATGAAATAAGGCATTTTGCTTATGAAAACTCCAAGTTATATAAAGAGAGAACCAAAGCTTATCATGACAAACATATTATTTTGCGGCACTTCACCCCGAATGATCAAGTCATCTTATATAACTCTCGTTTGACTATATTTCCTGGGAAACTCCGATCACGTTGGTCCGGCCCTTTTACTATCATAGCAGCCCACTCAAATGGAACTGTTACCCTTGTGAACGAGAAAGGAGTAGAATTCACAGTAAATGGTCAACGAGTAAAACATTATTGGGTCAAGACTCCAAATTATAAACCCCTCCGGTTAAGTGTGCCTAATCCTGCCAAGGAAACCAGATCGGTAAATCATACTCAATAATTTTCAATCCAATGCTGAGTGGGAAACAGCCCACTATTTTCCTTACTTTTTGAATTTAAATTTTTAGTTAGTTATTAGTAATTTTATTTTAGCAAAATAGCAAACATACTAGCACAACTCGACCATATCGATCAATACAACAATACCATATCGACCGATACAGATATATCGAGGGCGAACTGCCTTAAGTCGATATGAGCCGTTTTCTCCTCCACAATCGCAAAACACAACCGAAACCTCAAAACCTCTCTTTTTCTCTCGATTCTTCACGGAATTCTCCCGTTTTTTGCCTCATTCGCTTCGAAATTTTCCCTCTATCTCGATTTCACCCTCCAAATCAAAATCCCCTAAGGTATAACCCTTTGATTTTAAGATTTTTATGGAGAACAAAGTTTCACCAAAATTTTGGATAGAAATCGGTAGATAGGTTTGTTTTTAATCGTTTTGAGTTGTTATAATTGTTAGATTAGAGGTTTTTGAGTATTGGAACTAAGATTTACACTATATACTTGCGGTTTGGATTGTTGAGATTCTTGCAGGTTTCGCGACTTGATATCGATCGACATCGAGCTTGCCCTGTCGATTGATATGACCATCTTAGCCAAATCCAGAAAAGCACGAAATTGATCATTGTCGATCGACATCAGCTGATCATTATCGATCGATATCAATCGACTTACGTCGGTCGATATCGACGCACTTAACGGATAACTGATCTTAGTTTTCTTTCCTCCTTTTTGCAGATGAAACGGAGGCTCGATAACCTTGGCGCCTCCAGCAGTCATCCTCCACCATCTTCTTCCTCTTTTGAAAGAGAAGATGAGCGCGATCCTTGGCCACGTCAGGTTGGGAAGCGGATTACACTCCACCAGCGTTTCAACAACCTGGAACGCACCGCTAAGAGTACCGAGTGCCTGCGTCGTCTTGTTAATAAGGATTGGGACAACTACGACAGCCTGTTCTACAACGCATGGCTCACTGTGGAGATCGCCCCCACACGCTTTATCGACTCTGCCACTACCAGACGCCTAGGGATCGACAAAGATCTTGGCGAGATGCTCATCCAGCTTGGGTTCGGGACCATTGGCTCCCACGCCTACGACCTTCATCCTGATCTCGTCCGGCAGTTCATGGCAACGGTTCGTTTTGAGTATCTGAACCAGCCAAGGAGTGTTGCTTGTGAGGGTGTTCTGTCCTTTTTCGCTAGAGGTGTCCGGTACTACGTCACTGTCCCCGAGCTCTGCATGATCTACGGTTTCGGGAACAAGACTGCCACCTCCAGCTCCATCTCAGCCTTTCCAGCGGTTAAGGAATTCTGGGAGATCTTTGGTACAGGTCCTTGGAATTCCGCCTCAGTTGTTCAGACCGACATCCACCACCCGACTCTCCGGTACTTCATGAGGATCCTTGCCGCCACTCTGCTCTGCAAGATGGAGCCCAACAAGGTGCGGATTTACGAGCTTACTTTGCTGTACCATGCACTTGACGGACTGGTCGATCTGACCTTTTTAGACCCGGCGCGTAACATGGGTACACCCAACTTGGGTGCTGTCTTCGCTGAGCATCTACTCAGCTTGATGACCAAGCCTTTCTCCGGTGGCAGAGGGAAGAAGAAGGACACGGTAGGGAGTCTGCTGACACCGATTTTCCAGCACTGTGGGATCCGTTTTGACGACAATGACGTGGACACTTCCCGGCACTACCTGGACGCAGAGCATCTGCGTCACAGCGGATGGATGGACAGAGAGCTCCTATGGTCTTTCAGGACCCCAGCTGGTGCGCACCGGTTCCGCCTGCCTCACCCAGTGACTACACGCTTTGTGGGTAACCTCGCCAGGATCCGTTTCCAGCCAGACCCGGCTTTAGTACTCGCCCCAGCCTCGCACCATCGCGAGACAGGAGTCCGCAGCGCCAGCACCTCCCGCGCTTCATCATCAGCTTCTCTGCCCCCGTTCCCAGATCTCTCAGGGATAGAGACAGAGGAGAAGCAGGTCTACAGGAGAGGAGTATTGGACGCCCTCCGCGCCATCTGGTCCCGCGTCTCGAGATGCCACTGTTCTAGCCGGGCTAGCACTTCAGCTTTTGACCCATCCCCAGCGACTTCATCCCCGCAGCCTGATCAGGGTGACGAGAGTGATGAAGAGGATGAGGAGCACAACGACGACGACGAGGGCAGTGAGGGCTGATTCATTCGCCCGTCTCTCTAACCTTTTATATCGTACTACTATGTTTTCCTTTTTATTTTCAGACTTGTAGGATTTTTATTCGTACTTTTTATTTTATTACTATGCCTGCTACCACTTTATTATCTAACTATTTGTGTATTTTGAGAATGTCTAACAGCACTAACATAACTCCATTCGATGTTGAGTTCGATGATTGACAGCACAAATAGGTGACGGCACTTTATCGATCGATATACATGACCTTGTATCGATCGATATCAAAAATTGAGGTACGATTATTCCTACTAACATGAACATATTTGCTACATTAATTCTCATTACCTCTTATACTAAATAACACTGGGGACAATGTTGTTTAAGTCTGGGGGGGGGGGTATCTACTAACATTATTTATTTTTATTGATATTTTTATTTTACTCCCGTTTTATCTAAAAAAAAAGTGTGTTTTACGAAGAAGGAAGTAATGATTATATTCAAACTTGTTACCTAACCACTTCTTAGCACCACTCTTAGATTTGTCAGTTACAGAAAATACTATAGATGCTAAAGTGGATCACCGATCACCTATGTCAACACTTTCATGATTGTCTGGAAGAACCAAAGCTGATTTCCAACCTAACCTTACATCCACTGCTTGTCTTGGGGCTTGGTATACAAGGGATCGGAATCCTCTTGCAAGTTTGGAAGGTAAAAGTCTCAAAAAATTTTGGTTTCCTTCTTTCCTTCCTTCGGCATCCCCAAAGAAATAAAAGATTGAAATGATTTCCTGAGAGACAGAGGGAGAGGTACATTACCTATGACCCCACTATTCTAAATCAAAGGAATGATAACACATTGTGGAAGCGAGGGAGAGGTAAATTACCTATGACCCCACTATTCGCCTACACTTTGTCAAAAGAGCTACAAAAAGTAGAAAGATCAATAAGATGAACATTAGTTGTTCATTGGGATTGATATAAAAAGGAAAGAGAAAAGAAAAGAAGAGAGAAATATTTGGATTAAGAGAAGGGGGATAAAGAAAGAAAGGGAACCAGGATGAGAATGCCTGAAACTTGTTTGAGTTGAATCCAAGTGTTCCTTGTTCGATACTCCCAAGGTAAAGCCTACACCTTTATTTTTATGCACAAATGACATCAGTGGAAGGGATAGACAGACAAGGAATGTTTAAGTTGATTGGCTACATGTATTTGGCTGCTAAACTAGGATATTGCATAATGTATTTCTGGGAATTAATAGATATCTGATGTGGCTTGCAATGAGTAAAGAAGTGATGGTCCTAAGTCTAGAGTTGTCAGAGCTTCCGCCTTTCAAAACTTTTCTAGACCAATGTTCTACTATTTGCTTGAGGACAAGCAAAAGGATAAGTCTGGGGGAAATGATATATCATGAATTTTACCCATTTTCAGCCATGATTTATATATGTTTTTGGAAACAAAAAGATACTTTTAGTGTCTTTTTAGAGCTTTTACAGATTCAGGTACTCACTGGTGTAAAACATGCATTTTGGAGCTAAGATATGAGCAAAACGATGTTTAAGCTATCGATCGATGCACGTTGAGAGTAATTGACCGATAGAGGATTACCCGTATCGATCGATAATGTTGTTATGCATCGATCGATACATAAGTCATCCAAGCGATTAATGAAGATTAGAAGCCCTAATTGCTTCACAAGAGTTTTAATAATTTACACACTAAGTCCCTGGCCGCCTGTAAGGCTATATTAAGAGGGTTTTGTACTAGTTTAGGTAGACAATCTTGGAGACCTTTTAGACCTAATAAGGAGAAGCATCTAGCTACCTTTTGAGAAGAGTTTGATGGAGAGAGAGATCTGAAACTACAATTACAGAGAAGATCTTGAACTCCCGTTTTACTTATTGTTTCTTTTTATTATTATCTTAAAGTATTATTCAGACCATCATGACTTTGTCTCTCATGAATATGTTTGAGTAGTCTCTCTTGTTAGATTTAGGTTTCTCATTAAGGTTGACTCATGCATTGAATAAAACCATTATTAGGGTGTTTAAAATATAGTTCTCAATCTAGTTATCAATGAATGCCAAGGCCAAGGATTGATCACCCTTACCTCTGATATTAGGGTCAATTTGGACAAGCGATAGCATGGCAAATCCCCTAAGTCTAAAGTTAATTTAATGAAGACTAGATACCCCTTTCAAACTTACCTCTACCACTCGCTGGATGCGATATCGATCGACGCAGCGACAGCCGTGTCGACCGATATACCAGTATTAGCATCGATCGATAGTATCAACAGAAACATCGATCGATATTCCCTTCAGGTTATCGGACGATAGTCCTAACCCGAGGTCCAGTGGAGTTAAACCTTAAACCTCCTTAAAAGTTTGAATCTAGAACTATGAATAATAAAAACCCTTTACAACTTGCATGTATGTCATACCTAAGAAATACCTAAGTTTAACTACCTTCTTCCTTCTTAACAAATCAACCAATCAATCAAGCAATTATTTGCTACCTTTTAAATTACTGTTTAAAATCTTATCATCTAGCTTTATTTCGAAGACTTAATAATCTGTTGTGTAATTTTAGAGTCTCTGTGGATTCGATCCCTAAGTACTACAATTGAACCTCTTTTGATGAGAGTAATTCACTCCTTAGGGTAATTTGAGTGATATCACTTATACCCAAGGCGGATCTAATATTACAGGGAGATTCGAGGATCTAAGATGGAGAATTTCACCCATGACAGAATGATGAGTGATGGCAGCAGAGAGAGGTTACATGAGGAACAAGATGGAGAGTCTCACCCTAGAAACAGAGACAGATAGAGGATGACGAGAGATTGATGGAAGAAAACTCTGGAGAAGAAGATGGAAAGATAGAGGATGACGAGAGATTGATGAGAATATTTTTTTTGGTAGGGTGATAGATGAAAAATATCTATTCTTTTAGAAATGACTTTACCAAAAAAAAAAAACGAAACATAAATTCGCCAAAATCAGAAATTTCGCTAAGTGTTTTGCCTCCAAAATAAATATTATGCTACATAAGACATTTTTGAGTCTCCATTTAATGAAAATCTTTGTTAGCACGAATTTAATGCTATGATAGAGTGTTGGTCCGATTTTGGTACTATTAGTAGCAGTCGTGAATTCGTGCTACCGCGAACTTCTATCAATACTCAAATTTCTTGTAGTGATGGGATAAAAGGATAGAAATACGGGCGAATGGATCAGCCCTCACTGCCCTCGTCGTCTGCTCCTCATCACCAATCTCGTCACCCTGATCAGGCTGCGGGGCTGAAGCTGCTGGGGACGGGTCAAAAGCTGAAGTGCTAGCTCGGCTAGAACATCGACATCTCGAGACGCGGGACCAGATGGCACAAAGAGCGTCCAACACTCCTCTCCTGTAGACCTGCTCCTCTTCTGTCTCCATTCCTGAGAGATCTGGGAACGAGGGAAGAGAAGCTGATGATGAAGCGCGGGAGGTGCTGGCACTGCGGACTCCTGTGTCGCGATGCTGCGGGGCTGGAGCGAGTACCAAAGCCGGGTCTGGCTGGAAACGGAGCCTGTCGAGGTTACCCGCAAAGAGAGTCTTCTCTGGATGAGGCAGGCGGAACCGGTGTGCACCAGCTGGAGTCCTGAAAGACCATAGGAGCTCCCTGTCCATCCACTGGCTATTACGCAGATGCTCTGCGTCCCAGTAATGCCGGGAAGTGTCCACGTCATCCTCGTCAAAACGGATCCCACAGTGCTGGAAGATCGGTGTTAGCAGACTCCCTACCGTCTCCTTCTTCCTCCCTTTGCCACCGGAGAAAGGCTTGGTCTTCAAGCTGAGTAGATGCTCAGCGAAGACAGCACCCAAGTTGGGTGTACCCATGTCGCGCTCCGGGTCTAAAAAGGTCAGATCGACCAGTCCGTCTAGCGCATGGTACAGCAGTGTAAGCTCGTAGATTCCCACCTTGTTGGGCTCCATCTTGCAGAGCAGAGTGGCGGCAAGGAGCCTCATGAAGTACTGGAGGGTCGGGTGGCGGATTTCGATCTGAACCACTGAAGCTGAGCTCCAAGGACCTGTGCCAACGATCTGCCAGAACTCCTTAACCGCTGGAAAGGCTGAGATGTTGCCGGAGGTGGCAGTCTCGTTCCCAAAGCCGTAGATCGTGCAGAGCTCGGGGACCGTGACGTAGTACCGGACTCCCCTCGCGAAGAAAGACAGAAAACCATCACAAGCAACACTCGATGGCTGGTTCCCATACTCAAAGCGAACCGTTGCCATGAACTACCGGACGAGATCAGGATGAAGGTCATAGGCTTGGGAGCCAATGGTCCCGAACCCCAGCTGGATGAGCATATCGCCAAGATCCTTTTTGATCCCGAGGCGTCTGGTAGTAGCGGGATCGATGAAACGTGTGGGGGCGATCTCCACAGTAAGCCAGGCATTGTAGAACAAGCTGTCGTAGTTGTCCCAATCCTTACTTACAGGACGACGCAGGCACTCGGTACTCTTAGCGGTGCGTTCCGGGTTGTTGAAACGCTGGTGGATTGTAATCCGTTCCCCAGCCCGACGTGGCCAAGGGTCACACTCATCTTTCCTTTCAAAAGAGGAAGAAGACGGTGGAGGATGACTGCTGGAGGCGCCAAGGTTATCGAGCCTCCGTTTGGTTCGCCTCTCCCTTTGTGCAGCTTGAGTAGACATCTGCAAAAAGTAGGAAAAAAAGATCAGCCATCCGTTAAGTTCATCGATATCGACCGATCAAGTCGATTGATATCGATCGATAGTGGTCGATTTCATCCTCTTCTGGATCCGACTAAGATGTACATATCGATCGACAGAGCAAGCTCGATGTCGATCGATATGGAGTCACGAAACCTGCAAGAATCTCAACAATCCAAATCGCAAGTTTATAGTTCAAAGCTTAGTTCTAATACTCAGAAACCTCTAATCTAACAATTCTAACAATTCTAACAATTCTAACAACCCAAGATGATTAAAAACAAACCTATCTACCGATTTCAAGCCAAAATTTGGGTGAAACTTTGTTCTCTATAAAAATTGAAAATTCAAAGGATTATTCCTTAGATGATTTCGGATTGGAGAGTGAAATCGAGATAGACGGAAGATTTCGAATCGAATGAGGCAAAAAACGGGAGAATTCCGTGAAAAATCGAGAGAGAAAGAGAGGTTTTGGGGTTTCGGTTGTGTTTTGCGAATGTGGGGGGAGAAAAACGGCTCGTATCGACTTAAGGCGGTTCGCCCACGATATTCCCGTATCGATCGATATAGTATCGTTTATCGATCAATATGTTTGAATTGTGCTAATATGTTTGCTATTTTGCTAAATAAAGATAATCAATAACTAAAAATTTTGAAACTAAAAGCATGATAAATGAAATTCTAACAGTGGGTTGGCTCCCACTTAAAGCTATTTGAAAACTATTTGAAATTTATTGAGCATGATTTACCGATCCGGTTTCTTCGGCGGGATTGGGTATACTTAACAGGAGGGGTTTATAATTTGGAGGCTTGACCCAATAATGTTTGACTCGTTGACCATTTACAATGAATTCAACTCCTTTCTCATTCACAAGGGTAACGGTTCCATTTGAGTGGGCCACTATGACAGTAAAAGGGCCTGACAACGAGATCGGAGTTTCCCGAGAAATATATTCAAACGAGAGTTATATAAGAGGACTTGATCATTCGGGGTGAAATGCCGCGAAATAATGTGTTTGTCATGATAAGCCTTTGTTCTCTCTTTATATAACTTGGAGTTCTCATAGGCCAGTGTTGGGGTCAAAGTCGGTACGACGGAATTAATAACCAAAACTCCCCGCAAAAATACAAAAGGAATGGTTTTATAAAACCCGAGGAGTAGTTTTATAAAACTCAAAGTCATTTATAAAACTCGCAGACCGTTTTATAAAACTCGAAAGGCCGTTTTATAAAACCCGAAGATCGTTTTATAAAACTTGAGAATCGTTTTATAAAACTCAAAAGGCCGTTTTATAAAACCCAAAGATCGTTTTATGAAACCTGATGATGGTTTTATAAATCTCAAGGATCGTTTTATAAAACTCGAAAAGCCGTTTTATAAAACTCGAAGATCGTTTTATAAAACCCGAAGATCGTTTTATGAAACCCGAAGATCGTTTTATAAAACTCAAGGATCATTTTATGAAACTCGAAGAGCCGTTTTATAAAACTCAAAGATCGTTTTATAAAACTCGAATATCGTTTTATAAAACTCGAAGATCGTTTTATAAAACTCGAAGTTCGTTTTATAAAACTCGAAGATCGTTTTATGAAATCCGAAGATCGTTTTATAAAACTCGAGAATCGTTTTACGAAAACGAAAAAAACCGAAACAGCCGTAAAATGCGAACTAGTCACAACTAGTTCGCCCATGGGCGAACTAAGCCAAGCCAGCTTAGTTCGCCGACGGGCGAACTAGGAGACACTCTACTAGTTCGCCCATCGGCGAACTAAGCCGGCCCGGCTTAGTTCGCCGATGGGCGAACTAGGACATGCCCGACTAGTTCGCCCATCGGCGAACTAAGCCGGGCCGGCTTAGTTCGCCGATGGGCGAACTAGTTGATCACTTCCTAGTTCGCGTTTTACGGCTTTTTCAGTTTTTTTTGCGGTTTTGTAAAACGATTCTCGAGTTTTATAAAATGATCTTCGGATTTTATAAAACGATCTTCGAGTTTTATAAAACGATTTCTCGAGTTTTATAAAACGATTTCTCGAGTTTTATAAAACGATCTTCTCGAGTTTTATAAAACGATCTTCTCGAGTTTTATAAAACGATCTTCGGGTTTTATAAGACGATTTCTCGAGTTTTATAAAACGATTTCTCGAGTTTTATAAAACGATTCTCGAGTTTTATAAAACGATTCTCGAGTTTTATAAAACGATTCTCGAGCTTTATAAAACGATTTCTTGAGTTTTATAAAACGATCTTCGAGTTTTATAAAACGATTTCTCGAGTTTTATAAAACGATTCTCGAGCTTTATAAAACGATTTCTCGAGTTTTATAAAACGATCTTCGAGTTTTATAAGATGATTTCTCGAGTTTTATAAAACGATTTCTCGAGTTTTATAAAACAATTTCTCGAGTTTTATAAAACGATTCTCGAGTTTTATAAAACGGTCTGCGAGTTTTATAAATGACGTTCGGTTTTAAAAAACTATTCCTCGGGTCTTATAAAACTGTTCTTTTTGTATTTTCGCGGGGAGTTTTGGCTATTAATTCCGTCGTACCGATTTTGACCCCAACAGTTAGCCCCCCAGCTCGTAAGAATCGTGAGATTCTTGCGTGTGGATTGAGTGCGTTTGGCGGAATTAGGCGGAATTTTAATGGCCAAAAGTCCAAAGGTGAATAGTAAAATTCTTTCCTATAAGTATATGGAGTGAGTTTTGTAAATTTTTCATTCATTCCTCCATAACTTGCTTAAGTTTTAGGAAGACTTTTCTCTACTTTCTCCTTTAGATCATTTCTTCTTTCGATCATCCAACATGCATCAATCTTTGATCCGAGCGACCTTGATACTTCCAGCGGCTGTTCTCTTCCCAAGCCGGTCTTTCGACGTTTCTCTACGACTAAGAAAGAGTTCGCAGACTACCATTTAGCCGTGAGTGCCGCGGAGGTGCCGCCTTCGAATTTCTGGGTTCCGAAAAGAAATAATCCCCGGAAGAGGGCGGTTGGTATGAGCACGAGTACCGTTGGTTCTCTCAGATATTTGAAAAATACCTGTGCGATCCCCGAGTCGGTTCAGTTTTGCATCCCTGTCGAGGGTATGAGTGCCGNGGAGTACCGTTCGGCCAACTACGCCCTAAAGGTTTACAGCACCTTATCGGGATTCTGGTGTTGGGATATGAACGCGGCATGTCCCTTGACGCGGATTATCTTTTGTCTATATTGACATTCAAGGGGAGGAAGGATGGTTTTTACTTAGCCCCCCGACGGGGCATGACGGTTGTTGGCGGGCTTGCCTCGAATGATCACGGCTGGATCTACCGTTTCTTTTATGTCAAAATCGACAGTGAATCGGTGGAGGAGAGTTGTATTCCTTTGATTAGGGCTGCGCGGGTGACAAACGGTATTTCATTAACGCGATACCCATATCTAAGTAGATATAGGTTTTAACTTTCTCGTTTGTTTTGCAGTGTCTTCGCTTTATGAGCGAGGCGGTGAATGCGAATAGTGCGGAGCTTCGTAGGGCCGAATCCAGGGCTGTGGTAGCAGAGGCGGAGGCTGTTCGTATCAGAGGGGAGATCGACGCCAGTTTCTCTCGTGCCTAGGATTTGGCTGCAAAGGAGGCCGCTCGTGTGAGAGAAGAGTAAGAAGCTGAATCCCGTCGAAACTTAGAACTTTCCGAGGCGATGGCTCGCCGTGCTCGTAGGGCAGGCAAAAGAGAGGTCGCTGCGGAGTTGATGGCTCAGCGCAAGCGGTTCGTGCCTCTTCATGCGGAATTTGAAGATGCGCAAAGAGCGAATGGTAATTTCCGCGAGTGTTGGGGGGTAGTCGGGGGTTTGCATCTTACCCAGGAGCCGGACTATTCGTATGATGCTGCGATGGCGAAGCAGAAGAAGCGTCTAGCTAAGAGAGAGAAGAAGAAGAACGGGTCCGCTAACCTCGGGAAGGTTATGTGGGATCAGTGGGATCCTATCGTGGTATCGCCGGATTCGGTCGAAGTTGGACCTGAGATCCCGGACATGGGTGACGAAGTCGATCAGTCTGCTTTTGATGACTTCGATGTGTGATGTTCTTAGTTTTTTCGATTTTGTTGTTGTTTTTCCGGGACTGGCCATTGGTGGCTTTAAATCCTTACCGCCGGGCGGTGTGTGTTCGGATGCTTAATAAGAAAATATTTTCTAAGCATGAAACTCGTTTTTTATGTTAGATGTAGAGGAAAGAATACGAGTTGTCATCTCGTACCTAACTCTTTGGTGTAAATCGTCCGATTCGTTAACTCGGGAGATTTCGATTTTCGCGAGTGTTTAGATGTGGGCGAAAAGACATGCCTTTAGGATCTCGATTCATGCCTTGAGACGTTAGCGACCAGTGTGCTGGGTTTAGGGCAAGACCTAGGTTTACTTTCGGATTGGGGCTGTGCGATGACTAATCGGCTTTCGTTCTGCCCGTTGCGATTTTAACCTGATTCCATACCGATTTAGAATCCGATAGGTTCTCGGCTTATACGATTCGTCTGGTTGGAATCGAGCATCTCACCGGGAACAATTTCCCGGAAGTGCTGACCAAAAATTTGGATTTCTTTTATAGCGCGCTATTTTATCCTCGTCGGATGTATGCGGACCGATAGGTCAGTGCGTTTGTTTAGGACGGCTAGCGTGCTCGACGGGGCCAATCGCCAAGCGTTCGTGTTTTTATAGTCGCGGACGGACTTTTGGGGAAATATTTCCTTTCGAGAATTTAGGCGACGTCTCGCCCGTTCTTTCCGAAAATATTTTGATATGCGAATTTTTATAAAATGATTGAGTAGTTGTTACTGCGGAAGTGATTTTCCGGATTTGCGTTTTTCGATGGTAGTGGAGATATTCTAACTTTGTCTTTATTAAAAATTTCGATAATTTTTCGATTAAAAAGCTAAGAGAAATTTTGTAAAAAATTTCGGGAGTATACGAGCCCCCCCCCCCCCCCCCCCCCGCTTTGGAAGGGGGGATAGCTGAACCCGTCTTTAGGCGAGCTACCTACGTATTCCTTTCGGAAATCAAGCCATCTCGTAGTTCTGATTGTTTGCGCGAGTGTGTTTACTCGGCTGTAGTAGACTTCTCGATCGCTTCAGTCGCGGGATCGATGTCTTTGTCCGGATTGTCTCCTCCGGTTGGGCGGAAGCGATGGGTGCGGAAACTTCTGGTTTCTCGGCCGTTGCTTGCTTTGGGTCGTCGTCTGCGGGCGGTGGCGTGACCTTTGCCCGTTTTGGTTTCACGATCGCGACCGCTAATTGCCTCAGCTTATGTTCGGCCAGGAAGCAAGATCGCGATTGTCTTTGGCATCCCCAAATTACTGCGACTCCCGTAGGCGTCGGGAATTTGATGCCTAAATGGTACGTGGACAGAACCGCCTTCATGGAATTCATCCAAGGCGTCCCCATAATCACGTTGTAGATAGCCGGGACATCGACTACCACGAAGTTAACGATTTTCGTTAGTTCTTTCGCGACGACCGGTAGTCGGATTGATCCCAAGGTCATTGACGTTTCGCCGGAGAAACTAGTCAGCGGTTTTGGAATCGGCTCGACTTCCGAGAGGTCGATTCCCATTCGTGCTATCGTGTTGCGGAAGATGACGTTGACCGTGCTTCCGGTATCGACCAGGATTCGAGCAACCTCTAGATCGCTTATCACCAAATCGATGACAAGGGGATCGGCATGCGGTTGGTCGATTCCACCGGTTTCAACATTTTGTTGAAAGAGATTACTCCTGTCGGAGAATCGTCCATCGGCACCTTCCAACTCGAGCCGGTTTCGGCTTTACGTTGGTAGGATTTTATTGACGAGACGGTGTCTTTAAAGTATGGCGATTCGCCGATGATCATGTTGATTTTTCGGCGGTTAGCATCGTTACCCTTCTCGTCTGTTTTTCGTCCGCGTTTTTCGCCCGACTGATTTCCCTGAGGCGGAGTTTGCGCGTTTTTGTCATTCTTCGGGACGCGGTCCGAATCGCGGATGAGATCCTTGACACTAGATATCTCGGAAAGTTCTCCCACGACTAACTTTGCGGTCAGTCTGGCGCCGAGAACTTTACAGTTCACGGTGGAATGACCATGGGTTTGGTGGAGGTCGCAGAACGAATTCTCATCGTAATTCGAATTTCTCGTCCATGTGTTACCCGTAGTTCACCTTTGCTCCGAACCGGAGTTGACAGCGTAGTTATGCGCCCCTCGGAGATCCTGTCCCTCGTGATGGACGAATTTGTCGTTACGAGAGATTTTCTTTTTCTGCTTCTGCTCGGACGCGTTATCCTTCGTGGATGTTTTCGCCGGCTTATGCTTCTCGGACAGGATTTTAGTTTCCTCTTCGATGGTTATGAAGTCGGTGGCCTTATGGAGCGCATCCTGGATCGTCCGCGGTTTCTCGAGAGTTATCCACTTGCGGAACTTCGATTTATACTAGAGCGATTTTCTTAACGCGTCGATGGCGGCTTTGTCGCTGATCCCGCTAACCCTAGCCATGACGAGTTTGAATCTACTCATGAAATCACGGAGAGATTCGTCTTCCTCGTGCACCAAGCTCCACAGATCGGCGTCGGAGGTTTCCGGGTTAATGAACATCGAGTATTGTTTCAAGAACTCCGAAGCCAGCCGACGGAAACTTCCGATCGAGTTTCGCCTAAGTTTGGCAAACCATTCGAGCGCGACTCCTTCTAGGTTTTCGGCGAAGAGGTGGCAGTAATCTGCGTCTTTTTAGTGGTCCTTGAGCTTGGCTCGTCCCATGGTGATCTGGAACGCTTGCAGGTGCGCTTTGGGATCGGACGTCCCGTCGTAAGTTGGCACCTTAAGCTTTCCGGGATCGGACAGTTTGATCTCGGTGATACGGGCCATGAAAGGCGTTTTCCGAGATTCGTATAGCAGACGATCGATCTCGGGTGCGGCGCTGGTCGCGTGATGAATCTGGGATTTCACCGCTTTTACCGCTGCGGCCGTTTTGGTAATGTATTCACGGAGATCGCGAATCTCGGTTTGATCGCCAGCAGTTTTCCGACCTCGTCGGCGTTTGCTGCGAGTGACCGGAGATCGCTCCTCGGCGGTTTTTTCATATCGCGCGAATTCGAGTTCCCCTTCGTCTCCAGTAAAGGAACGTTCGGGAGAAGTCTCCGGTCGAGGACTGCGAGTTTTCCTTCTCCTAGGATGGACGTCGGCGTCTTCGTCTGTCGAGTCGGCCTGGTGGCTCGTTTCCAAGTTGACCCTTTCGATGCCGTCGCCTTCGGTCTCCTGTTCGCGAATAGGAGATTTTTCCGATTCGTTCAGCGTCGTGTCAGGGTTTTCTTTTCCGGAATCCTTTTCCTGGTACGTTTCCCTGATCAATTATGGGACCATCCGTAGGAGCGCCGAAATCGAGTCTCCTTCCGCGGATCTTGGTAGTTCCGCGGGGGCGAATCGCTTTGGTTCTCGCGGTTAGGGTTTCGAGCCGTTTTGCGAGCGAACCAATGAGCTTCTCCTGCTCTTGCGATTTTTTGTTAAACTCGGAAAGCATCTTTTCGACGGTCTCGGTGTTAGCGTTCGTAGCGTTGGCCGCAGGCGCTTCTTTTGGTAGTGGTGTTTCAACGTTGTCGCGTTCGTCGCGAGTTTGGTTGTCACCAGCCATCGTTTCTTCGTTGGACATGTTGCGGCTACGGTGTAAGATAGATCCGACCCCCCCTCCTTCTAGCACCAAACTGTGGGTGTCGAAATCCACTCACTATCAAATAAATCGTAAAAAAGGAAACTTCGGGAAAACCCTAAGTTTCCAGAGGAACCGGGTATCTGCAGAGCCGCACAACAAAAAATAAGAAAACGATAACTTAGAATTTGAATGAAAATAAACGAAATAGAGAGCAAAGAGGTTCTTATTCCGAATCTGCGTAGAACTGGTACAAAAGAGTAGCCGAAAAGCTTAAGAACTAAAACCCTAATTGAGGCGCACCTCGCTAACAGAAAAACGGAAATATTCCTAAATGCTAGTTTTGGTGGTGAGAGCTCTGAATTTCGTGTATGTGCTTCTGCCCTAGACCTCCTCTTTATATACTCCTCGTCTTGGCTATCTGATCTTTCCATTTCACCCAGATTTGACTAAAGCGGGAATTTTCCATTCTTCTCGATCCTTCCTTTTCTTCCGCGGAAATCTTCTATTTCTCTTCAAACCTTCCTTTTATCTTTAAACTTGACTTTTATTTTACTTCTGCGAGTAAACCGTCAAAACGTTATCAAATCTGCGGGTTAGATTCCGTTGAAATCGCGAGATGGGTTTTTATCGCGTTTTAGGTCCTTCCGGGCCGTTTTGCGGTAAAAACCGTTTTCCGACTTTTTACGGGATCGTTTCCTGATCTGACGTCGTTTTTTAATAAATTTCTCGAGTTAATCGCAAGATTTTACGATTTACTCGTCTTTTTATTAAAAACACGTTTTTTACGACTTACTCGGCGTTTTTTATTAAAAGCGCGTTTTAATGATTTCGACCAGAAATCTCGAATAAATCGTATAGTTTAGGCAATGTTCGGTGTTTCGTTCAACCGTTGCCGTTTTATACGATTTCCTTGAGTTCTTTCCGAGAAAACGAAGTTATACAGTTTTTATCGTAAAACTCGAACGGTAAGTCGGATCGAGATGGAACGGGAGATATTTCGGGAATGCGGGAAATCGAGACGCGGAGTGTCCGGGACGTCTCTAGTTCGCCCATCGGTGAACTAAGCCGGGCGAACTAGAGAGTGCTTCTTAGTTCGCCCATCGGCGAACTAAGCCGGGTCCGGCTTAGTTCGCCGATGGGCGAACTAGTTGCGACTAGTTCGCGTTTTACGGCTTTTTCGGTTTTTTGCGGTTTTGTAAAACGATTCTCGAGTTTTATAAAACGATCTTCGGATTTCATAAAACGATCTTCGAGTTTTATAAAACGATTTCTCGAGTTTTATAAAACGATTTCTCGAGTCTTATAAAACGATCTTCTCGAGTTTTATAAAACGATCTTCGGGTTTTATAAGACGATTTCTCGAGTTTTATAAAACGATTTCTCGATTTTTATAAAACGATCTTCTCGAGTTTTATAAAACGATCTTCTCGAGTTTTATAAAACGATCTTCGGGTTTTATAAGACGATTTCTCGATTTTTATAAAACGACTCTCGAGTTTTATAAAATGATTTCTCGAGTTTTATAAAACGATTTCTCTAGTTTTATAAAACTATTCTCGAGTTTTATAAAACGATTCTCGAGTTTTATAAAATGATTCTCGAGTTTTGTAAAACGATCTTTCGAGTTTTATAAAACGATCTTCGAGTTTTATAAAACGATCTTTCGAGTTTTATAAAACAATCTTCGAGTTTTATAAAACGATTTCTCGAGTTTTATAAAACGATTCTCGAGCTTTATAAAAAGATTTCTCGAGTTTTATAAAACGATCTTCGAGTTTTATAAAACGATTTCTCGAGTTTTATAAAACGATTCTCGAGCTTTATAAAACGTTTTCTCGAGTTTTATAAAACGATCTTCGAGTTTTATAAGACGATTTCTCGAGTTTTATAAAACGATATCTCGAGTTTTATAAAACGATTTCTCGAGTTTTATAAAACGATTCTCGAGTTTTATAAAACGGTCTGCGAGTTTTATAAATGATATTCAGATTTATAAAACTATTCCTCGGGTCTTATAAAACTGTTCTTTTTGTATTTTCGCGGGGAGTTTTGGCTATTAATTCCGTCGTACCGATTTTGACCCAAACAACCACGGCCGAAACATCTCCCGTTCCATCTCGATCCGACTTACCATTCGAGTTTTACGATAAAAACCGTAAAACTTCGCTTTCTCGGAAAGAACTCGAGGAAATCGTATAAAACGGCAACGGTTAAACGAAACACCGAACATTGCCTAAACTATACGATTTATTCGAGATTTCTCGTTGAAATCATAAAAACGCTTAAAAAACGCCGTGTAAGTCGTAAAAACGTGTTTTTAATAAAAAGTCGAGTGAATCGTAAAAACCTTGCGATTAAATCGAGTAATTTATTAAAAACGACGTCAGATCAGAAGACGATCCCGTAAAAAATCGGAAAATGGATTTATCGCAAAACGGCCCGAAAGGGCCTAAAACGCGATAAAAACCCATCTCGCGATTAATGAAGATTAGAAGCCCTAATTGCTTCACAAGAGTTTTAATAATTTACACACTAAGTCCCTGGCCGCCTATAAGGCTATATTAAGAGGGTTTTGTACTAGTTTAGGTAGACAATCTTGGAGACCTTTTAGACCTAATAAGGAGAAGCATCTAGCTACCTTTTGAGAAGAGTTTGATTGAGAGAGAGATCTGAAACTACAATTACAGAGAAGATCTTGAACTCCCGTTTTACTTATTGTTTCTTTTTATTATTATCTTAAAGTATTATTCAGACCATCATGACTTTGTCTCTCATGAATATGTTTGAGTAGTCTCTCTTGTTAGATTTAGGTTTCTCATTAAGGTTGACTCATGCATTGAATAAAACCATTATTAGGGTGTTTAAAATATAGTTCTCAATCTAGTTATCAATGAATGCTAAGGCCNGCATTGAATAAAACCATTATTAGGGTGTTTAAAATATAGTTCTCAATCTAGTTATCAATGAATGCTAAGGCCAAGGATTGATCACCCTTACCTCTGATATTAGGGTCAATTTGGACAAGCGATAGCTTGGCAAATCCCCTAAGTCTAAAGTTAATTTAATGAAGACTAGATACCCCTTTCAAACTTACCTCTACCACTCTCTGGATGCGATATCGATCGACGCAGCGACAGCCGTGTCGACCGATATACCAGTATTAGCATCGATCGATAGTATCGACAGAAACATCGATCGATATTCCCTTCAGGTTATCGGACGATAGTCCTAACCCGAGGTCCAGTGGAGTTAAACCTTAAACCTCCTTAAAAGTTTGAATCTAGAAGTATGAATAATAAAAACCCTTTACAACTTGCATGTATGTCATACCTGAGAAATACCTAAGTTTAACTACCTTCTTCCTTCTTAACAAATCAACCAATCAATCAAGCAATATTTGCTACCTTTTAAATTACTGTTTAAAATCTTATCATCTAGCTTTATTTCGAAGACTTAATAATCTGTTGTGTAATTTTAGAGTCTCTGTGGATTCGATCCCTAAGTACTACAATTGAACCTCTTTTGATGAGAGTAATTCACTCCTTAGGGTAATTTGAGTGATATCACTTATACCCAAGGCGGATCTAATATTACAGGGAGATTCGAGGATCTAAGATGGAGAATTTCACCCATGACAGAATGATGAGTGATGGCAGCAGAGAGAGGTTACATGAGGAACAAGATGGAGAGTCTCACCCTAGAAACAGAGACAGATAGAGGATGACGAGAGATTGATGGAAGAAAACTCTGGAGAAGAAGATGGAAAGATAGAGGATGACGAGAGATTGATGAGAATATTTTTTTTGGTAGGGTGATAGATGAAAAATATCTATGCTTTTAGAAATGACTTTACCAAAAAAAAAAAAAAAACGAAACATAAATTCGCCAAAATCAGAAATTTCGCTAAGTGTTTTGCCTCCAAAATAAATATTATGCTACATAAGACATTTTTGAGTCTCCATTTAATGAAAATATTTGTTAGCACGAATTTAATGCTATGATAGAGTGTTGGTCCGATTTTGGTACTATTAGTAGCAGTCGTGAATTCGTGCTACCGCGAACTGCTATCAATACTCAAATTTCTTGTAGTGATGAGATAAAAGGATAGAAATACGGGCGAATGGATCAGCCCTCACTGCTCTCGTCGTCTACTCCTCATCACCACTCTCTTCACCCTGATCAGGCTGCGGGGCTGAAGCTGCTGGGGACGGGTCAAAAGCTGAAGTGCGAGCTCGGCTAGAACATCGGCATCTCGAGACGCGGGACCAGATGGCACAAAGAGCGTCCAACACTCCTCTCCTGTAGACCTGCTCCTCTTCAGTCTCCATTCCTGAGAGATCTGGGAACGGGGGCAGAGAAGCTGATGATGAAGCGCGGGAGGTGCTGGCACTGCGGACTCCTGTGTCGCGATGCTGCGGGGCTGGAGCGAGTACCAAAGCCGGGTCTGGCTGGAAACGGAGCCTGTCGAGGTTACCCGCAAAGAGAGTCTTCTCTGGATGAGGCAGGCGGAACTGGTGTGCACCAGCTGGAGTCCTGAAAGACCATAGGAGCTCCCTGTCCATCCACTGGCTATTACGCAGATGCTCTGCGTCCAAGTAATGCCGGGAAGTGTCCACGTCATCCTCGTCAAAACGGATCCCACAGTGCTGGAAGATCGGTGTCAGCAGACTCCCTACCGTCTCCTTCTTCCTCCCTTTGCCACCGGAGAAAGGCTTGGTCTTCAAGCTGAGTAGATGCTCAGCGAAGAAAGCACCCAAGTTGGGTGTACCCATGTCGCGCTCCGGGTCTAAAAAGGTCAGATCGACCAGTCCGTCAAGCGCATGGTACAGCAGTGTAAGCTCGTAGATTCCCACCTTGTTGGGCTCCATCTTGCAGAGCAGAGTGGCGGCAAGGAGCCTCATGAAGTACTGGAGGGTCGGGTGCCGGATGTCGATCTGAACCACTGAAGCTGAGCTCCAAGGACCTGTGCCAACGATCTGCCAGAACTCCTTAACCGCTGGAAAGGCTGAGATGTTGCTGGAGGTGGCAGTCTCGTTCCCAAAGCCATAGATCGTGCAGAGCTCGGGGACCGTGACGTAGTACCGGACGCCCCTTGCGAAGAAAGACAGAAAACCATCACAAGCAACACTCGATGGCTGGTTCCCATACTCAAAGCGAACCGTTGCCATGAACTACCGGACGAGATCATGATGAAGGTCATAGGCTTGGGAGCCAATGGTCCCGAACCCCAGCTGGATGAGCATATCGCCAAGATCCTTGTTGATCCCGAGGCGTCTGGTAGTAGCGGGATCGATGAAACGTGTGGGGGCGATCTCCACAGTAAGCCAGGCATTGTAGAACAAGCTGTCGTAGTTGTCCCAATCCTTACTTACAGGACGACGCAGGCACTCGGTACTCTTAGCGGTGCGTTCCGGGTTGTTGAAACGCTGGTGGATTGTAATCCGTTCCCCAGCCCGACGTGGCCAAGGGTCGCGCTCATCTTTCCTTTCAAAAGAGGAAGAAGACGGTGGAGGATGACTGCTGGAGGCGCCAAGGTTATCGAGCCTCCGTTTGGTTCGCCTCTCCCTCTGTGCAGCTTGAGTAGACATCTGCAAAAAGTAGGAAAGAAAAGATCTTCCATCCGTTAAGTTCATCGATATCGACCGATCAAGTCGATTGATATCGATCGATAGTGGTCAATTTCATCCTCTTCTGGATCCGACTAAGATGTATATATCGATCGACAGAGCAAGCTCGATGTCGATTGATATGGAGTCACGAAACCTGCAAGAATCTCAACAATCCAAATCGCAAGTTTATAGTTCAAAGCTTAGTTCTAATACTCAGAAACCTCTAATCTAACAATTCTAACAACCCAAGATGATTAAAAACAAACCTATCTACCGATTTCTAGCCAAAATTTGGGTGAAACTTTGTTCTCTATAAAAATTGAAAATTCAAAGGATTATTCCTTAGATGATTTCGGATTGGAGAGTGAAATCGAGATAGACGGAAGATTTCGAATCGAATGAGGCAAAAAACGGGAGAATTCCGTGAAAAATCGAGAGAGAAAGAGAGGTTTTGGGGTTTCGGTTGTGTTTTGCGAATGTGGGGGAGAAAAACGGCTCGTATCGACTTAAGGCGGTTCGCCCACGATATTTCCGTATCGATCGATATAGTATCGTTTATCGATCAATATGTTTGAATTGTGCTAATATGTTTGCTATTTTGCTAAATAAAGATAATCAATAACTAAAAATTTTGAAACTAAAAGCATGATAAATGAAATTCTAACAGTGGGTTGCCTCCCACTCAAAGCTATTTGAAAACTATTTGAAATTTATTGAGCATGATTTACCGATCTGGTTTCTTCGGCGGGATTGGGTATACTTAACAGGAGGGGTTTATAATTTGGATGCTTGACCCAATAATGTTTGACTCGTTGACCATTTACCATGAATTCAACTCCTTTCTCATTCACAAGGGTAACGGTTCCATTAGAGTGGGCCGCTATGACAGTAAAAGGGCCTGACAACGAGATCGGAGTTTCCTGGGAAATATATTCAAACGAGAGTTATATAAGAGGACTTGATCATTCGGGGTGAAATGCCGCGAAATAATGTGTTTGTCATGATAAGCCTTTGTTCTCTCTTTATATAACTTGGAGTTCTCATAGGCCAGTGTTGGGGTCAAAATCGGTACGACAGAATTAATAACCAAAACTCCCCGCAAAAATACAAAAGGAACGGTTTTATTAAACCCGAGGAGTAGTTTTATAAAACTCAAAGTCATTTATAAAACTCGCAGACCGTTTTATAAAACTCGAAAGGCCGTTTTATAAAACTCGAAGATCGTTTAATAAAACTTGAGAATCGTTTTATAAAACTCGAAAGGCCGTTTTATAAAACCCAAAGATCGTTTTATGAAACCCGATGATGGTTTTATAAAACTCAAGGATCGTTTTATAAAACTCGAAAAGCCGTTTTATAAAACTCGAAGATCGTTTTATAAAACCCGAAGATCGTTTTATGAAACCCGAAGATCGTTTTATAAAACCCAAGTATCATTTTATAAAATTCGAAGAGCCGTTTTATTAAACTCAAAGATCATTTTATAAAACTCGAGTATCGCTTTATAAAACTCGAAGATCGTTTTATAAAACTCGAAGATCGTTTTATAAAACTCGAAGATCGTTTTATAAAACTCGAAGTTCGTTTTATAAAACTCGAAGATCGTTTTATGAAATCCGAAGATCGTTTTATAAAACTCGAGAATCGTTTTACGAAAACGAAAAAAACCGAAACAGCCGTAAAACGCGAATTAGTCACAACTAGTTCGCCCATGGGCGAACTAAGCCAAGCCAGCTTAGTTCGCCGACGGGCGAACTAGGAGACACTCTACTCATCTAGTTCGCCCATCGGCGAACTAAGCCGGCCCTGCTTAGTTCGCCGATGGGCGCACTAGAGACTTCCCGGATATTCCGCGTCTCGATCTCCCGCATTCCCGATTCGAAACTTACGTCTTTCGACAAGGTCGCGTTCTAAACCACTGTGGGTGTCGAAATCCACTCACTATCAAATAAATCGTAAAAAAGGAAAATTCGGGAAAACCCTAAGTTTCCAGAGGAACCGGCTATCTGCAGAGCCGCACAACGAAAAATAAGAAAACGATAACTTAGAATTTGAATGAAAATAAACGAAATAGAGAGCAAAGAGGTTCTTATTCCGAATCTGCGTAGAACTGGTACAAAAGAGTAGCCGAAAAGCTTAAGAACGAAAACCCTAATTGAGGCGCAGCTNCCGGCTATCTGCAGAGCCGCACAACGAAAAATAAGAAAACGATAACTTAGAATTTGAATGAAAATAAACGAAATAGAGAGCAAAGAGGTTCTTATTCCGAATCTGCGTAGAACTGGTACAAAAGAGTAGCCGAAAAGCTTAAGAACGAAAACCCTAATTGAGGCGCAGCTCGCTAACAGAAAAACGGAAATATTCCTAAATGCTAGTTTTGGTGGTGAGAGCTCTGAATTTCGTGTATGTGCTTCTGCCCTAGGCCTCCTCTTTATATACTCCTCGTCTTGGCTATCCGATCTTTCAATTTCGCCCAGATTTGACTAAATCGGGAATTTTCCATTCTTCTCGATCCTTCCTTTTCTTCCGCGGAATTCTTCTATTTCTCTTCAAACCTTCCTTTTATCTTTAAACTTGACTTTTATTTTCCTTCTGCGAGTAAACCGTCAAAACGTTATCAAATCTGCGGGTTAGATTCCGTTGAAATCGCGAGATGGGTTTTTATCGCGTTTTAGGTCCTTCCGGGCCGTTTGCGGTAAAAACCGTTTTCCGACTTTTTACTGGATCGTTTCCTGATCTAATGTCGTTTTTAATAAATTTCTCGAGTTAATCGCAATATTTTACGATTTACTCGACGTTTTATTAAAAACACGTTTTTTACGACTTACTCAGCGTTTTTTATTAAAAGCGCGTTTTTTATGATTTCGACGAGAAATCTCGAATAAATCGTATAGTTTAGGCAATGTTCGGTGTTTCGTTCAACCGTTGCCGTTTTATACGATTTCCTCGAGTTCTTTCCGAGAAAACGAAGTTTTACGGTTTTTATCGTAAAACTCGAACGGTAAGTCGGATCGAGATGGAACGTGAGATATTTCGGCCGTTGTTTAGAACGCGAACTTGTCGAAAGACGTAAGTTTTGAATCGGGAATGCCGGAAATCGAGACGCGGAGTGTCCGGGACGTCTCTAGTTCGCCCATCGGCGAACTAAGCTGGTACGGCTTAGTTCGCCGATGGGCGAACTAGTCGGGCATGTCCTAGTTCGCCCATCGGCGAACTAAGCCGGGTCTGGCTTAGTTCGCCGATGGGGGAACTAGTTGCGACTAGTTCGCGTTTTACGGGTTTTTTGGTTTTTTTGCAGTTTTGTAAAACGATTCTCGAGTTTTATAAAACGATCTTCTCGAGTTTTATAAAACGATCTTCGAGTTTTATAAGACGATTTCTCGAGTTTTATAAAACGATTTTTCGAGTTTTATAAAACGATTTCTCGAGTTTTATAAAACGATTCTCGAGTTTTATAAAACGGTCTGCGAGTTTTATAAATGACGTTCAGTTTTATAAAACTATTCCTCGGGTCTTATAAAACTGTTCTTTTTGTATTTTCGCGGGGAGTTTTGGCTATTAATTCCGTCGTACCGATTTTGACCCCAACAGTTAGCCCCCCAGCTCGTAAGAATCGTGAGATTCTTGCGTGTGGATTGAGTGTGTTTGGCGAGTTTGGCGGAATTAGGCGGAATTTTAATGGCCAAAAGTCCAAAGGTGAATAGTAAAATTCTTTCCTATAAGTATATGGAGTGAGTTTTGTAAATTTTTCATTCTTTCCTCCATAACTTGCTTAAGTTTTAGGAAGACTTTTCTCTACTTTCTCCTTTAGATCATTTCTTCTTTCGATCATCCAACATGTCTTTCGGACAGAACGTTTCAGATAATGCTCATGCATCAATCTTTGATCCGAGCGACCTTGATACTTCCAGCGGCTGTTCTCTTCCCAAGCCGGTCTTTCGACGTTTCTCTACGACTAAGAAAGAGTTCGCAGACTACCATTTAGCCGTGAGTGCCGCGGAGGTGCCGCCTTCGAATTTGTGGGTTCCGAAAAGAAATAATCCCCGGAAGAGGGCGGTTGGTATGAGCACGAGTACCGTTGGTTCTCTCAGATATTTGAAAAATACCTGCGCGATCCCCGAGTCGGTTCAGTTTTGCATCCCTGTCGAGGGTATGAGTGCCGAGGATCCGCCTCCGGGTTATTTCACGTGCTATGAGGCCTTTCTGCTAACCTGCCATCTATGGTTCCCTATTCCTCGGGCCATTTTCGAATTCTTGGACAGGTTTGGAGTACCGTTCGGCCAACTACGCCCTAAAGGTTTACAGCACCTTATCGGGATTCTGGTGTTGGGATATGAACGCGGCATGTCCCTTGACGCGGATNCAGGTTTGGAGTACCGTTCGGCCAACTACGCCCTAAAGGTTTACAGCACCTTATCGGGATTCTGGTGTTGGGATATGAACGCGGCATGTCCCTTGACGCGGATTATCTTTTGTCTATATTGACATTCAAGGGGAGGAAGGATGGTTTTTACTTAGCCCCCCGACGGGGCATGACGGTTGTTGGCGGGCTTGCCTCGAATCATCACGACTGGATCTACCGTTTCTTTTATGTCAAAATCGACAGTGAATCAGTGGAGGAGAGTTGTATTCCTTTGATTAGGGCTGCGCGGGTGACAAACGGTATTTCATTAACGCGATACCCATATCTAAGTAGATATAGGTTTTAACTTTCTCGTTTGTTTCGCAGTGTCTTCGCTTTATGAGCGAGGCGGTGAATGCGAATAGTGCGGAGCTTCGTAGGGCCGAATCCAGGGCTGCGGTAGCAGAGGCGGAGGCTGTTCGTATCAGAGGGGAGATCGACGCCAGTTTCTCTCGTGCCTAGGATTTGGCTGCAAAGGAGGCCGCTCGTGTGAGAGAAGAGTAAGAAGCTGAATCCCGTCGAAACTTAGAACTTTCCGAGGCGATGGCTCGCCGTGCTCGTAGGGCAGGCAAAAGAGAGGTCGCTGCGGAGTTGATGGCTCGGCGCAAGCGGTTCGTGCCTCTTCATGCGGAATTTGAAGATGCGCAAAGAGCGAATGGTAATTTCCGCGAGTGTCGGGGCGTAGTCGGGGGTTTGCATCTTACCCAGGAGCCGGACTATTCGTATGAGTCTGCGATGGCGAAGCAGAAGAAGCGTCTAGCTAAGAGAGAGAAGAAGAAGAACGGGTCCGCTATCCCCGGGAAGGTTATGTGGGATCAGTGGGATCCTATCGTGGTATCGCCGGATTCGGTCGAAGTTGGACCTGAGATCCCGGACATGGGTGACCAAGTCGATCAGTCTGCTTTTGATGACGTCGATGTGTGATGTTCTTAGTTTTTTCGATTTTGTTGTTGTTTTTCCGGGACTGGCCATTGGTGGCTTTGAATCCCTACCGCCGGGCGGTGTGTGTTCGGATGCTTAATAAGAAAATTTTTTCTAAGCATGAAACTCGTTTTTTATGTTAGATGTAGAGGAAAGAATACGAGTTGTCATCTCGTACCTAACTCTTTGGTGTAAATCCTCCGATTCGTTAACTCGGGAGATTTCGATTTTCACGAGTGTTTAGATGTGGGCGAAGAGACATGCCTTTAGGATCTCGATTCATGCCTTGAGACGTTAGCGACCAATGTGCTGGGTTTAGGGCAAGACCTAGGTTTACTTTCGGATTGGGGCTGTGCGATGACTAATCGGCTTTCGTTTTGCCCGTTGCGATTTTAACCTGATTCCATACCGATTTAGAATCCGCGATAGGTTNAAGACCTAGGTTTACTTTCGGATTGGGGCTGTGCGATGACTAATCGGCTTTCGTTTTGCCCGTTGCGATTTTAACCTGATTCCATACCGATTTAGAATCCGCGATAGGTTCTCGGCTTATACGATTCGTCTGGTTGGAATCGAGCATCTCACCGGGAACAATTTCCCGGAAGTGCTGACCAAAAATTTGGATTTCTTTTTTAGCGCGCTATTTTATCCTCGTCGGATGTATGCGGACCGATAGGTCAGTGCGTTTGTTTAGGACGGCTAGCGTGCTCGACGGGGCCAATCGCCAAGCGTTCGTGTTTTTATAGTCGCGGACGGACTTTTGGGGAAATATTTCCTTTCGAGAATTTAGGCGACGTCTCACCCGTCCTTTCCGAATATATTTTGATATGCAATTTTTTATAAAATGATTGAGTAGTTGTTACTGCGGAAGCGATTTTCCGGATTTGCGTTTTTCGATGGTAGCGGAGATATTCTAACTTTGTCTTTATTAAAAATTTCGAAAATTTTTCGATTACAAAGCTAAGAGAAATTTTGTAAAAAATTTCGGGAGTATACGAATACTCGTATACTCACCCCCCCCCCCCCCCCCCCCCCCCCCGCTTTGGAAGGGGGGATAGCTGAACTCGTCTTTAGGCGAGTTGCCTACGTATTCCTTTCGGAAATCAAGCCATCTCGTAGTTCTGATTGTTTGCGCGAGTGTGTTTACTCGGCTTTCGTAGACTTCTCGATCGCTTCAGTCGCGGGATCGATGTCTTTGTCCGGGATTGTCTCCTCCGGTTGGGCGGAAGCGATGGGTGCGGAAACTTCTGGTTTCACGGCCGTTGCTTGCTTCGGGTCGTCGTCTGCGGGCGGTGGCGTGACCTTTGCCCGTTTTGGTTTCACGATCGCGACCGCTAATTGCCTCTGCTTATGTTCGGCCAGGAAGCAAGATCGCGATTGTCTTTGGCATCCCCAAATTACTGCGACTCCCGTAGGCGTCGGGAATTTGATGCCTAAATGGTACGTGGACAAAACCGCCTTCATGGAATTTATCCAAGGCGTGCCCATAATCACGTTGTAGATAGCTGGGACATCGACTACCGCGAAGTTAACGATTTTCGTTACTTCTTTCGCGACGACCGGTACTCGGATTGATCCCAAGGTCATCGACGTTTCGCCGGAGAAACTAGTCAGCGGTTTTGGAATCGGCTCGACTTCCGAGAGGTCGATTCCCATTTGTGCTAACGTGTTGCGGAAGATGACGTTGACCGTGCTTCCGGTATCGACCAGGATTCGAGCAACCTCTAGATCGCTTATCACCAAATCGATGACAAGGGGATCAGCATGCGGTTGGTCGATTCCACCGGTTTCAGCATTGTTGAAAGAGATTACTCCTGTCGGAGAATCGTCCATCGGCACCTTCCAACTCGAGCCGGTTTGGGCTTTACGTTGGTAGGATTTTATTGACGAGACGGTGTCGTTAAAGTATGGCGATTCGCCGATGATCATGTTGATTTTTCGGCGGTTAGCATCGTTACCCTTCACGTCTGTTTTTCGTCCGCGTTTTGCGCCCGACTGATTTCCCTGAGGCGGAGTTTGCGCGTTTTTTTCATTCTTCGGGACGCGGTCCGAATCGCGGATGAGATCCTTGACACTAGATATCTCGGAAATTTCTCCCGCGACTAAATTTGCGGCCAGTCTGGCGCCGAGAACTTTACAGTTCACGGTGGAATGACCATGGGTTTGGTGGAGGTCGCAGAACGAATTCTCATCGTAATTTGAATTTCTCGTCCATGTGTTACCCGTAGTTGGCCTTTGCTCCGGACCGGAGTTGACAGCGTAGTTATGCGCCCCTCGGAGATCATGTCCCTCGTGATGGACGAATTTGTCGTTACGAGAGATTTTCTTTTTCTGCTTCTGCTCGGACGCGTTATCCTTCGCGGATGTTTTCACCGGCTTATGCTTCTCGGACAGGATTTTAGTTTCCTCTTCGATGGTTATGAAGTCGGTGGCCTTATGGAGCGCATCCTGGATCGTCCGCGGTTTCTCGAGAGTTATCCACTTGCGGAACTTTGATTTATACCAGAGCAATTTTCTTAACGCGTCGATGGCGGCTTTGTCGCTGATCCCGCTAATCCTAGCCATGACGAGTTTGAATCTACTCATGAAATCACGGAGAGATTCGTCTTCCTCGTGCACCAAGCTCCAGAGATCGGCGTCGGAGGTTTCCGGGTTAATGAACATCGAGTATTGTTTCAAGAACTCCGAAGCCAGCCGACGGAAACTTCCGATCGAGTTTCGCCTAAGTTTGGCGAACCATTCGAGCGCGGCTCCTTCTCGGTTTTCGACGAAGAGGCGGCAGTAACCTGCGTATTTTTCGTGGTCCTTGAGCTTGGCTCGTCCCATGGTGATCTGGAACGCTTGCAGGTGCGCTTTGGGATCGGACGTCCCGTCGTAAGTTGGCACCTTAAGCTTTCCGGGATCGGGCATTTTGATCTCGGTGATACGGGCCGTGAAAGGCGTTTTCCGAGATTCGTATAGCAGCCGATCGATCTCGGGTGCGACGCTGGTCGCGTGATGAATCTGGGATTTCACCGCTAATACCGCTGCGGCCGTTTTGGTAATGTATTCGCGGAGATCGCGAATCTCGGTTTGATCGCCAGCAGTTTTCCGACCTCGTCGGCGTTTGCTGCGAGTGACCGGAGATCACTCCTCGGCGGTTTTTGCATATCGCGCGAATTCGAGTTCCCCTTCGTCTCCAGTAAAGGAACGTTCGGGAGAAGACTCCGGTCCAGGACTGCAAGTTTTCCTTCTCCTAGGATGGACGTCGGCGTCTTCGTCTGTCGAGTCGGCCTGGTCGCTCGTTTCCAAGTTAACCCTTTCGATGCCGTCGCCTTCGGTCTCCTATTCGCGAATAGGAGATTTTTCTGATTCGTTCAGCGTCGTGTCAGGGTTTTCTTTTCCGGAATCCTTTTCCTGGTACGTTTCCCTGATCGATTCTGGGACCATCCGTAAGAGCACCGAAATCGAGTCTCCTTCCGCGGATCTTGGTAGTTCCGCGGGGGCGAATCGCTTTGGTTCTCGCGGTTAGGGTTTCGAGCCGTTTTGCGAGCGAACCAATGAGCTTCTCCTGCTCTTCTAATTTTTGTTAAACTCGGAAAGCATCTTTTCGACGGTCTCGGTGTTAGCGTTCGTAGCGTTGGCCGCAGGCGCGTCTTTTGGTAGTGGTGTTTCAACGTTGTCGCGTTCGTCGCGAGTTTGGTTGTCACCAACCATCGTTTCTTCGTTGGACATGTTGCGGCTACGGTGTAAGATAGATCCGACCCCCCCTCCTTCTAGCGCCAAACTGTGGGTGTCGAAATCCACTCACTATCAAATAAATCGTAAAAAAGGAAACTTCGGGAAAACCCTAAGTTTCCAGAGGAACCGACTATCTGCAGAGCCGCACAACGAAAAATAAGAAAACGATAACTTAGAATTTGAATGAAAATAAACGAAATAGAGAGCAAAGAGGTTTTTATTCCGAATCTGTGTAGAACCGGTACAAAAGAGTAGCCGAAAAGCTTAAGAACGAAAACCCTAATTGAGGCGCAGCTCGCTAACAGAAAAACGAAAATATTCCTAAATGCTAGTTTTGGTGGTGAGAGCTCTGAATTTCGTGTATGTGCTTCTGCCCTAGACCTCCTCTTTATATACTCCTCGTCTTGGCTATCCGATCTTTCCATTTCGCCCAGATTTGACTAAATCGGGAATTTTCCATTCTTCTCGATCCTTCCTTTTCTTCAGCGGAAATCTTCTATTTCTCTTCAAACCTTCCTTTTATCTTTAAACTTGACTTTTATTTTCCTTCTGCGAGTAAACCGTCAAAACGTTATCAAATCTGCGGGTTAGATTCCGTTGAAATCGCGAGATGGGTTTTTATCGCGTTTTAGGTCCTTCTGGGCCGTTTTGCGGTAAAAACCGTTTTCCGACTTTTTACGGGATCGTTTCCTGATCTGACGTCGTTTTTAATAAATTTCTCGAGTTAATCGCAAGATTTTACGATTTACTCGTCTTTTTATTAAAAACACGTTTTTTACGACTTACTCGGCGTTTTTTATTAAAAGCGCGTTTTAATGATTTCGACCAGAAATCTCGAATAAATCGTATAGTTTAGGCAATGTTCGGTGTTTCGTTCAACCGTTTCCGTTTTATACGATTTCCTCGAGTTCTTTCCGAGAAAACGAAGTTATACGGTTTTATCGTAAAAACTCGAACGGTAAGTCGGATCAAGATGGAACGGGAGATATTTCGGCCGTGGTTTAGAACGCGAACTTGTCGAAAGACGTAAGTTTTGAATCGGGAATGCGGGAAATCGAGACGCGGAGTGTCCGGGACGTCTCTAGTTCGCCCATCGGGGAACTAAGCCAGGCGAACTAGAGAGTGCTTCTTAGTTCGCCCATCGGCGAACTAGAGGAGCACTTCTTTGTTCGCCCATCGGCGAACTAAGCCGGGTCCGGCTTAGTTCGCCGATGGGCGAACTAATTGCGACTAGTTCGCGTTTTACGGCTTTTTTGGTTTTTTTGTGGTTTTGTAAAACGATTCTCGAGTTTTATAAAACGATCTTCGGATTTCATAAAACGATCTTCGAGTTTTATAAAACGATTTCTTGAGTTTTATAAAACGATTTCTCGAGTTTTATAAAACGATCTTCTCGAGTTTTATAAAACGATCTTCGGGTTTTATAAGACGATTTCTCGAGTTTTATAAAATGATTTCTCGAGTTTTATAAAACGATCTTCTCTAGTTTTATAAAACGATCTTCGGGTTTTATAAGACGATTTCTCGAGTTTTATAAAACGACTCTCGAGTTTTATAAAATGATTTCTCGAGTTTTATAAAACGATTTCTCGAGTTTTATAAAACGATTCTCGAGTTTTATAAAACAATTCTCGAGTTTTATAAAATGATTCTCGAGTTTTGTAAAACGATCTTTCGAGTTTTATAAAACGATCTTCGAGTTTTATAAAACGATCTTTCGAGTTTTATAAAACGATCTTCGAGTTTTATAAAACGATTTCTCGAGTTTTATAAAACGATTCTCGAGCTATATAAAACGATTTTTCGAGTTTTATAAAACGATCTTCGAGTTTTATAAAAAGATTTCTCGAGTTTTATAAAACGATTCTCGAGCTTTATAAAACGATTTCTCGAGTTTTATAAAACGATCTTCGAGTTTTATAAGACGATTTCTCGAGCTTTATAAAACGATATCTCGAGTTTTATAAAACGATTTCTCGAGTTTTATAAAACGATTCTCGAGTTTTATAAAACGGTCTGCGAGTTTTATAAATGACGTTCAGTTTTATAAAACTATTCCTCGGGTCTTATAAAACTGTTCTTTTTGTATTTTCGCGGGGAGTTTTGGCTATTAATTCCGTCGTACCGATTTTGACCCCAACAACCACGGCCGAAACATCTCCCGTTCCATCTCGATCCGACTTACCATTCGAGTTTTACGATAAAAACTGTAAAACTTCGCTTTCTCGGAAAGAACTCTAGGAAATCGTATAAAACGGCAACGGTTAAACGAAACACCGAACATTGCCTAAACTATACGATTTATTCGAGATTTCTCGTTGAAATCATAAAAACGCGTTTTTTAATAAAAAAACGCCGTGTAAGTCGTAAAAAACGTGTTTTTAATAACAAGTCGAGTAAATCGTAAAACCTTGCGATTAACTCGAGTAATTTATTAAAAACGATGTCAGATCAGGAGACGATCCCGTAAAAAGTCGGAAAACGGATTTATCGCAAAACGGCCCGGAAGGGCCTAAAGCGCGATAAAAACCCATCTCGCGATTTCAACGGAATCTAACCCGCAGATTTGATAACGTTTTGACGGTTTACTCGCAGGATCAAAATAAAAGTCAAGTTTGAAGATAAAAGGAAGGTTTGAAGAAAAGTAGAAGATTTCCGCGGAAGAAAAGGAAGGATCGAGAAAAATGAAAAATTCCCGATATAGTCGAATCTGGGCGAAATGAAAAGACCGAATGACCAAGGCGAGGAATATATAAATAGGAGGTCTAGGGCAGAAGCAAGACACACGAAATTCAGAGCTCTCACCACCAAAACTAGCATTTAGGAATTTTTCCGTTTTTCTGTTAGCGAACTGCGTCTCAATTAGGGTTTTTTGTTCTTAAGTTTTCAGCTACTCTCTTTGTACCAGTTCAACTCAGATTCGGAATAAGAACCTCTTTGCTCTCGATTTTCGTTTATCTTTTAATAATTCTAAGTTTTCTTGTTATCTTAATCTTCGTTGTGCGGTTCTGCAGATAGCCGGTTCCTCTGGAAACTTAGGGTTTTCCCGAAGTTTCCTTATTTACGATTATTTGACAGTAGGTGGATTTCGACACCCACAGTTTGGCGCTAGAANAGAACCTCTTTGCTCTCGATTTTCGTTTATCTTTTAATAATTCTAAGTTTTCTTGTTATCTTAATCTTCGTTGTGCGGTTCTGCAGATAGCCGGTTCCTCTGGAAACTTAGGGTTTTCCCGAAGTTTCCTTATTTACGATTATTTGACAGTAGGTGGATTTCGACACCCACAGTTTGGCGCTAGAAGGAGGGGGGGGGGGGGTCGGATCTATCTTACACCGTAGCCGCAACATGTCCAACGAAGAAACGATGACTGGTGAAAACCAAACTCGCAACGAACGCAACAACGTTGAAACACCACCACCAAAAGACACGTCTGCGGCCAACGCTACGAACGCTAACGCTGAGACCGTCGAAAAGATGCTTTCCGAGTTTAATAAAAAATCTGAAGAGCAGGAAAGGCTCATTGGTTCGCTCGCAAAACGGGTCGAAACCCTAACCGCAAGAACCAGAGTGATTCGCCCCCGCGGAACTACTAAGATCCGCGGAAGGAGACTCGACTTCGGCGCTCCTACGGATCATCCCAAAATCGAGCAGGGAAACTTACCAGAAAAAGATTCCGGAAAAGAAAACCCTGGCACGACAATGAACGAATCGGAAAATCTCCTATGCGCGAACAGGAGACCGAAGGCAACGGCATCGAAAGGGTCAACTTGGAAACGAGCGACCAGGCCGACTCGACAGACGAAGACGCCGACGTCCATCCTAGGAGAAGAAAAACTCGCAGTCCTCAACCAGAGTCGTCTCCCGAACGTTCCTTTACTGGAGACGAAGGGGAACTCGACTTCGCGCGATACGCAAAAAACACCGAGGAGCGATCTCCGGTCACCCGCAGTAAACGCCGACAAGGTCGGAAAACTGCTGGCGATCTGACCAAGATTCGCGATCTCCGCGAATACATCACCAAAACAGCCGCAGCGGTAAAAGCGGTGAAATCTCAGATTCACCACGCTACCAGCGCCGCACCCGATATCGATTGGCTACTGTACGAGTCTCGGAAAACGCCCTTCACGGCCCGCATCACCGAGATCAAACTGCCCGATCCCGGAAAGCTTAAGGTGCCAACTTACAAAGGGACGTCCGATCCCAAAGCGCACCTGCAAGCGTTCCAGATCACCATGGGACGAGCCAAGCTCAAGGACCACGAAAAAGACGCAGGCTACTGCCGCCTCTTCGTCGAAAACCTAGAAGGAGCTGCGCTCGAATGGTTCGCCAACTTTAGGCGAAATTCGATCGGAAGTTTCCGTCGACTGGCTTCAGAATTCCTGAAGCAGTACTCGATATTCATTAACCCGGAAGCCTCCGACGCCGATCTCTGGACCTTGGTGCACAAGGAGGACGAATCTCTCCGCGATTTCATGAGTAGATTAAAACTCGTCATGGCTAGGGTTAGCGGGATTAGCGACAAAGCCGCCATCGACGCGTTAAGGAAATCCCTTTGGTATAAATCGAAATTCCGCAAATGGATAACTCTCGAGAAACCGCGGACGATCCAAGATCCGCTCCATAAGGCCACCGACTTCATAACCATCGAGGAGGAAACTAAAATCCTGTCCGAGAAGCATAAGCCGACGAAAACATCCGCGAAGGATAACGCGTCCAAGCAGAAGCAGAAAAAGAGAAGCTCTCGTAACGACAAATTCGTCCATCACGAGGGACGGGATCTCCAAGGGGCGCATAACTACGCCATTAACCCCGAAGCTGAACAAGGGCGAACTACGGATAACACGTGGACGAGAAATTCAAATTACGATGAGAATTCTTTCTGCGACCTCCACCAAACCCGTGGTCATTCCACAATGAACTGCAAAGTTCTCAGCGCCAGACTTGCGGCAAAATTGGTCGCGGGAGAGCTCTCCGAGATATCCAGTGTCAAGGATCTCATCCGCGATTCGGACCGCGTCCCGAAGAATGACAAAAACACGCAAACCCCGCCTCAGGGAAATCAGTCGGGCGAAAAGCACGGACGAAGAGTAGACGAGAAGGGTAACGATGCTAACCGCCGAATTATCAACATGATCATCGGCGAATCGCCATACTTTAACGACACCGTCTTGTCAATAAAAAAATCCTACCAACATAAAGCCGAAACCGGCTCGAGTTGGAAGGTGCCGACGGATGATTCTCCGATGCTGAAACCGGTGGAATTGACTAACCGCATGTCGATCCCCTTGTCATCGATTTGGTGATAAGCGATCTAGAGGTTGCTCGAATCCTGGTTGATACCGGAAGCACGGTTAACGTCATCTTCCGCAACACACTAGCACGCATGGGAATCGACCTCTCGGAAGTCTAGCCGATTCCAAAACCGCTGACTAGTTTCTCCGGCGAAACGTCAATGACCCTGGGATCAATCCGACTACCGGTCGCTGCGAAAGAAGTGACGAAAATCGTTAACTTCGCGGTAGTCGATTTCCCGGCTATCTACAACGTGATTATGGGCACGCCTTGGATAAATTCCTTGAAAGCGGTTCTGTCCACGTATCACTTAGGCATCGAATTCCCGACGCCTATGGGAGTCGCAGTAATTTGGGGATGCCAAAGACAATCGCGATCTTGCATCCTGGCCGAACATAAGCTAAGGAAATTGGCGGTCGCGATCGTGAAACCAAAACGGGAAAAGGTCACGCCACCGCCCACAGAAGACGACCCAAACAAGCGACGGCCGAGAAACCAGAAGTTTCCGCACCCATCGCTTCCACCCAACCGGAGAAGACAATCCCGGAAAAAGACATCGATCCCGCGACTGAAGCGATCGAGAAGTCTACGACAGCCGAGTAAGCACACTCGCGCAAACAATCAGAACTACGAGATGGCTTGATTTCCGAAAGGAATACGTAGGCAGCTCGCCTAAAGACGAGTTCAGCTATCCCCCCCTTCCAAAACGGGGGGGGGGGGGAGTGGGTGGGTATACGAGTATTCGTATACTCCCAAAATTTTTTACAAAATTTCTTTTAGCTTTGTAACCAAATTTTTTTCGAAATTTCTAATAAAGACAAAGTTAGAATATCTCCGCTACCATTGAAAAACGCAAATCCGGAAAATCACTTCCGCAGTAACAACTACTTAATCGAAAATATTTTCGGAAAGAACTGGCGAGACGTTGCCTAAGCTCTCAAAGAAAAATATTTCCCCAAAGTCCGTCTGCGACTATAAAAACACGAACGCTCGGCGATTAGCCCCGTCGAGCACGCTAGCCGTCCTAAACAAACGCACCGACCTATCGGTCCGCATACATCCGACGAGGAAAAAATAGCGCGCTATAAAAGAAATCCAAATTTTTGGTCAGCACTTCCGGGCAACTTAGAAATTGTTCCCGGTGAGATGCTCGATTCCAACCATACGAATCGTATAAGCCGGGAACCTATCGCGGATTCTAAATCGGTATGGAATCAGGTTAAAATCGCAACAGGCAAAACGAAAGCCGATTAGTCATCGCACAACCCCAATCCGAAAGTAAACCTAGGTCTTGCCCTAAACCCAGCACACTGGTCGCTAACGTCTCAAGGTATGAATCTAGATCCTAAAGGCATGTCTCTTCGCCCACATCTAAGCACTCGCGAAAATCGAAACCTCCCGAGTTAACGAATCGGACGATTTACACCGAAGAGTTAGGTACGAGATGACAACTCGTATTCTTTCCTCTACATCTAACATAAAAAACGAATTTCATACTTAGAAAATATTTTCTTATTAAAAGCATCCAAATACACACCGCCCAGCGGTAGGGATTCAAAGCCACCAACGGCCAGTCCCGGAAAAACAACAACAAAATCAAAAAACTAATAACATCACATATCAAAGTCATCAAACACAGGCTGATCGACTTCACCATCTACGTCCGAAATCCCAAGACTGACTTCGACCGAATCCGGCGACACCACGACGGGATTCCATTGATCCCACATGCGCGCCTTAAGGTCGAAAAATTCGGACTGCATATCTCTTTCCCGATCCAAGTTTTCCCATCGCACGGGGAATTACTTAGCAAACGAATACCCTTCATTCTGAGTCAGGGATAACCCATGAACGATCCCGCGACATTCGCGATAATCACCATGCGCTCGTTGAACAGCTTCCGCATCCGAACAACCAGTTGCAAATCGCTCGCGACGAGCCTTCATCTCCTCGGCAACCTCTCGTTTGCCCGCACGACGAGAGCGACCAATCCTTTGGTCAGAAAGCTCCTTGGCACGACGAGACCTGGTCGCGCACTCATCCCTCACGCGAGCAACCTCCCTCGCAACCACTTCTTCGGCTTGGTTGGCCTCGACCTCTGCCCGAAGACGAGCAACTTCCTTTTCGGCCATGTGCGCTCGAAACTCGGCAAGGCGAGCCTCAGCAGTGCGATTGTCCAAGGCTCGGCTAATGATAAGGAAACCCTACCAAAGAGAAGAATTAAGCGATGTCATAAAAACTGCTCGAAAAAAAAAACAATAAACGCACGTACCTCCTTAGCTATCTCAGACCCCCTAATAAGCTCCGGAACTTGATCATGGTCAATGTCCGGAAAATGGGAGGTCGATGATCCGCCCGCCTTCGTCCAGACGTCATCTTCCGCCCGACTATGAAGAAAATCCTTGAGAATATTATCAGGAGAAGCCGCGCGCTCAGAGTCATCGTCTTCAATTACCGGATTTTTATCCCTTCGGAAGCGTGATTTGCCACTCCCCATCGAGGGAACATGCGGAATGAACTCCCCGATAAACGGATCCTCTTCGTAAATCGGAGAATCCGCAAAAAGTCGAGATCGGAAGAGGGCAACCGCT
>CAKOAT010051377.1:46459-61996 GCA_932364175.1 Eruca vesicaria subsp. sativa | reverse complement strand
ATTGCCCTGTGGGCTTTAACAGACCCTCGAGATGATCGACGGTAAGGGTGATTCCCTGCTCGTAACTCAGCGTCAAAAGACCAACGAGTTGCTTTAAACTTGGAGGAGTCAATTGACTGATCGATAGTCCCAGCCTGTGAAGGTAATGAACAATGATTTCCGGGATCGGAAACCATAAGTGGCACTGTTGCAAGAAAATTTTGTAACATGTGAAAAAACCCTCGGGCGCATCCCTGTCGCGTTCCCCAGCAAGTGGGGAACGAAACTCGACGGCCTCTGGAACTCGGCAGAATTCACGCATGTAATCGATACTGTTAAAAAGGGTCAAGCTCGGACTTCCGGAAATTTGATCGACGTCCGACAAAGCTGGAACCCAAGTTCCAGGCCTAGCGGACCCCGACTCGTCTCCGAGCGCCCAAAAAGCCTCGAGGTCCGCCGGATCGATTAACGGGGACGAATACTCTTCTTTCAGAGCCGAGGCTGGAGGCTGCGAACTCGTTCCCTCAGAATTGTGAAAATTGGAACTAGTTGAGGAACGAGTCTTTCTTCCTGTAAACATGTTTGAAGATCTTCAGAGAAAGTGGAGAGAAAATTTCTTGAATGAGTTGTAAAAGATGGAGTAAAGAATTCAAAATTTTACTCCATTTACTTATAGGGAAGAATTTTACTATTCATCTTTGGACTTTTCGCCATTAAAGTTCCGCCTAATTCTACCAAACTCGTCAAACGAGCTCAATCCACTTGCAAGAACCTCACGATTCTTATGAGCTGGGGGGCTAACTGTTGGGGTCAAAATCGGTACGACGGAATTAATAAACAAAACTCCCCGCAAAAATACAAAAGGAACGGTTTTATAAAACTCGAGGAGTAGTTTTATAAAACTCAAAGTCATTTATAAAACTCGCAGACCGTTTTATAAAACTCGAAAGGCCGTTTTATAAAACCCGAAGATCGTTTTATAAAACTCGAGAATCGTTTTATAAAACTCGAAAGGCCGTTTTATAAAACCCAAAGATCGTTTTATGAAACCCGAAGATCGTTTTATAAAACTCAAGGATCGTTTTATAAAACTCGAAAAGATGTTTTATAAAACTCGAAGATCGTTTTATAAAACCCGAAGATCGTTTTATGAAACCCGAAGATCGTTTTATAAAACTCAAGGATCGTTTTATAAAACTCGAAGAGCCGTTTTATAAAACTCGCAGATCGTTTTATAATACTCGAATATCATTTTATAAAACTCGAAGATCGTTTTATAAAACTCGAAGATCGTTTTATAAAACTCGAGATCGTTTTATAAAGTTTGAACTTCGTTTTATAAAACTCGAAGATCATTTTATGAAATCCGAAGATCGTGTTATAAAACTCGAGAATCGTTTTACGAAACCGCAAAAAACCGAAACAGCCGTAAAACGCGAACTAGTCACAACTAGTTCGCCCATGGGCGAACTAAGCCAAGCCAGCTTAGTTCGCCGACGGGCGAACTAGGAGACACTCTACTAGTTCGCCCATCGGCGAACTAAGCCGGCCCAGCTTAGTTCGCCGATGGGCGAACTAAGAGATACTCATCTAGTTTGCCCATCGGCGAACTAAGCCGGCCCGGCTTAGTTCGCAGATGGGCGAACTAAGAGATACTTTTCTAGTTCGCCCATCGGGGAACTAAGCCGTCCCGGCTTAGTTCACCGATGGGCGAACTAGAGACTTCCCGGATATTCCGCGTCTCGATCTCCCGCATTCCCGATTTGAATCTTACGTCTTTCGACAAGGTCGCGTTCTAAACCACGGCCGAAACATCTCCCGTTCCATCTCGATCCGACTTACCATTCGAGTTTTACGATAAAAAACGTAAAACTTCGCTTTCTCGGAAATAACTCGAGGAAATCGTATAAAACGGCAACGGTTAAACGAAACACCGAACATTGCCTGAATTATACGATTTATTCGAGATTTCTCGTTGAAATCATAAAAACGCGTTTTTTAATAAAAAAACGCCGAGTAAGTCGTAAAAAATGTGTTTTTAATAAAAAGTCGAGTAAATCGTAAAACCTTGCGATTAACTCGAGTAATTTATTAAAAATGACGTCAGATCAGGAGACGATCCCGTAAAAAGTCGAAAAACGGATTTATCGCAAAACTGCCCGGAAGGGCCTAAAACGCGATAAAAACCCATCTCGCGATTTCAACGGAATCTAACCCACAGATTTGATAACGTTTTGACGGTTTACTCGCAGGATCAAAATAAAAGTCAAGTTTGAAGATAAAAGGAAGGTTTGAAGAAAAATAGAAGATTTCCGCGGAAGAAAAGGAAGGATCGAGAAAAATGGAAAATTCCCGATATAGTCGAATCTGGGCGAAATGGAAAGACCGAATGACCAAGGCGAGGAGTATATAAATAGGAGGTCTAGGGCAGAAGCAAGACACACGAAATTCAGAGNAAAGGAAGGATCGAGAAAAATGGAAAATTCCCGATATAGTCGAATCTGGGCGAAATGGAAAGACCGAATGACCAAGGCGAGGAGTATATAAATAGGAGGTCTAGGGCAGAAGCAAGACACACGAAATTCAGAGCTCTCACCACCAAAACTAGCATTTAGGAATCTTTCCGTTTTTCTGTTAGCGAGCTGCGTCTCAATTCGGGTTTTTTTGTTCTTAAGTTTTCAGCTACTCTCTTTGTACCAATTCAACGCAGATTCAGAATAAGAACCTCTTTGCTCTCGATTTTCGTTTATCTTTTAATAATTCTAAGTTTTCTTGTTATCTTAATCTTCGTTGTGCGGTTTCTGCAGATAGCCGGTTCCTCTGGAAACTTAGGGTTTTCCCGAAGTTTCCTTATTTACGATTATTTGACAGTAGGTGGATTTCTACACCCACAGCCAGATGCCTTATTTCTTCCAGTTCATTTAGTTGGATGAGTCTCCGTTCTGCAGCCGTTTTATGTCAAAATTTAGCAATTTAGTAGCCCAGGCTGCTTTATGCTCTAACTCAACTAGTAAGTGGCAAGATTTACCGTAGAGTAAGTGAAATGGAATTGTTCCTAGCGGTGTTTTAAAAGCTGTTCGATAAGCCCATAGTGCATTATCGAACTTCCTACACCAATCCTTTCTGGTGGCTCCTACAGTTTTTTCTAAAATCGCTTTGATATGTCTGTTAGAAACTTCGACTTGCCCACTGGTTTGCGGATGGTAAGGTGTTGCCACTCTATGGTGAACTCCGTTCTTTTTGAGCAGATTCTCAAAGATTTTGTTGATGAAATGAGTTCCACCATCGCTTATAACTACCCGAGGGACTCCAAATCTTGGGAAAATGATGCTCTTGAAAAGTTTGACAACAACAGAGGCATCGTTAGTGGGTGAAGCGATCGCCTCAACCCATTTCGAAACGTAGTCGACAGCGACTAGAATGTAACGGTTCCCGTAAGAAGTAGGGAAAGGACCCATGAAGTCTATACCCCAGAAATCAAAGACTTCTACTTCAAGGATAAATTTTTGTTCCATCTCATGTCTCTTGCTGATTTTTCCACCACGTTGGCATCTGTCGCACTTGGCAATATAGGCCTGAGTATCGCGGAACATCGTAGGCCACCAGAATCCAGCTTGGAGAATTTTTGAAACCGTTTTAAAGGTTACAAAATGTCCAGCATATTCGGATCCATGGCATTGGTAAATGATGTCTGGAATCTCAGTTTCAGCTACGCATCGTCGGAATATTCCATCGGCGCATCGTTTGTAAAGATAAGGTTCGTCCCAATGATACCTTCTTACTTCTCTGAAGAACCTTTTCCTGTCGTAGTGTTTAAGCTCTTCAGGTTCGACGTCTGCGGCGAGATAGTATACTATGTCTGCATACCAAGGTCTTTCGCCGATTTTCTTTTCGACAGCGTGCATGTCGTGCGTAATATTTCCATTCGGAGGGATGTTATGTTTATCAGTGATTGGTTGGCATGCTACATTTACGGTCGTATCGATATTGATCTTAAACGTGACGTCGCGTAAGTCAATGTCATCGTCTCCATCGATCGACGTAGTCCCACCTATATCGATCGATTCCTCAAATTGTCCATCGATCGATGTCAGGCCTCCGGAATCAGTACTCCCAGTATAAACGGTTGATGCAAACTCGTCGGAGAGTTGTATCTGACCGATGAATGATGAATCGGTTGAGTACACGTTTTCGGTTGGTATGAAATCATTAATAGGGACTTCTTCATCTATTCGTATGCGGGAAAGATGATCCACGACACCATTGTCTACTCCCCTTTTATCTTTTATTTCCATATCGAATTCTTGGAGAAGGAGTATCCAGCGGATGAGTCGTGGTTTCGCGTCTTTCTTTTGCATAAGATACTTAATGGCTGCATGATCAGTGTGAACTATGACTTTTTAGCCCACTAGATAGTTACAAAATTTTCTGAAAGCGTAAACCACTGCAAGTAGTTCCTTTTCGGTAGTTCCAAAGTTTCTCTGAGCGTCGTCAAGAGTTCAACTGGCGTAATAGATGGCATGTAGCTTCTTATCTTTTCGTTGTCCTAAAACTGCTCCTACAGCGAAAATCGCTCGCATCGCACATTATCTCGAATGGGAGGTTCCAGTCGGGTGCTTGTACGACGGGGGCAGTTATCAGCGCTTCCTTGATCTTTTCAAATGCTTGCTGGCATTCTGGGGTGAAGTCAAATTTAGTGTCCTTACAAAGGAGAATAGTCAGAGGTCTGACTATATTGCTAAAATCCTCTATAAATCTCCTATAAAATCCAGCGTGTCCTAGGAAGCTTCTGATATCCTTTAGGTTATTTGGTGGCGGTAGACTCATCATTACTTCTATTTTTGCTCTGTCAACTTCAATACCGGCTGCGGACACTTTGTGTTAGAGTACGATTCCGTCATTAACCATGAAATGACATTTTTCCCAGTTCAGGACCAGATTCATTTCTTCACATCTCTATAAAACTTTGCATAGGTTGTCGAGACAGTTCTCGAAACAACGATCCATAAACTGAAAAATCATCCATGAATACTTCCATGAAATTTTCGATCATATCGGTGAAAATTGACATCATACAACGTTGGAAAGTGGCAGGTGTGTTACACATACCAAATGGCATCCTCCGGTATGCAAAGGTTCCATAGGGGCATGTGAACGTTGTCTTTTCTTGATCATCAGGGTGTATCGGGATTTGGAAAAATCCAGAGTATCCATCAAGAAAACAATAATATTGGTGATTTGCTAACCTTTCCAGCATTTGATCGATGAAGGGTAAAGGAAAATGTTCTTTCCGCATAGCGGAGTTCAGTTTTCTATAATCAATACACATCCGGTGTCCGGTCACAGTCCTTGTCGGGATTAGTTCATTATTTTCGTTCTTGACGACTGTAATGCCCCCCTTCTTTGGTACCACGTGGACTGGACTTACCCAATTGCTATCTAAAATCGGATAAATTATCCCTGCATCCAGCAATTTAATGATCTCCTTCTTGACGACTTCCTGGAGATTTGGGTTTAGTCGTCTCTGATGTTCTACTGATGACTTAGATTCGTCCTCTATGTGAATCCTGTGCATACAAAGGTCAGGAGATATGCCTGGAATGTCATCTAAAGAGTATCCAAGTGCTTTTCTATGCTTGCGCAGTTTGTCCAATAATAGGGCAAGCTCCTTGTCAGTGAGGTTTGCGTTAACTATCACTGGGTAGGAATCGTCCATAAGGAAAGCGTATTTAAGCCCTGCGGGTAATGGTTTAAGCTCCACTTTTGGTGCCTTTTCCTTAGTGAGATTTCCAAAAGACGGCGGGTGTCGATCGATATCGTTGTTCAGATATCGATCGATATCAATCTGTGATTCATCTCCGCCTTTGGTTTCGACACTTGGGGGTCCGTGACTTGTTTCTATTAGACGATCGCACTAAGCAGCTCTGCTATCTACGCTGAAGACTTCGTTCTGAGCGGATGTAAGCACATCTTCCAAATGATCATCTGAGTATAGTTTCTCAAAAGATTCTTGCGTCAGTTCATCAATCTCATCGACATAAGAGGATTTTTTATCTATTAAGGGCAATGTGACGGCCTTTTCCATGTCAAATCTCATAGGAATGTTGCCTATGTTAAGATTTATTCGTCCTTCCTTGACATCGATAATAGCGTTTGCAGTAGCAAGGAAAGGTCTGCCTAATAGAATCGGATCTCTTGGTTCGTTCTTGTAGTGCAGCACAACAAAATCTGTTGGAACAATGCATCCGTCGATTTGTACCGGCACATCCTCGAGTACACCTTATGGGATTCTAACGGATCTATCCGCGAGAACGAGTTGGATGTTAGCCGGCGTAAATTCGGAATACCCAAGGAATGTGGAACGGAATGCGGCATTAAGTTTACGCTAGAGCCCAGATCACAGAGTGCTCTTGGAAATAGCTTGTCTCGGATTGTACATCTGAGAACAAAACTACCAGGATCGGGTCTCTTTTCAGGAGCTTGGATTATAGCGCTAGCTTCTGCAGACACCATCATGAAACTGCGTTTTTCCGTTGAAAAACTCTTGGTAGTCATTCCCTTGACATATTGCCTTATGGTTGGCGAAATTCGAAGAGCGTCAGTAAGTGGTATTTCTACCTTAACGCGTTCAAAAGTCCGTCTGCAGATTTCTTTATCCCTGCTGCGTGTGGAATTAGATTTGCTAGGATAAGGAGGTAAAGTGTTGTACACCCGTTCTATAGTCGGTCCGGTGGGTATCAGACTTTCTTTCGAGTTTGTGGATGTATGTTGATCGATATTGGTATCATCGAATCGATCGACGTTGTCAATTTCCTCCTCATCGAGAATGATCACTGGCTCTCCAGTATACTTAGAGTGCTTATTATTTTCCTTGTTCTGAGGGCCATTTGTCATCGAGTCACGGAGTAGAATGGGATTAGGAATTGGTTTCTCCGTCTTTGGAATCTCGGTGTTTTCTCCCGAAGGAGTGTTTTCCCTAATGATCGGAGCTAACTTTTTCCTGCTTCTCAAAACTACAGCATTCACGTGATGTCTCGGGTTTGTATCAGTCTTCCCGGGTAGATATCCTGCTTCTCTTTTGATCCTTTCTGCGGTATCGGCAATATCACTTTCAAGGTCTCCTATTTTCCATCGCAAAGCGTCAAGTTCTTCCGACATCTTGCTGCAGGTGCTATCTAGCCTGGCATCCAGGGTATGCTCTAATTTCTGACCTTCTTTGAGAATGTAGTTCATTCTGGCCTTGACCTTTCCTCTGTTTAATCCAATGGAAGTGTCGTAGCCTTGGGTAAAACTATCTACGTTAAATGTATACTCCCAAAGGCTTCCAGGTCTAAGAAAGGTTTCCTCAATGGAATGGACATCCTTATAGCCTTGGGTCACATCGGAATCCTTTTCCCTAATGAGAGAGTGAAGGGACTCTAGTGTTTTCTTAATTTCATTTGCTTGAGATTCGTTCTTGGATCTAGATTCTCGCTCTCTATCTTTTATTTCATAAGACTTAACCATAGCTATGTTTCTAATCAAATAATTTGCTTTTGCAGGAGTCCTAGAGCTAAAATTTTTGTTACTCGCATTGTCTAGCGTGATCTGGTAATCCAACTCGAGACCTCCGTAAAAGAATTTAAGAAGCTCTGGTTCAGAATAACCATGGTGGGTACAATCTCGCTGATGATTATTAAACCTAGTCCAAGCGTTTCTAAAAGATTCACGTGGGTCTTGAAGGAAGGTGGAGAGTTTATGTCTTACGTCCCAATATCGAGTCTCATCGAAAAATTCGTTAATGAAGGCAGTGCGAATATCTTTCCAGCAGGTTAAGGATCCTGCTGGCATTTGTTTTAGCCAATTTCTGGCTTCCCTCCCTAAGGAAAAAGGAAAAATTTTACAACGATTAGTATCGTTGAGTGCAAATCCTTCTAGATAATCTATGTGCTCATGGGGGTGGTCTGAGGCAGAACCGCAGAAGGGGTTCTTTTGTACCAGATGGATGTAATCAAAGTGAAGCGTAGACTTATTTGCTTCATCATCTGGTAACCTGATAGCTGACCTATTGGAATAGGTCTTAATGGGATCTAAGTAATCTTGCAATTTTTCTACATCTTCAGTTGAAGATGGATGGGTTTTGACAGGGATTTCAGTCCCCTGTTTAACTGTAAATTCATTTGTTTCATTGCATAACTGACTTACTGATTCGTTTGGGACTACTTCCTTATTAATTAAATTGGTAAGTAAAGACTTACCTGCTTCCGGCTCGGTTATATCGATCGATGTGGGATGGTTTATGTCGATCGATTTCTCGGTCAACATATCGCTCGATGTGTCGGTCACGCATCGGTTGATACTTGGCTGAAATCTGTCTTTTCCATCTTGGATTCCCTGTTAATCAGAGAAAGAAGAAAATTAATTAAGTAAACAATAAATAAAAATTCTAGACTGCATTCTAAACTAAATCTGGTGGTAATAAGAAAGAGTCCCCGGCAACGGCGCCTAATTTGATATCACTCAAATGTTTAACCCTAAGGAGTGAATTACTCTCTCAAATAAGAGGTTCAATCGTAGTACTTAGGGATCGAATCCACCAGGACTCTAGGATTACACAACAGATTATTAAGTCTTCGAAATATTGCTAGACAATAAGATTTTAAACAGTAACTTAAAAGATAGCTAGTAAATGCTTGATTGGTTGATTTGTTTGAAAGAAGAAATAAGATAGTTAACTTAGGTATTTTCTCAGGTATGGCATACATGCAAACTGTAAAGGGTTTTTGTTATTCATAGTTCTAGATTCAAACTTTTAAGGAAGTTAAGGATTAACCCCACTGGATTTCGGGCTAGGACTATCATCCGATAACCTGAAGGGAATATCGATCGATGTTTCTGTCGAAGCTATCTATCGATGTAAATGCCGCTATATCGGTCGACCCGACTATCGTCTCGTCGATCGATATCGCATCCAGCAAGTGGTAAAGGTGTGTTTGAATGGATTATCTGGTTTTAATTAAATTAACTTAGACTTAGGGTATTTTCCAAGCTATCGCTTGTCCAAATTGATCCTAAAATCAGAGACAAGGGTGATCAATCCTTGATCTTAGATTCATTAATAACTAGATTGAGAACTATATTTTAAACAACCTAATAATGGTTCAATTCAATGCATGAGTCAACCTTAATGAGAAACCTGAATCTAACAAGAGAGACTACTCAAACATGTTCATGAGAGACAAAGTCATAATGGTCTGAATAATATTTTAAGATAATAATAAAAAGAAACAAAAAGTAAAAAAGGAGTTCAAGATCTTCTCTGTAATGGTAGTTCATATCTCTCTCTCCATCAAAACTCCTCTCAAAGTGTAGCTAGATGCTTCTCCAAATTAGGTCTAAAGGTCTCCAAAGCTGTCTACCTAAACTAATACAAAACCCTCTTAATATAGCCTAACAGGCGGCCAGGGACTTATTGTGTAAATTATTAAAACTCTTGTGAAGCAATTAGGGCTTCTAATCTTCATTTAATCGCTTGGGTAACTTATGTATCGATCGATGCAAAACGCCATTATCGACTGATACGGGTAATCATCTATCGGTCGATTGCTCTCAACGTGCATCGGTCGATAGCTTAAACATCGTTTTGCTGATATCTTCATAAAGTCTCCATTTTAGCTTCAAAATGCATGTTTTACACCAGTGAATACCTGAATCTGTAAAAGCTCTAAAAAGACACTTAAAGTATCCTTTTGTTTCCAAAAACATATATAAATCATGGCTGAAAACGGGTAAAATCCATGATATATCAGAATAAAATCTGAATAAGGTCTTTAAACGCAAGATCTCACAAAATCTTTAATTTAGTTCTATCACCTCTACTATGTTGCAAACACATTAAATAAGTGCTAACATCAGAGGAACTTTATACACCATATCCTAGTCTAACAACCAAATCCATTCTACCAACAAGTTAGCAAATAATAGTCTGACTAGCCGACTACTAACCTCATTTCATACATAAAATAAAGTGCAGGCTTTACCTTGGGAGTATCGATCAGAGGATACTTGGACTCTTACTCAAGCAGTTATTTGAGTAAACAGGTAGTCTCATTCTGGTTACTTTTCTCCCTATATCTCTCTTCACTGATTCTTTTTTTTTTTATAGATATCAAACTTAGTGGACAAAGATACTGCTGCAGTCCATCTTGCCATATTGTTTTTGATTTTTGATTTTCTTTTTTGCATTTTTTTTTCTTGACAAAGATGTAGGAGAATAAAGGGGTCATCGACAATGTACCTATCCCTCGCTTCCATCGATGTGTAGGAGAATAAAGGGGTCATCTGTAATGTACCTACCCTTATGCATCTCAAGAAATCATCTCAATCTTTTTCTTTTTATAGATGCCAAAGAGAGGAGAGAAGACAACCAAAAGTTTACAGACTTATACCTTTCAGACCTGAAAGAGGAATCCGATCCAATGTATACCAAGCCCCAAAGCAAGCAATAAAGTCAAATTTAGGGTTGGAGGTCAGCTTCGGTTCCTTCAAAGTTTCTAAGCAAGTGTGATCTAATGGCAGGGTGACCCACTTTAGTTTCTTTAGTACACTCTTCTGTCAACAAGTCTAAAAATGGTGCTATAGAGTGGTTAAACAATAAGCAAAAATTTAAAATGATCATAATCCCGTTCTTGACTCTATAAAAACTTTGAAAAACTTGTATAGATATAATTATAGATATAGAAAGCTCACAATAAATAAAAACATCAACGAACCTCCCCTAGACTTAAATAACACTGTCCCTAGTGTTATACAGTCTAAGATTGGTAGAAAATAAATCATAAAGACAAAACTTAACAAGGAAAAATGATATACCTGCACGTTGATGGTGACCATTGCTCGACACAGCAAGTGGCAATCGATCGATGCGCGTGATGAGTTGTCGATCGACATTGATCAAGTGTCCTAAGATTCTGTGTGCAAGATCAGTTTCCTTGGACCTGAAAATAAATAAACAGAAATAATAAGTAAGAAAAAAACATTTTTATCGATGAACATTATCCTGCTAAAGTAGTGTTGCTGCAGTAACGCAGCTATAGTGTCGTTCGATGGTACTGCTACAGTATCAATTTACGGTGCTGCTACATTGTCAATCGCTGCTACAGCTGCTACAATAATGAAACTATTAATAAGAAACTACTCGAAAAGACACCAAAATCACCGTTTTCCTCCAAATCGTCCCTGAACCTTAATATACTCTAAAGCATACTCCAAACACATATAATAGTATCTAAATAGGTTATATACAATGGGTGAAAACAAGTAAAATCCATGGTATATCATGGATCCCCGGTCTGAGAAGATCCACCATGATATGACTGCTCGGCTTGCAGTATGCTAAACTCAGCTGATGCAGCACTCTCCATATGGAGTGCCCTTCCAGTTGTCCATACAGCCGGTACTGTAATTTTTCTTAATCTATTAATTTTATTATGTAAGTAAGATGTATTTTCCTTTGAAAAGGGGTCCCTAAAAATAGTGACGGATGGTTGGCATAGGATCCGTTAATGATGTCCCATGGGAGACATCGTGTTATACCCTTACACGGGATGAGGACAATTCGCATATGCGGGCTGATCTGGATTCTATGCAACCTCAACTGACGTCGCTTGAAAGTCTTCTCGACCTTATGACAGACGCAAACCCACAGATATAGAGGATGTTGAAGGGTAGAGAGGCGGCACTCGAGATTCCAGATCCACCGGCCCGATCAACGGATGAGGATGCAGCTGACTTAGAGAGAAAAAACACCCACGACTTCTTCCAGGACGATGACCTTCACTGGCTTTGTTTTTATTTTATAATTTTGTATTATAAATTTGATTATAATTTAAATATTTATATTGTTAAAATTATTATAAAAAAAAAAATCAACTTCCGTAGATAAAATGGTTAAATTTACGAAGACTTTACAAGAAAGTCCTTGTAAATTACTCGTAAAAGTTTCATGACCAATTGTTCGGGTCAAAATCGGTACGACGGAATCAACGGCCAAAACTCCCCACAGAAATATAAAAGGAATCGTTTTGTAAAACCCGAAGAATCGTTTTATAAAACTCGAGGATCGTTTTATAAAACTCGAGGACCGTTTGATAAAACTCGAGAATCGTTTTATAAAACCCGAGGATCGTTTTATAAAACTCGAGAATCATTTTATAAAACTCGAGGATCATTTTATAAAACTCGAGAATCGTTTTATAAAACTCAAAGAATCGTTTTATAAAACTCGAGAATCGTTTTATAAAACTCGAAGAATTGTTTTATAAAACTCGAGAATCGTTTTATAAAACTCGAGGATCATTTTATAAAACTCGAGAAGCCATTTTATAAAACTCGAAGATCGTTTTATAAAACTCGAGGATCGTTTTATAAAACTCGAGAAGCCGTTTTATAAAACTCGAAAATTGTTTTATGAAACTCGAAGATCTTTTTATAAAACTCGAGAAGCCGTTTTATAAAACTTGAAGATCGTTTTATAAAACTCGAGAAGCCGTTTTATAAAACTCGAAGATCGTTTTATAAAACTCGAGAAGCCGTTTTATAAAACTCGAAGATCGTTTTATAAAACTCGAAGATCATTTTATAAAACTCGAGAAGCCGTTTTATAAAACTCGAAGATCGTTTTATAAAACTCGAAGATCTTTTTATAAAACTCGAGAAGCCGTTTTATAAAAATCGAAGATCGTTTTATAAAACTGGAGAAGCCGTTTTATAAAACTCGAAGATCGTTTTATAAAACTCGAGAAGCCGTTTTATAAAAATCGAAGATCGTTTTATAAAACTCGAGAAGCCGGTTTATAAAACTTGAAGATCGTTTTATAAAACTCGAAGATCGTTTTACAAAACCGCGAAAAACCGAAACCGCCGTAGAACGCAAACTAGTCACGACTAGTTCGCCGATGAGTCCCTCGACTAGTTTGCCGATGGGCGAACTAGTCCCATCTCGATAAAAACCGTATAACTCCGTTTTCCCGAAAAGAACTCGAAGAAATCGTATAAAACGGTAACAGTTAATCAAAACACCGAACATCCCCAAAACTATACGATTTATCTGAGATTCTTCGTTAAGAGTATAAAAAACGCGTTTTTAATAAAAAACGTCGAGAGAATTGTAAAAAAACGGCATCGGATCAGGAAACGGTCTCGTTAAAGTCGTAAAACAGTTTTTATCGTAAAACGGCCCGAAAGGTCCTAAAAACGATAAAAACCCATCTCGCGACGTTAACGAAATCAAACCCGAAGATACGATAACGCTTTGACGGTCTACTCGCAGACGGAAGATAAAAGGAAAGTTTGAAGATAAATAGAAGATTTCCGCATAAGAAAAGGAAGGATCGACAGATATGGAAAGTTCCCAAAATATTCGGTTTCGAGCAAAATGGAAAGACTAAAACCGCCTAAGGGGGAGTATATAAGGAGGAGGCATAGGGCAGAAGCTGGGACACGAGTATTCAGAGCTTTCACCACCAAACTTAGCATTTAGGAAATTTTCCGTTTTCGTAATCGAGCAGCGTCTCAACTAGGGTTTTAGTCTTAGATTGCTAGAATTTGAATTTCGCCGACGGCTCACGCAGCTAAGGCAACTCTCATTGTAACCGTTCTTACGCGAATTCGGAATAAGAATCCTTCTTGCTCTCAATCTCGTTTTTTCTTTTTATATCTTTTAGTTTATTCATATTAATCGCGTTCTTGGTTACTTGTCATTGGCTTTCGCAGAGATCCGGTTCCTCTGGAAAATTAGGGTTTTCCTAACTTTCCTTAATTTACGGAAATCGACAAGTGTGAATCTCGGTTCCCACAGTTTGGCGCTAGAAGGAGGGGGGGTCGGATTACTCTTACTCTTAGCCGCAAAACGCTTGACCAAAACGATGTCTAGATGTATGAAAGACAAAGTCACAACTCGCAAAAAGACGCCGGTAAAACAACTCCAGCAGCGACTGCTCCAACAATCAACGCTCGCGCAAAGGCTGTAGTACTCAACAAAATCGAAAACCTAATCGCGACTCTTCGCCACGGAAAGAGCAACAAAAAAGCTCACGATTTCTATCTCACATCACTAAGGGCAACGATAAAATATATCAAACCCCATAGTGTTTTTCTTATTTCCGAGTTGGACAAATCTCATGCGTTAAGCAAAGACGTTTTCTGAGAACCTTTTGGAAAAATAAAACTTGCTCTCCCAGAAACCGCAGAACAAACCGTAACTTACTCGCGAAATAAATCCTAGGATACTCGCGGAAAACCCTAGGCTGTTCGCGGAAAAATCCTTAGGTAACTCGCGGAAAAACCGTAGGTTATTCGCAGCAAAATCCTAGGTTACTCGCGGAGAAAGCCCTAGGTTACTCGCGGAGAAATCCCTAGGTTACTCGCGGAGAAAGCCCTAGGTTACTCGCGGAGAAAGCCCTAGGTTACTCGCGGAAAAACCCTAGGTTATTCGCGACAAAACCCTAGGTTACTCGCGGAAGAACCGTAGGCTACTCGCAGAATCGGGCAATACTATCCAGCCGAAAAGACGGTGAGATCACCAAGCAACCTAGCTTGCCATCTTGGCGAGCTGACCGGCTTTCCACCTCGTCCTAGAGGCACTGACTTTTCCCCGAGCGTCCGCACAATCCAACTCTTAGCTACGGTGAGCCTGATCGTACTCTAAACAATGATTGCACTGCTTTTCGTTTCGTCTCAATCGGACTTTCCGTTGAGATTCTACGACGAAAACAAGTCAACTCGACGAAAACAAGTCAACTCGACGGATCAAGATCACCCGCACCAAGCGTCTTAGCTCGCCGAACGTAGAGCTAAACCAGGAGTCTAGGCTCGCCGAACGTAGAGCTAAACCAGGAGTCTAGGCTCGCCGAACGTAAAGCTAAACCAAGCGTCTTAGCTCGCCAAAAATAGAGCTAAACCAAGCGCCTAGCTCGCCCAAGAGACACTGACTTCGCCCAAGAGATGCTGACTTCGCCCCAAGGGTTCTTACAATCCAGATCGCCACACGACGAGATGAAAGGGTTCGCCCAACTTGCCTTCCGTCAAGCTGAACCAATCCTAGAGTTCTCTCGAAGTCTTGATCGCGCTGATTCTCATTTCGTCTGAACCGGAATTTCCATCGGGATTTTACGATAAAACCGCAAAGACTTGTTTCTTCGTATAAGTTCGAATCAATCGTCTAAACAGCAACGGTTGACTTAACACCAAAGTTGCCTAAACTATACGAGAAATCTGAACTCTCTAAACCTAATCCAATTTTACGAAACTCTGCCACGCTAAGTCGAAAACATCCAATCATAAACACGTGATTGATTTTTTTCGATATACAAAGCGCACCAAGTCGGTCAAATAAAACCAGCAGTACGAAGAAACAAGAACACGAGCTCCGATGGTTAAGTCTTCTCCCCGCTCCGATACTCTCGCTGGTAATTCGTCGAAGACCGGTAGGTCAAAAGATGAAGAACGAAGAATAGACGACCCCAAATCATCGATGAAGCTAAGGTATGTCCGATTCGAAAATTTTATTAGACTTCTAAT
>CAKOAT010051377.1:16329-46359 GCA_932364175.1 Eruca vesicaria subsp. sativa | reverse complement strand
TGTCTTGTAAACTGCCAAGAAACCTAGAGTACTTAGAATTTAGAAGATAATCTAGCATGCTAAGTCGTAAGCAGTTTTTGTCTATCTCGATTTGTTGTTCTCTAACCATTCAGGCATAACTCGCAAACCGATCCAATCTCTCGTACAACCGAGAAACGATCGCCACGCATTCAAACGTACTCATTTCCTAAAAGAATGAAGGGGCTAGAGACGCTAACGTCGTCTTAAAACCGACTCGCTCCTAGAAGTTCTCGTAAATCAGACATACTCCACGTCATCTCCGATCCACCATGGTCTTTAATCGACCCGGATTGTCGATCATCCAAATCCTTGAAACGAAACTCTTCTTTCTTCTTTCGCCGAACATTTTTCCTCGCATCAAGAAAACGCTTTCTAAAATAAGCGGAAAAATATTCGGACGATGCAACGCGTCGTCGAAATCATCCCAAAAGAAAACGACAATCTAAAAAGCGTCTAAGTGCTAAAGACTGATCCAAACTGTCTGGGAAATAATCTCAAGGAATATACAGCATCTCTTGTCGCAATCATGCGGTTAGAAAATCTCTGCGAAACTTCATAGCGACACTCGATTATTTGCTGAAGTCATAAAGATCTTCTCAAACTTGATAAAATAAGTATAAGAGTCGAAATCTTTAGTTATCAAAGCATTGATCTCATTTTCCGTCAAATCAAGTGAGTCACGGAATAATGTCAAGAACATTTGCGGCGAAAGAAAGATCGAGAACACAAAGCAGCAATAGAGAACACGTCCTCCCTTCTCGCTGACTGATCCTATTCCGCCCGAGAAACCCGCTAAAACATTTTGCGACTAGATCTCGGTGAAATAACTTTTGGTAAAACTCCACGAGTGACTCCGAAAAAACTATCACCAAAGAATCAAAAACTAAGCGGAAAGGTTTCTCGAAAAATCTGCGGAAACATTGTTAATCGAATGCGTCGCGTCGATTTACTAAATTCATCGCCCGTTGCTTACGTGAGAAATCCTTCGTATAGTCAGTATCATCTCATAACGAAGTAACTCTCGAAAGTAAACGTAACAGGTTTTGCGAAAAGTACTTTCCTTATAGCAAAAACCAAGCTATACAATCAGGCACTGGGCGGCCAATCTAAACTTTGCCTCCTCGCGACACGATCTGAAAGATCTCACTCTTTAGCCCATCGGTTCACGAGCATCCGCTCTCATTCCTCCTGTTTAAATCCGAGAATGAGACCGCCCCGCAAACGACTCCGCACGGGCTCTGCATCGAGCTTCTTAGGATCTGTGTACCTCGAGTACAAAAGAAACAACTTCCATACCAAGGAAAGTTTATACGAAACTTTCATCGTATAAATCAAACCTACAACGGAAAAATGTTTTCTATAAACACGGGGATACTTGGCAAATCAAGCTTGACAAACGCTACTCGGCTATTGTCCGATCGCGCTTCACTTCAATGCCAGGTTTACAAACCGACTCGACCTTTTCGATAGCACAAAAGTGTCGCGGTCTAATCCTCTACCAAATACGACCTTGGCTGTGCGGCTGAACACAACTTTCACGCCAAGCCAATACATTCAACGGATAATGCAAACTTGTCGAAAATCGGCTAAGTTCTATATTCTCGCGATTTACTCTATTCCCGAAGCCAGTTGCCTACAAATTCTGATGTATAAGAAAACGAGCTCCTAAAGCCGTACGAATCTCGGAAGGTCAACACTTCACAAAGCACCGTAACGAACTCTCGGGCCTAATTGCTCTAGCACAAATCATAAAACTACCTAACATCCAAACAGGAATTTAAGTTTTAATTGCGAATATCCGCAAACGAACCAAAGTATTCCTGCAAAGCAGGGTTAAGACAAAACCCTCGCAACACCGCACAACATCTTCGAGCCCGCAAACGTTCCAAACACGAAATGCGGCATATAAAATAAAAACCAACTTTTGGCACTGCGAGACGTCGCAGACGGCCGAAGATTAGTTTTCGACATAAATACCTTCCTCGATAAAGTCATTTTCTTGGAAGACCTAACAGTCCGACCGCGACTATAAAATTACGCAAAACTTCTTAACGTACGTATCCTTCGCGAAGGCCAAAACAACGTAAACATTTATTGCCTAAAAAGTTTGTTGCTGATCACAACAAACTCGCAACATTCCTAAACAAACTTAAGTTATCTCGCAGAGATAGCTCTCTGTGGGAACCGAAATCCACCTACTGTCAATAAATCGTAAAAAAGGAAACTTCAGGAAAACCCTAAGTTTCCAGAGAAACCGGATCTCTACGAAAGCCAACGACAAGTAACCAAGAACGCGATTAATATGAGTAAATTGAAAGATATAAAAAGAAAAACGAGATTGAGAGCAAGGATTCTTATTCCGAATTCGTGTAAGAACGGTTACAACGAGAGTTGCCTTTGCTGCGTAAGCCGTCGGCGAAATTCCTAGTTCTAACAATCTAAGGCTAAAACCCTAGTTAAGACGCAGCTCGATAACGAAAACGGAAAATTTCCTAAATGCTAATTTTGGTGGTGAGAGCTCTGAAAATCGTGTCCCAGCTTCTGCCCTATGCCTCCTCCTTATATACTCCTCCTTAGGCGGTTTTAGTCTTTCCATTTTGTTCGAAATCGAATATTTCGGGAACTTTCCATATCTGTCGATCCTTCCTTTTCTTCTGCGGAAAACTTCTATTTATCTTCAAACTTGCCTTTTATCTTCCGTCTGCGAGTAGACCGTCAAAGCGTTATCGTATCTTTGGGTTTGATTTCGTTAACGTCGCTAGATTGGTTTTTATCGTGTTTTAGGACCTTTCGGGCCGTTTTACGATAAAAACCATTTTACGACTTTAACGAGACCGTTTCCTGATCCGATGCCGTTTTTTACGATTCTCTCGACGTTTTTATTAAAAACGTGTTTTTTATAATCTTAACGAAGAATCTCGGATAAATTATATAGTTTAGGCGATGTTCGGTGTTTTGATTAACCGTTACCGTTTTATACGATTTCTTCGAGTTCTTTTCGGGAAAACGGAGTTTTACGGTTTTTATCGTAAAACTCGAACGATATGAGGGATCGAGATGAAACGGGAGACATTTCAACCGTGATTTGGAATACGATCGTGTCGAAGGACGTATGCCTTGAATCAAGTATTTGGGAGATCGAGGCTCGGGATGGTCGGCTCGACGTACGGCGAGCTAGTTCAGCTTGGCTAGGTCGCCATATGGCGAACTAGGCGAAAAGAACCAGTGGGGCAAAGTAAGCACCTCTTAGTTCGCCCAATGGCGATCTTGCCGGGACGGGACTAGTTCTCCCATCAGCGAACTAAGCCGGGCTGGCTTAGTTCGCCGATGGGCGAACTAGTCGAGTATCTCCTAGTTCGCCGATAGGCGAACTAGTCGAGTACCTTCTATTTCGGCCACCGGTGAACTAAGCCGGGCCGGCTTAGTTCACCTATGGGCGAACTAGTCGAGTGCCTCCTAGTTCGCCCATCGGCGAACTTAGCCGGCTCGGCTTAGTTCGCCCGTGGGCGAACTAGTCGTGACTAGTTCGCGTTTTACGGCTGTTTCGGTTTTTTGCGGTTTCGTAAAACGATTCTTCGAGTTTTATAAAACGATTCTCGAGTTTTATAAAACGGCTTCTCGAGTTTTATAAAACGATCTTCAAGTTTTATAAAACAGCTTCTTGAGTTTTATAAAACGATCTTCGAGTTTTATAAAACGGCTTCTCGAGTTTTATAAAAAGATCTTCGAGTTTTATAAAACGATCTTCGAGTTTTATAAAACGGCTTCTCGAGTTTTATAAAACGATCTTCGAGTTTTCTGAAACAGCTTGTCGAGTTTTATAAAACGATCTTCGAGTTTTATAAAACGACTTCTCGAGTTTTATAAAAAGATCTTCGAGTTTCATAAAACGATCTTCGAGTCTTATAAAACGGCTTCTAGAGTTTTATAAAACGATCCTCGAGTTTTATAAAATAATCTCCGAGTTTTATAAAACGGCTTTTCGAGTCTTATAAAATGATCCTCGAGTTTTATAAAACGATTCTCGAGTTTTATAAAACAATTCTACGAGTTTTATAAAACGATTCTCGAGTTTTATAAAACGATTCTTTGAGTTTTATTAAATGATTCTCGAGTTTTATGAAACGATCCTCAATTTTTATAAAACGATTCTCGAGTTTTATAAAATGATCCTCGGGTTTCATAAAATGATTCTCGAGTTTTATAAAACGGTCCTCGAGTTTTATAAAAAGATCCTCGAGTTTAATAAAACGATGCTTTGGTTTTTATAAAACGATTCCTTTTATATTTCTGCGGCGAGTTTCGGCCATTGATTCCGTCGTACCGATTTTGACCCCAACAGTTAGCCCCCCAGCTCGTAAGAATCTTGAGCCTTTAGCGTAAGGTTCTTGCGAGTGGTTAACCAGTTTTAGTTAATTTAGGCGGAATTAATGGTTGGAAAGGTCCGTTGAAAGTGATCTTTCCACTTTCCAGGGAGCGGAAAGCGTTTAAGATTAGGGCTGCGCCTTGTGAAGGCTGCCTACGTACCCTTTTGAGGGGATCAAGCCTTTCGTAGTTCGTTTCGGAATTAAGGTTCGTATGACCTGTTTCCTGGCAAGACCTTTACGGTCTAGATATATGTCGTGTAGGAATTATCGAGCATATTGATGTCGATGGCATCCGGACCTTTGCCGGCCTTGAGACTAGCCTCGTAGGCCGTTTGGTCTGGCCGAGCGTCGCCGTTATATTTTTCGGACTGGCCGTGTGCGGCTCTTAGTCCCTGCCACTTTTGCGGCTTTATTAAAAATCGGTTTGTGTTTTTTAAGAGCGCGTTTTTATTCGTATGAATGTACCGGGAAGAATATGAGTTGATATTGAGGGAGGTCGGCGAGTTGTCGTCTCGCATTCCTTTTTCCCTTAGTGTATCGCCTTGTTCGTTTGCCCATTTTAGGATGTTTAGTAAATCGAGTGAGCGTTTAGATATAGACGAAGAGACATGCCTTTAGGATCTCGATTCATGCCTTGAGACGTTAGCGACCAGTGTGCTGGGTTTAGGGCAAGACCTAGGTTTACTTTCGGATTGAGGCTATGCGATGACTAGTCGGCTTTCGTTTTGCCTGTTGCGATTTTAACCTGATTCCATACCGATTTAGAATCCGCGATAGGTTCTCGGCTTATATGATTCGTCTGGTTGGAACCGAGCATCTCACCGGGAACAATTTCTAAGTTGCCCGGAAGTGCTCACCAAAAGTTTGGATTTCTTTTATAGCGCTATTACCATTGTGTCGGGTGTTCGAGAGCTATCTCTGCGAGATAACTTAAGTTTGTTTAGGACTGTTGCGAGTTGGTTGTGATCAGCAACGAACTATTTTTAAGTGATAAATGTTTACGTAGTTTGGGCCTTCGCGAAGGATACGTACGTTAAGAAGTTTTGCGTAATTTTATAGTCGCGAACGGACTGTTAGGTCTTCCAAGAAAATGACTTTATCGAGGAAGGTATTTGTGTCGAAAAACTAATCTTCGGGCGTCTGCGACGTCTCGCAGTGCCGAAAGTTGGTTTTTTTTTATATGCCGCGTTTCGTGTTCGGAACGTTTGCGGGCTCGAAGATGTTGCGCGGTGTTGCGAGGGTTTTATCTAAACCCTGCTTTGCAGGAACACTTTGGTTCGTTTGCGTATATTCGCAATTAAAACTTAAATTCCTGTTTGGATGTTAGGTAGTTTTATGATTTGTGCTAGAGCAATTAGGACTGAGAGTTCGTGTAAGTTGTTTCCCCGAACGAAGCGTTTTTCGTTACGGTGCTTTGTGAAGTCTTGACCTTCCGAGATTCGTACGGCTTTAGATGCTCTGGTACGAGTGTTTTCTTATACATCGGATTTTGTAGGCAACTTGCTTCGGGAATAGACTGAATCGCGAGAATACAGAACTTAGCCGATTTTCGACAAGTTTGCATTATCCGTTGAATGTATTGGCTTGTCGTTAAGGTTGTGTTCAGCCGCACAGCCAAGGTCGTATTTGGTAGAGGATTAGACTACGACACTTTTGTAAACTTGGCACTGAAGTGAAGCGCGCTCGGACAATAGCCAAGTAGCGTTTGTCGAGCTTGATATGCCAAGTATTCCCGTGGTTATTGAAAATGTTTTTCGATTGTAGGTTTGATTTATACGATGAAAGTTTCGTATAAAATTTCCTTTGTATGGAAGTTGTTTTTTTTTTTTTTTACTCGAGGTAGACAGATCCTAAGAAGCTTGATGCAGAGCCCGTGCGGAGTCGTTTGCGGGGCGGTCTCATTCTCGGATGTAAACGGGAGGAATGAGAGCGGATGCTCGTGAACCGATGGGCTAAAGAGTGAGATCTTTCAGAACGTGTCGCGAGGAGGCAGAGTTTAGATTGGCGACCCAGTGCCGGATCGTATAGCTTGGTTTTTGTTATAAGGAAAGTACTTTTCGCAAAACCTGTTACGTTTACTTTCCAGAGTTACTTCGTTATGACATGATCCTGACTATACGAAGGATTTCTCGCGTAAGCAACGGGCGATGAATTTAGTAAATTGTTGGTGTCAAAAACCGTACTCTCGAAATCAACGTCTGCGATATCTTCTGTAAAAGGGAGATCATTACTTTCCGCAAAAGTGATTTTATAAAACTCAGAATCGTTTTATAAAACTCGAGAATCGTTTTATAGAACTCGAGAATCGTTTTATAACACTCGAGAATTGTTTTGTAAAACTCGAGAATCGTTTTATAAAACTCGAGAATCGTTTTATAAAACTCGAGAATCGTTTTATAAAACTCGAGAAATCGTTTTATAAAACTCGAGAATCGTTTTATAAAACTCTAGAATCGTTTTATAAAACTCGAGAATCGTTTTATAAAACTCGAGAATCGTTTTATAAAACTCGAGAATCGTTTTATAAAACTCGAGATTCGTTTTATAATACTCGAGATTCGTTTTATAAAACTCGAGAATCTTTTTATAAAACTCGAGAATCGTTTTATAAAACTCGAGAATCGTTTTATAAAACTCGAGAATCGTTTTATAAAACTCGAGAATCGTTTTATAAAACTCGAGAATCGTTTTATAAAACTCGAGAATCGTTTTATAAAACTCGAGAATCGTTTTATAAAACTCGAGAATCGTTTTATAAAACTCGAGAATCGTTTTATAAAACTCGAGAATCGTTTTATAAAACTCGAGAATCGTTTTATAAAACTCGAGAATCGTTTTATAAAACTCGAGAATCGTTTTATAAAACTCGAGAATCGTTTTATAAAACTCGAGAATCGTCTTATAAAACTCGAGAATCGTCTTATAAAACTCGAGAATTGTCTTATAAAACTCGAGAATCGTTTTATAAAACTCGAGAATCGTTTTATAAAACTCGAGAATCGTTTTATAAAACTCGAGAATCGTTTTATAAAACTCGAAGAATCGTTTTATAAAACTCGAAGAATCGTTTTATAAAATTCTAGAATCGTTTTACGAAACCGCAAAAAATCGAAACAGCCAAAAAACGCGAACTAGTCACGACTAGTTCGCCCATGGGCGAACTAGGGACACTCCACTAGTTCGCCCATCGGCGAACTAAGCCGACCCGGCTTAGTTCGCCGATGGGCGAACTAAAAACTCTCGGACATCCCGCGCCTCGATTTCCCGCATTCGCGATTCAAAACTTACGTCTTTCGACACGATCGCATTCTAAACTACGGCTAAAACGTCTCCCGTTCCATCTCGATCAGACTTACCGTTCGAGTTTTACGATAAAGACTGTAAAACTTCGCTTTCTCGGAAAGAACTCGAGGAAATCGTATAAAACGGCCACGGTTAAACGAAACACCGACATTGCCTAAACTATACGATTTATTCGAGATTTCTCGTTAAAATCATAAAAACGCTTTTTTAATAAAAAACGCCGAGTAAGTCGTAAAAAACGTGTTTTTAATAAAAAGTCGAGTAAATCGTAAAACTTTGCGATTAACTCGAGAAATTTATTAAAAACGACGTCAGATCAGGAAACGGTCCCGTAAAAGTCTGAAAACGGTTTTTTATCGCAAAACGGCCTGGAAGGACCTAAAACGCGATAAAAACCCATCTCGTGATTTCAACGGAATCTAACCCGCAGATTTGATAACGTTTGACGGTTTACTCGCAGAAAGAAAATAAAGGCAAGTTTGAAGATAAATAGAATATTTCCGCGGAAGAAAAGGAAGGATCGAGAAAAATGGAAGATTTCCGAAATACTCAAATCCGGCAAAATGGAAAGATCGAACCGTCAAGGCAAGGAGTATATAAACCAGAGGCGTAGGGAAGAAGAGGGGGACGAGATGAGACCTAGAAAAGACGGCTGTTAGCTTAGGAGTTTAGGACTTAGCGTTTAGACTAGCAATTCAGATCCTTAGAACGTTTCGACGTCTAAGTTCTTCAATTCTTCTTGTAACAGTTGTCGATTCTAATTCAATAAAAACTCTCATTTAAATTCTTACTCTTTATTCTTCATTGATCATCCATATTCTTTTAAACTCGTTTGTTTTAGTGATTTTCGCAGAGATCCAGGACCTCGGGAAAATTAGGGTTTCACCCTAAGTTTCCATATTTGACGGAATATTGACAGTGTGGATTTCGGTTCCCACAGTTTGGCGCTAGAAGGAGGGGGGGGGGGGTCGGATTCTCTTACAAAATAGTCGCTAAAACGAACGAGAAATAACATGCCTAATCTGAACGGCGACGTCATCTCGTTCGAGAAAAGAGCAACGATCGATTCGGTCAAACCTCTCAACGATCTTCTCGTTATTGAGCTGACGATCCGGAATATGGATGTCGCGAGAATATTAGTCGATACCGGAAGCTCGGCTAATATCATCTTCAAAAATACTCTCGAGAGAATGAAAATCGATCTATCTGAAATCGCGGAAAACGTAAGCCCGCTAGTAGGACTCTCGGGAGAAATCACTATGACCCTCGGAACGATCAACTTGGCAGTTCACGCCGGGAGCATAGTGAAAAACGTCGAGTTCGAAGTCGTCGATCGAAATATGTCCTATAACGCAATCGTAGGGACACCGTGGTTGAATTCGATGCAAGCAATTCCCTCGACGTACCATATGTTTCTCAAGTTCCCGACTCCGAGCGGAATCGAGACTATATGGGGAAATACACGAACCTCGCAGGGTTGCTACGCCGCGGATTTAAAACGAAAAAATCTGCCGGTCGACATCTCTTCCGAAAAGAAAAAGAAGTCGATGTTCCTCGACAACGCCCCAGAGCAAGACAAAACGGAACTCTTCTGGCAGTTGCGAGCGGCTGAGGCTTTGGAAGGTAAGCGCGAGCCAACCTGCGAACCCGTCATCTCGGTATGCATCGACGAGAATTTTCCAGAACGCTGTGTCGAAATCGGTGCAAACCTGAGCGAGACCTTAAAAGTCGAACTCCTGACATGTCTAAANTGCGAGCGGCTGAGGCTTTGGAAGGTAAGCGCGAGCCAACCTGCGAACCCGTCATCTCGGTATGCATCGACGAGAATTTTCCAGAACGCTGTGTCGAAATCGGTGCAAACCTGAGCGAGACCTTAAAAGTCGAACTCCTGACATGTCTAAAACGAAACTCGAACACGTTCGCTTGGACTGCGGAAGATATGCCAGGGATTGATATAAACATCACGTGTCATGAACTCAACGTTGACCCAACATCCAAACCCGTCAAACAAAAAAGACGGAAGCTGGGACCGGAACGCGCTGAAGCAGTCAACAGCGAAGTCGACAGACTCCTCAAAGTAGGATTGATCACAGAAGTTCGATATCCTGACTGGCTCGCCAATCCCGTTGTCATAAAGAAGAAGAACGGAAAATGGCGAGTCTGCGTCGATTTCACCGATCTCAATAAAGCATGTCCGAAAGATAGTTATCCGCTACCGCACATCGACCGCTTAGTCGAGGCAACCGCGGGAAATAAACTCTTATCTTTCATGGACGCCTTCTCGGGATACAATCAGATCATGATGAATCCCGACGATCGGGAGAAAACCGCATTCATAGCCGATCGTGGAACCTACTGCTACAAAGTGATGCTTTTCGGTCTAAAGAACGCTGGCGCGACTTACCAACGACTAGTCAACCGAATGTTCTCCGAACAACTCGGAAAAACAATGGAAGTGTACATCGACGATATGCTCGTAAAATCGCTTAAAGAGCAAGACCACGTCGTACACATCCTGGAATGTTTCAGGAGGCTCAACCTTCATAACATGAAGTTGAACCCGGCAAAGTGTCAATTTTCCGTTGCGTCCGGAGAATTTCTAGGGTACCTCGTCACTTACCGCGGAATCGAGGCTAACCTCTCCCAGGACGAAACGCGAAGTACAAAGACTGACCGGCAGGGTCGCAGCGCTTAACCGTTTTATCTCGCGATCAACGGACAAATGTCTACCTTTCTACGAGACATTAAAGGGAAACAAAAAGTTCGAATGGTCAGAGGAATGTGAGAAGGCTTTTCAACAGCTGAAAAATTACCTAGCTACCCCGCCAGTACTCGCAAAACCCGTAGAAGGAGAACCATTATTCCTCTATATCGCAGTATCGACGACCACCGTAAGTGGCGTCCTTATCCGGGAAGAACGCGGTGAACAAAAACTGATCTTCTACGTAAGTAAGACACTACTGGACGCGGAGACGCGATATCCGATGATGGAGAAATTGGCTTTGGCCGTGGTCATGTCCGCAAGGAAGCTTAGACCGTATTTCCAATCCCACACCATCGTCGTTCCCACTTCGTTCCCTCTCCGTACCATTTTACACAGTCCCAGCCAGTCGGGAAGGTAGGCGAAATGGTCGATCGAGCTGAGCGAGTACGATATCGAATATCGCTCAAATACTTGCGCAAAATCACAAGTGCTCGCAGATTTCATAGTGGAACTCCCGACGGGAAGTACGTCCAGCCAAGAGCCGAACTCGACCTGGATCCTGTACGTTGACGGATCCTCGTCCAAACAAGGTTCTGGGATTGGCATCCGACTTGCATCCCCAACGGGAGACGTATTGGAACAATCGTTCCGATTGATTTTCCACGCTTCAAACAGCGAAGCCGAGTATGAGGCCTTGATCGCAGGACTACGATTAGCTCACGGACTGAAAATTCGTAACCTTCACGCATACTGCGATTCCCAACTAGTGGCTAGCCAATTTAGCGGGGAATACGAAGCAAGGGACGAAAGAATGGAAGCGTATCTGATCTTGGTAAAAGATCTAACTCAGAAGTTCGATCAATTCGCTTTGACTNAACCAGAAGACGATGTGGAGGAAGACCACCCGGTCGAAGATCAGTCCGATTACGGATTCAATCGTCCGTGGATGGAAACAATCCTCGCATACATAACCAACGGAGAACTTCCGTCAGAAAAATGGGCGGCCCGAAAGATAAAAACCCAGGCCGCACGGTACGTCGTAATGGATGGAGAACTTTACAAATGGAGGTTCTCCGGACCACTGATGACTTGCGTCCAAGGAGAGAAAGCACGGAAGGTTATGCAGGAAGTGCATTCCGGATCTTGCGGAAACCATTCTGGCGGAAGATCCCTCGCAATAAAAATCAAGCACCACAGATATTTCTGGCCAACGATGGTAAAAGATTGCGAGGATTTTTCGCGAAAATGCGAGAAATGTCAGCGGCACGCTCCGACTATTCACCAACCCGCCGAGATCCTTTCGTCTATCTCGGCACCGTACCCGTTCATGTGGTGGTCAATGGATATAGTCGGGCCAATGCACGCATCAAAACAAAAACGCTTCCTTCTTGTTCTGACCGATTTCTTCTCTAAATGGGTCGAAGCCGATTCTTACGCAAGCATCAAAGATGCCCAGGTAGAAAGTTTCGTGTGGAGAAACATAGTCTGTACACACGGAGTACCATACGAAATCGTGACAGACAATGGATCTCAATTTATCTCGACTAGATTCGAAGCCTTTTGCGAAAAATGGAATATACTATTAACAAAATCGACTCCAAGATATCCTCAAGGCAACGGACAAGTCGAAACTATTAATAAAACGATCCTCGACGGTCTCAAGAAACGCCTCGACGCCAAAAAGGGAAAATGGGCCGAAGAACTCGAAGGAGTTTTGTGGTCGCACCGCACAACCCCGAGGCGAGCAACGGGCGAAACTCCTTTCGCCCTCGTATACGGAACGGAATGCATGATTCCCGCAGAAGTCGAGTTCCCAGGAGTACGCAGGAGACTGCTCCCGGAAAGAGAAGAGGCAAACAACTTAATGCTTCTCGACGAACTCGACTTGATTAACGAACGGCGGGATCAGGCACTCGTTCGAATTCAAAATTATCAGCAAGCGGCCGCCAAGTAATAGAACACAAACGTACGTAACCGCAGATTTCACGAAGGCGAGCTAGTCTTACGAAAAGTCTTCTAGAACACCGCAGAACGAAATGCCGGTAAACTAGGAGCAAACTGGGAAGGACCGTACAAGGTCATAAAAGTAGTCCGACCCGGAGCATACGAAATCGCAAACATGCAGGGCGTCAAAATTCCCAGATCCTGGAACGGGATGCACCTCAAAAAATACTATCACTAGGCAGCACGCCCGCAGAAAACTGAACTACGAGACGGCTTGATCCCCTCGAAAGGGTACGTAGGCATCTTGTCGCAAGATAGGACCAGCCATCCCCCTCGTTCAAAAAGGGGGGGAGTAGGTGAATATACGTATACTCGTATACTCCCAAAATTTCAAAACTCAAAATTTCTCAAACTTTTTCAGCAAACGCATCGATAGAAAAAACGAAATTCTGAATATAGCGAGACGTCGCCAATGTTCGGAAAAAACGGTTATCTCCAAAAAACAATAAACAGTCCATCCACGACTATAAATACGCAAAACTTCTTAATATACTTATTCTTCGCGAAGGCCCACATTGCGCAAACATCTACCGCTTAAAAATAGTTTGTTGCTGATCACAACGAACTCGTAACAGTCTTAAACAAACTTAAGTTATCTCGCAGAGATAGCTCTCGAACACCCGACACAAGGGTAATAGCGCTATAAAAGAAATCCAAATTTTTGGTCAGCACTTCCGGGAAATTGTTCCCGGTGAGATGCTCGATTCCAACCAGACGAATCGTATAAGCCGAGAACCTATCGCGGATTCTAAATCGGTATGGAATCAGGTTAAAATCACAACAGGCAAAACGAAAGCCGACTAGTCATCGCACAGCCTTAATCCGAAAGTAAACCTAGGTCTTGCCCTAAACCCAGCACACTGGTCGCTAACGTCTCAAGGCATGAATCGAGATCCTAAAGGCATGTCTCTTCGTCTATATCTAAACGCTCACTCGATTTACTAAACATCCTAAAACGAGCAAACGAATAAGGCGATCTACTAAGGGAACGGAATGCGAGACGACAACTCGCAGACCTCCCACAATATCAACTCAAATCAGAAGGTTCAAATAAAACCGATCATCCATTACGAAAATAATAAAAGTTACCGAAGCAACAGGGGATTCGAAGCCATAGAAGGCCAGTCCCTAACGCGTACAAAAGCCGCACTCGGCCAAATACATAAAAATCTAATTTTAAAAAGTCTCGTAAGAGACTACAACTTCAAACATTCTCCGCATACGGAGCCTCATCTTCATCCATCGCATTACCTTCATCCTCGATAGCAACCACTGGGTCGTCACCCTTATCCGCGTCAAGCTGAGGTACGTCTTCAACCGCGAGAATCGGATCGGAATCACTCCCCTCGACAGGAATAGACCTTTCCGTCACACGGGCAGCTGATTCCTCAAAACTCTTCATCTTGCGCTGAAGTCTGCGCAGCTCCGAAGCCTTGGACTTCTTCTCATCCTTCGCTTTGATCAGTGAAACCGCGGTCCTTCCAAGGTCACGATCCAGGTCACTAATCCGAGCTTCGAGTCGAGACACTTCCGCAGAATGCACTTCTTCCATCGATTTCAGTTTCCCTTCGAGCTGAGCCGACCTCGCCTGCGACTCGGCTAACTCTTTGGCTAAACGCTCAACTTCGGACCCGCACTTTTGATCATCCCATCGATCAATGAAACAAACTAAAAAAAAAAAAAAACCAAGAAAGACGGTCAGCTGCGAACATAATCTTTAAAAATGTATGATTGCGAACCCGTACCTTGGTGCGTTGCTGCGACATCGACATCATGCTCGGTGTCTTGCTAGACGAAGCCCCGGTCTCGGAACCCTTCACGGCTCTCTTTCTCGCAGGAGCATCTGGGTTCGGACGAGTTCTCTTGCGGCCTTTCGCTGAAGCAGGCAGCGTCGCGCTAAGCGCCGGAAGTCCCAAGACAATCACCCTCTTGACCAGAGCAGGAGGTCCCAGAATCGTAACTGGATCAACCGCAGTGGGAGCTGCAACCGTTTCAACTGCGGCAGGAGTCGTAACTGATTCAACGGCGGTAGGATCCACGACCGGTTTGATCACAGCTGGAGACACGACTGATTCTGTCATGGTGGGGGCTACGGCTGGTCCGATCTCAGCGGAAACAGTGACGTTTTCGGCTACAAGGAGAGGCGCACTCGACGGTTCAGTGGCAATACCCGCCGAGGAGCCAACTACCGCATCCACCGTTTCGTCCAAAATGGCCTTGACTTCTCTTGCAAAGACGGACGAATCCACTGGGGGTACGTCGCTCGACACGGCATCTTCCTCAGCGTCGCTACGATCCATCTCGTCTTGAAACAAGAGAAACTCGGAAAGCCGAGCATCCTGCGGATATGCCGGAGGATTCTCACTAGATGGGATCTCACGGTTTTGCTGATCACCTTGGGAAGAAGACATCTTAAGAATTTTTCTAGAGAGAAGTTGGAGAGAAACTTGAAAGATGGAAGATATGAGAAGTAATGATCCANTAAAAGGGAGATCATTACTTTCCGCAAAAGTGATTTTATAAAACTCAGAATCGTTTTATAAAACTCGAGAATCGTTTTATAAAACTCGAGAATCGTTTTATAAAACTCGAGAATCGTTTTATAAAACTCGAGAATCGTTTTATAAAACTCGAGAATCGTTTTATAAAACTCGAGAATCGTTTTATAAAACTCGAGAATCATCTTATAAAACTCGAGAATCTCTTATAAAACTCGAGAATCATTTTATAAAACTCGAGAATCGTTTTATAAAACTCGAGAATCGTTTTATAAAACTCGAGAATCGTTTTATAAAACTCGAAGAATCGTTTTATAAAACTCGAAGAATCGTTTTATAAAATTCGAGAATCATTTTACGAAACCGCAAAAAACCGAAACAACCGAAAAACGCGAACTAGTCACGACTAGTTCGCCCATGGGCGAACTAAGGACACTCCTCTAATTCGCCCATCGGCGAACTAAGCCGACCCGGTTTAGTTCGCCGATGGGCGAACTAGGGACACTCCACTAGTTCGCCCATCGGCGAACTAAAAATCACTCCACTAGTTCGCCCATCGGCGAACTAAGCCGGCCGGCTTAGTTCGCCGATGGGCGAACTAAAAACTTCTCGGACATCCTGCGCCTCGATTTCCCGCATCCGCGACTCAAAACTTACGTCTTTCGACACGATCGCATTCTAAACTACGGCTAAAACGTCTCCCTTTCCATCTCGACCCGACTTACCGTTCGAGTTTTACGATAAAGACTGTAAAACTTCGCTTTCTCGGAAAGAACTCGAGGAAATCGTATAAAACGGCCACGGTTAAACGAGACACCGAACATTGCCTAAACTATACGATTTATTCGAGATTTCTCGTTAAAATCATAAAAACGCGTTTTTTTAATAAAAAACGCAGAGTAAGTCGTAAAAAACGTGTTTTTAATAAAAAGTCGAGTAAATCGTAAAACTTTGCGATTAACTCGAGAAATTTATTTAAAATGACGTCAGATCAGGAAACAGTCCCGTAAAAGTCGGAAAACGGTTTTTTATCGCAAAACGGCCCGGAAGGACCTAAAACGCGATAAAAACCCATCTCGCGATTTCAGCGGAATCTAACCCGCAGATTTGATAACGTTTGACGGTTTACTCGCAGAAAGAAAATAAAGGCAAGTTTGAAGATAAATTGAAGATTTCCGCGGAAGAAAATGAAGGATCGAGAAAAATGGAAGATTCCCGAAATACTCAAATCCGGCAAAATGGAAAGATCGAACCGTCAAGGCAAGTAGTATATAAACCAGAGGCGTATGGCAGAAGAGGGGGACGAGATGAGACCTAGAAAAGACGGCTGTTAGCTTAGGAGTTTAGGACTTAACGTTTAGACTAGCAATTCAGATCCTTAGAACGTTTCGACGTTTAAGTTCTTCAATTCTTCTTGTAATAGTTGTCGATTCTAATTCAATAAAAACTCTCATTCAAATTCTTACTCTTTATTATTCATTGTTCATCCATATTCTTTTAAACTCGTTTGTTTTAGTGATTTTCGCAGAGATCCAGGACCTCGGGAAAATTAGGGTTTCACCCTAAGTTTCCATATTTGACGGAAAATTGACATTGTGGATTTCGGTTCCCACATAAATCGACGCGGCTCATTGGGTTAACAATGTTTCCGCAGATTTTTCGAGAAACCTTTCCTCTTAGTTTTTGATTCTTCGGTGATAGTTTTTTCGGAGTCCCTCGTGGAGTTTTACCAAAAGTTATTTCACCGAGATCTAGTTGCAAAATGTTTTAGCGGGTTTCTCGGGCGAAATGAATCACATGATCAGCAATAGGATCAGTCAGCGAGAAGGGAGGACGTGTTCTCTATTGCTGCTTTGTGTTCTCGATCTTTCTTTCGCCGCAAATGTTCTTGACATTATTCCGTGACTCACGTGGTTTGACGGAAAATGAGATCAATGCTTTGATGCCTAAAGATTTCGACTCTTATACTTGTTTTATCAAGTTTGAGAAGATCTTTATGACTTCGGCAAATAATCGAGTTTTTTCTATGAAGTTTCGCAGAGATTTTCTAACCGCCTGATTGCGACGAGAGATGTTGTATATTCCTTGGGATTATTTCCCAGACAGTTTGGATCAGTCTTTAGCACTTAGCGGTTTTTAGATTGTCGTTTGCTTTTGGGATGATTTCGACGAGGCGTTGCATCGTCCGAATATTGTTCCTCTTATTTTAGAAAGCGTTTTCTTGGTGCGAGGAAAAATGTTCGGCGAAAGAAGAAAGACGAGTTTCGTTTGAAGGATTTGGATGATCGACAATCCGGGTCGATTAAAGACCATGGTGGATCGGAGATGACTTGGAGTATGTCTGATTTACGAGAACTTCTAGGAGCGAGTCGGTTTTAAGACGACGTCAGCGTCTCTAGCTCCTTCTTTCTTTTAGGAAATGAGNCCGGGTCGATTAAAGACCATGGTGGATCGGAGATGACTTGGAGTATGTCTGATTTACGAGAACTTCTAGGAGCGAGTCGGTTTTAAGACGACGTCAGCGTCTCTAGCTCCTTCTTTCTTTTAGGAAATGAGTACGTTTGAATGCGTGGCGATCGTTTCTCGGTTGTACGAGAGATTGGATCGGTTTGCGAGTTATGCCTCAATGGTTAGAGAACAACAAATCGAGATAGACAAAAATTGCTTACGACTTAGCATGCTAGACTATCTTCTAAATTCTAAGTTCTCTAGGTTTCTTGGCAGTTTACAAGACGTTTTCGTTTCTTACCTACGAGAAATAAGAAGTCTAATAAAATTTTCGAATCGGACATACCTTAGCTTCATCGATGATTGGGGTCGTCTATTCTTCGTTCTTCATCTTTTGACTTACCGGTCTTCGACGAATTACCAGCGAGAGTATCGGAGCGGGGAGAAGACTTAACCATCGGAGCTCGTGTTCTAGTTTATTTGAACTGCTGATTTTATTTGAATGACTAGGTGCACTTTATATATCGAAAAAAAATCAATCACGTGTTTATGATTGGATGTTTTCGACTTAGCGTGGCAGAGTTTCGTAAAATCGGATTAGGTTTAGAGAGTTCAGATTTCTCGTATAGTTTAGGCAACTTTGGTGTTAAGTCAACCATTGCCGTTTTAGACGATTGATTCGAACCTATACGAAGAAACAAGTCTTTGCGGTTTTATCGTAAAATCCCGATGGAAATTCCGGTTCAGACGAAACGGGAATCAGTGCGATCAAGACTTCGAGAGAACTCGAGGATTGGTTCAGCTCGACGTAAGGCAAGTCGGGCGAACCCTTTCAGCTCGTCGTGTGGCGAAGAACCCTTGGGGCGAAGTCAGTGTCTCTTGGGCGAGCCAGGCGCTTGGGTCAGCTCGCTGTATGGCGAGCTAGCTAGCTCTACGTTCGGCGAGCTAAGGCGCTTGGCACGGGTGATCTCAATTCGTCGAGTTGACTTGTTTTCGTCGTAGAATCTCAACGGAAAGTCCGATTGAGACGAAACGAAAAGCGTCTCGATCAAGATTCGAGATGGAGATGTTTCGATCCATCGAGCTTGTCCAACTTGCCTTATGGTGAGTCGGCGAGCACAGTCCCGGTTCATCAAGATATCTTGTTTTCGTGGTAAAACCTCAACGAAAACTTTGATTGAGACGAAACAAAAAGCAGTGTGATTATTGTTTAGAGTACGGTCCGGCTCACTATAGCTATGAGTTGGATTGTGCGGACCCTCAGGAAAAAGTCAGTGCCTCTAGGACGAGGTGGAAAGCCGGTCGGCTCGCAAAGATGGCAAGCTAGGTTGCTTGGCCAACTCACCGTCTTTTCGGCTGGACAGTATTGCCCGATTCTGCGAGTAGCGTACGGTTCTTCCGCGAGTAACCTAGGGTTTTGTCGTGAATAACCTAGGGTTTTTCCGCGAGTAACCTAGGGCTATCTCCGCGAGTAACCTAGGATTTTGTCGCGAATAACCTAGGGTTTTTCCGCGAGTAACGTAGGGGTTTCTCCGCAAGTAATTTATGGCTTTCTCCGCGAACAACCTAGGGTTTTGCCGCGAATAACCTACGGTCTTTCCGCACGAGTAACCCAAGTTTTATTTCGCGAGTAACTTACGGTTTGTTCCGCGGTTTCTGGGAGAGCAAGTTTTATTTTTCCGAAAAGTTCTCGGAAAACGTCTTTTGCTCCACCCATGAAATTTGTCCAACTCGGAAATAAGAAAAACACTACGGGGTTTGATAGATTTTATCCTTGCCCTTAGTGACCTGAGATAAAAATCGTGAGCTTGTTTCGTTGCTCTTCCCGTGGCGAAGAGTCGCGATTAGGTTTTCGATTTTGTTGAGTACTACAGCGTTTGCGTGGGCATTGGCTGTACGAGTAGTCGCTGCTGGAGTTGTTTTACCAGCGTTTTTGCGAGTTGCGACTTTGTCTTTCATACCTCCAGACATCGTTTTGGTCAAGCGTTTTGCGGCTATGAGTAAGAGTAATCCGACCCCCCCTCCTTCTAGCGCCAAACTGTGGGAACCGAAATCCACCTACTGTCAATAAATCGTAAAAAGTGAAACTTCGGGAAAACCCTAAGTTTCCAGAGGAACCGGATCTCTGCGAAAGCCAACGACAAGTAACCAAGAACGCGATTAATATGAATAAATTGAAAGATATAAAAAGAAAAACGAGATTGAGAGCAAGAAGGATTCTTATTCCGAATTCGTGTAAGAACGGTTACAACGAGAGTTGCCTTAGCTGCGTAAGCCGTCGGCCAACTTCCTAGTTCTAACAATCTAAGACTAAAACCCTAGTTGAGACGCAGCTCGATAACGAAAACGGAAAATTTCCTAAATGCTAATTTTGGTGGTGAGAGCTCTGAAAATCGTGTCCCAACTTCTGCCCTATGCCTCCTCCTTATATACTCCTCCTTAGGCGGTTTTAGTTTTTCCATTTTTCCATATCTGTCGATCCTTCCTTTTCTTCTGCGGAAATCTTCTATTTATCTTCAAACTTGCCTTTTATCTTCTGTCTGCGAGTAGACTGTCAAAGCGATATCGTATCTTCGGGTTTGATTTCGTTAACGTCGCGAGATGGGTTTTTATCATGTTTAAGGACCTTTCGGGCCGTTTTACGATAAAAACCGTTTTACGACTTTAACGAGACCGTTTCCTGATCTGATGCCGTTTTTTTTACGATTCTCTCGACGTTTTTATTAAAAACGCGTTTTTATAGTCTTAACGAAGAATCTCGGATAAATTGTATAGTTTAGGCGATGTTCGGTGTTTTGATTAACCGTTACCATTTTATACGATTTCTTCGAGTTCTTTTCGGGAAAACAAAGTTTTACGGTTTTTATCGTAAAACTCGAACGATAGGACGGATCGAGATAAAACAGGAGACATTTCGACCGTGATTCGGAATACGATCGTGTCGAAGGACGTACGGCGAGCTAGTTCAGCTTGGCTAGGTCGCCATATGGGAGATCGAGGCTCGGGATGGTCGGCTCGACGTACGGCGAGCTAGTTCATCTTGGCTAGGTAGCCATATGGCGAACTATGCGAAAAGAGCCAGTGGGGCAAAGTCAGCACCTCTTAGTTCGCCCAATGGCGATCTAGTAGGGACGGGATTAGTTCGCCCATCGGCGAACTAAGCCGGCCCGGCTTAGTTCGCCGATGGGCGAACTAGGAGGCACTCGACTTAGTTCGCCGCCCCGTCTTAGTTCGCCGCCCCGTCTTAGTTCGCTGATGGGCGAATTAGTCGAGTATCTCCTAGTTCGCCCATCGGCGAACTAAGCCGGGCTGGCTTAGTTTGCCGATGGGCGAACTAGTAAGTGCCTCCTAGTTCGCCCGTGGGCGAACTAGTTGTGACTAGTTCGCGTTTTACGGTTGTTTCGGTTTTTTGCGGTTTCGTAAAACGATTCTTCGAGTTTTATAAAACGATTCTCGAGTTTTATAAAACGGCTTCTCGAGTTTTATAAAACGATCTTCGAGTTTTATAAAACGGCTTCTCGAGTTTTATAAAACGATCTTCGAGTTTTATAAAACGGCTTCTCGAGTTTTATAAAAAGATCTTCGAGTTTTATAAAACGATCTTCGAGTTTTATAAAACGGCTTCTCGAGTTTTATAAAATGATCTTCGAGTTTTATAAAACAACTTCTCAAGTTTTATAAAACGATCTTCGAGTTTTATAAAACGATATCTCGAGTTTTATAAAAAGATCTTCGGGTTTCATAAAACGATCTTCGAGTTTTATAAAACGGCTTCTCGAGTTTTATAAAACGATCTCCGAGTTTTATAAAACGGCTTCTCGAGTTTTATAAAATGATCCTCGAGTTTTATAAAACGATTCTCGAGTTTTATAAAACATTTCTTCGAGTTTTATAAAACGATTCTCGAGTTTTATAAAATGATTCTTTGAGTTTTATAAAACGATTTTCGAGTTTTATAAAACGATCCTCGATTTTTATAAAACAATTCTCGAGTTTTATAAAACGATCCTCGGGTTTCATAAAATGATTCTCGAGTTTTATAAAACGGTCCTCGAGTTTTATAAAAAGATCCTCGAGTTTTATAAAACGATTGTTTGGGTTTTATAAAACGATTCCTTTTATATTTATGCGGGGAGTTTCGGCCGTTGATTTCGTCGTACCGATTTTGACCCCAACACTCTCGAACACCCGACACAAGGGTAATAGCGCTATAAAAGAAATCCAAACTTTTGGTCAGCACTTCTGGGCAACTTAGAAATTGTTACCAGTGAGATGCTCGGTTCCAACCAGACGAATCGTATAAGCCGAGAACCTATCGCGGATTCTAAATCGGTATGGAATCAGGTTAAAATCGCAACAGGCAAAACGAAAGCCGACTAGTCATCGCATGGCCTCAATCCGAAAGTAAACCTAGGTCTTGCCCTAAACCCAGCACACTGGTCGCTAACGTCTCAAGGCATGAATCGAGATCCTAAAGGCATGTCTCTTCGTCTATATATAAACGCTCACTCGATTTACTAAACATCCTAAAACGGGCAAACGAACAAGGCGACACGCTAATGTAAACAGGAATGCTAGATGACAACTTGCAGACCTCCCTCAATATCAACTCATAATCTTCCCGCTACATTCATACGAATAAAAACACGCTCTTAAAAGCGCAAACTGATTTTTAGTAAAGCCGCAAAAGCGGCAGGGACTCAGAGCCGCACACGGCCAGTCCAAAAACTATAACGGCCACGCTCAGCCAGACCAAACGGCCTATGAGGCTAGTCTCAAGGCCAGCAAAGGTCAAGATGCCATCGACATCAATATGCTCGATAAACATATAACTAGACCGTAAAGGTCTTGCTGGGAAACAGGTCATACAAACCTTAACTCCGAAACGAACTACGAAAGGCTTGATCCCCTCAAAAGGGTACGTAGGCAGCTTTCACAAGGCGCAGCCCTAATCTTAAACGCTTTCCGCTCCCTGGAGAGTGGAAAGATCACTTTCAACGGACCTTTCCGACTTTCAAGATTCTTACGAGCTGGGGGGCTAACTGTTGGGGTCAAAATCGGTACGACGGAATCAACAGCCGAAACTCCCCGCAGAAATATAAAAGGAATCGTTTTGTAGAACCCGAAGAATCGTTTTATAAAACTTGAGGATCGTTTTATAACACTCGAGGACCGTTTTATAAAACTCAAGAATCGTTTTATAAAATTCGAGGATCGTTTTATAAAACTCGAGAATCGTTTTATAAAACTCAAAGAATCGTTTTATAAAACTCGAGAATCGTTTTATAAAACTCGAAGAATTGTTTTATAAAACTCGAGAATCGTTTTATAAAACTCGAAGAATATTTTATAAAACTCGAGAAGCCGTTTTATAAAACTCGAAGATCGTTTTATTAAACTCGAGGATCGTTTTATAAAACTCGAGAAACCGTTTTATAAAACTCGAAGATCGTTTTATGAAACTCGAAGATCTTTTTATAAAACTCGAGAAGCCGTTTTATAAAACTCAAAGATCGTTTTATAAAACTCGAGAAGCCGTTTTATAAAACTCGAAGATCGTTTTATAAAACTCGAGAAGCTGTTTTATAAAACTTGAAGATCGTTTTATAATGCTCGAAGATCATTTTATAAAACTCGAGAAGCCGTTTTATAAAACTCGAAGATCTCTTTATAAAACTCGAGAAGCCGTTTTATAAAACTCGAAGATCGTTTTATAAAACTCGAAGATCGTTTTACAAAACCGGAAAAAACCAGAACCGCCGTAAAACGCAAACTAGTCACGACTAGTTCGCCCATCGGCGAACTAAGCCAGCTAGGAGTCCCTCGACTAGTTCGCCGGTTGGCGAACTAGTCCCATCTCGACTAGTTCGCCCACCGGCGAACTAAGCCACCCATCCCGGCTAGATCGCCATTGCGCGAACTAAGAGGTGCATACTTTGCCCCACTGGTTCTTTTTGCCTAGTTCGTCATATGGCGACCTAGCCAAGCTGAACTAGCTCGCTGTACGTCGAGCCGACCATCCAGAGCCTCGATCTCCACATCCTTGATTGTGGGAACCGAAATTCACACTTGTCGATTTCCGTTAAATAAGGAAACTTAGGAAAACCCTAATTTTCCAGAGGAACCGGATCTATGCGAAAGCCAACGACAAGTAACCAAATAAATGCGGAAAAATATGAAAAACATAATAAAACGAATTTATAAAGAAAGTCGATCTTATTTCCGATTCACGTAAGAGCGTTGCGATCATTACAAGGAATTACAAAGGCTTTGGCCGCAGGGGCCATCAGCGAGTTACAAACATAAAACCCTAGATCTAGTCGAGTCGCAGCTCGATAACGAAAAACGGAAAAAGATAGGAAAAAAGGTTTGAATGATTTCGGACTGAACCTTCTGAAAGGCTGCCTACGTACCCCTTTCGGGGATCAAGTCGAACGTAGTTCGGTTGATAGAGCTGGACAAGAGATCGAACTGCCTGGGCGAGTTCGTCTAGTAATTGAGCGCCAGTCATAGAAACCGAACTTGTCGAGAAAAAGCCTAAGTTTCTATGTGCGGAAAATTCTAAATCTAGAAAAGTTTTGAAAGTCTCAGATGAGAGCTCTGGATTTCGTGCCCTTCTTCTGCCCTACGCCTCTGGTTTATATACTCCTTGCCTGGACTGTTTGATCTTTCCATTTTGCCGGATTTGAGTATTTCGGGAATCTTCCATTTTTCTCGATCCTTCCTTTTCTTCCGCGGAAATCTTCTATTTATCTTCAAACTTGCCTTTTATTTTCCCTCTGCGAGTAAACCGTCAAAACGTTATCAAATCTGTGGGTTAGATTCCGTTGAAATCGCGAGATGGGTTTTTATCGCGTTTTAGGTCCTTCCGGGCCGTTTTGTGATAAATCCGTTTTCCGACTTTTTACGGGATCGTCTCCTGATCTGACGTCGTTTTTAATAAATTACTCGAGTTAATCGCAAGGTTTTACGATCTACTCGACTTTTTATTAAAACACGTTTTTTTACGACTTATTTGGCGTTTTTTTATTAAAAACGCGTTTTTATGATTTCAACGAGAAATCTCGAATAAATCGTATAGTTTAGGCAATGTTCGGTGTTTCGTTTAACCGTTGCCGTTTTATACGATTTCCTCGAGTTCTTTCCGAGAAAGCGAAGTTTTACGGTTTTTATCGTAAAACTCGAACGATAGGTCGGATCGAGACGGAACGGGAGACGTTTCGGCCGTGGTTCAAAATACGACAGTGTCGAAAGACGTAAGTTTTGAATCGGGGATGCGAGAACTCGAGGCGCGGGATATCCGAGAAGTCTTTAGTTCGCCGATGGGCGAACTAGTTGAGTGACTCCTAGTTCGCCGATGGGCGAACTAGTGGAGTGTCTCCTAGTTCGCGTCTTACGGCTGTTTCGGTTTTTTGCGGTTTCGTAAAACGATTCTTCGAGTTTTATAAAACGATTCTCGAGTTTTATAAAACGGCTTCTCGAGTTTTATAAAACGATCTTCGAGTTTTATAAAACGGCTTCTCGAGTTTTATAAAACGATCTTCGAGTATTAAAAAACGGCTTCTCGAGTTTTATAAAAAGATCTTCGAGTTTTATAAAACGATCTTCGAGTTTTATAAAACGGCTTCTCGAGTTTTATAAAATGATCTTCGAGTTTTATAAAACAGCTTCTCGAGTTTTATAAAACGATCTTCGAGTTTTATAAAACGACTTCTCGAGTTTTATAAAAAGATCTTCGGGTTTCATAAAACGATCTTCGAGTTTTATAAAACGGCTTCTCGAGTTTTATGAAATGATCCTCGAGTTTTATAAAACGATCTCCAAGTTTTATAAAACGATTCTCGAGTTTTATAAAATGATTCTTTGAGTTTTATAAAACGATTCTCGAGTTTTATAAAACGATCCTCGATTTTTATAAAATGATTCTCGAGTTTTATAAAACGATCCTCGGGTTTCATAAAACGATTCTCGAGTTTTATAAAACGGTCCTCGAGTTTTATAAAAAGATCCTCGAGTTTTATAAAACGATTGTTTGGGTTTTATAAAACAATTTCTTTTATATTTCTGCGGGGAGTTTCGGCCGTTGATTCCGTCGTACCGANTCCTCGATTTTTATAAAATGATTCTCGAGTTTTATAAAACGATCCTCGGGTTTCATAAAACGATTCTCGAGTTTTATAAAACGGTCCTCGAGTTTTATAAAAAGATCCTCGAGTTTTATAAAACGATTGTTTGGGTTTTATAAAACAATTTCTTTTATATTTCTGCGGGGAGTTTCGGCCGTTGATTCCGTCGTACCGATTTTGACCCCAACACTCTCGAACAACCGACACAAGGGTAATAGCGCTATAAAAGAAATCCAAACTTTTGGTCAGCACTTCCAGGCAACTTAGAAATTGTTACCGGTGAGATGCTCGGTTCCAACCAGACGAATCGTATAAGCCGAGAACCTATCGCGGATTCTAAATCGGTATGGAATCAGGTTAAAATCGCAACTGGCAAAACGAAAGCCGACTAGTCATCGCATAGCCTCAATCCGAAAGTAATCCTAGGTCTTGCCCTAAACACAGCACACTGGTCGCTAACGTCTCAAGGCATGAATCAAGATCCTAAAGGCATGTCTCTTCGTCTATATCTAAACGCTCACTCGATTTACTAAACATCCTAAAACGGGCAAACGAACAAGGCGACACACTAATGTAAAAAGGAATGCTAGACGACAACTCGCGGACCTCCCTCAATATCAACTCATAATCTTCCCGCTACATTCATACGAATAAAACACGCTCTTAAAAACGCAAACTGATTTTTAATAAAGCCGCAAAAGCGGCAGGGACTCAGAGCCGCACACGGCCAGTCCGAAAACTATAACGGCCACGCTCATCCAGACCAAACGGCTTACAAGGCTAGTCTCAAGGCCGGCAAAGGTCAAGATGCCATCGACATCAATATGCTCGATAAACATATAACTAGACCGTAAAGGTCTTGCTGGGAAACAGGTCATACGAACCTTAACTCCGAAACGAACTACGAAAGGCTTGATCCCCTCAAAAGGGTACGTACGGAGACTTCACAAGGCGCAGCCCTAATCTTAAACGCTTTCCGCTCCCTGGAGATTGGAAAGATCACTTTGAACGGACCTTTCCGACCATTAATTCCGCCTAACTTAACTAAAACTGGTTAACCACTCGCAAGAACCTTACGCTAAAGGCTCAAGATTCTTACGAGCTGAGGGGCTAACTGTTGGGGTCAAAATCGGTACGACGGAATCAACGGCCAAAACTCCCCGCAGAAATATAAAAGGAATCGTTTTGTAAAACCCGAAGAATCGTTTTATAAAACTTGAGGATCGTTTTATAACACTCGAGGACCGTTTTATAAAACTCGAGAATCGTTTTATAAAACTCAAAGGATCGTTTTATAAAACTCGAGAACCGTTTTATAAAACTCAAAGAATCGTTTTATAAAACTCGAGAATCGTTTTATAAAACTCGAAGAACTGTTTTATAAAACTCGAAGAACTGTTTTATAAAACACGAGAATCGTTTTATAAAACTCGAAGATTATTTTATAAAACTCGAGAAGCCGTTTTATAAAACTCGAAGATCGTTTTATTAAACTCGAGGATCGTTTTATAAAACTCGAGAAGCCGTTTTATAAAACTCGAAGATCGTTTTATGAAACTCGAAGATCTTTTTATAAAACTCGAGAAGCCGTTTTATAAAACTCAAAGATCGTTTTATAAAACTCGAGAAGCCGTTTTATAAAACTCGAAGATCGTTTTATAAAACTGGAGAAGCTGTTTTATAAAACTCGAAGATCGTTTTATAAAACTCGAAGATCATTTTATAAAACTCGAGAAGCCGTTTTATAAAACTCGAAAATCCTTTTATAAAACTCGAAGATCTCTTTATAAAACTTGAGAAGCCGTTTTATGAAACTCGAAGATCGTTTTATAAAACTCGAGAAGCCGTTTTATAAAACTCGAAGATCGTTTTATAAAACTCGAGAAGCCGTTTTATAAAACTCGAAGATCGTTTTATAAAACTCGAAGATCGTTTTACAAAACCAGAAAAAANGAAAATCCTTTTATAAAACTCGAAGATCTCTTTATAAAACTTGAGAAGCCGTTTTATGAAACTCGAAGATCGTTTTATAAAACTCGAGAAGCCGTTTTATAAAACTCGAAGATCGTTTTATAAAACTCGAGAAGCCGTTTTATAAAACTCGAAGATCGTTTTATAAAACTCGAAGATCGTTTTACAAAACCAGAAAAAACCGAAACCGCCGTAAAACGCAAACTAGTCACGACTAGTTCGCCCATCGGCGAACTAAGCCAGCTAGGAGCCCCTCGACTAGTTCGCCGGTTGGCGAACTAGTCCCATCTCGACTAGTTCGCCCACCGGCGAACTAAGCCAAGTTGGCTAAGTTCGCCGGTGGGCGAACTAGTCCCATCTCGACTAGTTCGCCCACCGGCGAACTAAGCTACCCGTCCCGGCTAGATCGCCATTGCGCGAACTAAGAGGTGCTGCCTTTGCCCCACTGGTTCTTTTCGCCTAGTTCGTCATATGGCGTCCTAGCTAAACTGAACTGGCTCGCCGTACGTCGAGCCGACCATCCCGAGCCTCGATCTCCCACATCCTTGATTGTGGGAACCGAAATTCACACTTGTCGATTTCCGTCAAATAAGGAAACTTAGGAAAACCCTAATTTTCCAGAGGAACCGGATCTCTGCGAAAACCAAATAAATGCGGAAAAATATGAAAAACATAATAAAACGAATTTATAAAGAAAGTCGATCTTATTTCCGATTCACGTAAGAGCGTTGCGATCATTACTTGGAATTACAAAGGCTTTGGCCGCAGGGGCCATCAGCGAGTTACAAACATAAAACCCTAGATCTAGTCGAGTCGCAGCTCGATAACGAAAAACGGAAAAAGATAGGAAAAAAGGTTTGAATGATTTCGGACTGAACCTAATGAAAGGCTGCCTACGTACCCCTTTCGGGGATCAAGTCGAACATAGTTCGGTTGATAGAGCTGGACAAGAGATCGAACTGCCTGTTCGAGTTCGGCTAGTAATTGAGCGCCAGTCATAGAAACCGAACTTGTCGATAAAAAGCCTAAGTTTCTAAGTGCGGAAAATTCTAAATCTAGAAGAGTTGTGAAAGTCTCAGATGAGAGCTCTGGATTTCGTGCCCTTCTTCTGCCCTACGCCTCTGGTTTTTATACTCCTTGCCTTGACGGTTTGATCTTTCCATTTTGCCGGATTTGAGTATTTCGGGAATCTTCCATTTTTCTCGATCCTTCCTTTTCTTCCGCGGAAATCTTCTATTTATCTTCAAACTTGACTTTTATTTTCCCTCTGCGAGTAAACCGTCAAAACGTTATCAAATCTGCGGGTTAGATTCCGTTGAAATCGCGAGATGGGTTTTTATCGCGTTTTAGGTCCTTCCGGGCCGTTTTGCGATAAATCCGTTTTCCGACTTTTTACGGGATCGTCTCCTGATCTGACGTCGTTTTTAATAAATTACTCTAGTTAATCGCAAGGTTTTACGATCTACTCGACTTTTTATTAAAACACGTTTTTTACGACTTACTCGGCGTTTTTTTATTAAAAACGCGTTTTTATGATTTAAACGAGAAATCTCGAATAAATCGTATAGTTTAGGCAATGTTCGGTGTTTCGTTTAACCGTTGCCGTTTTATACGATTTCCTCGAGTTCTTTCCGAGAAAGCGAGGTTTTACGGTTTTTATCGTAAAACTCGAACGATAGGTCGGATCGAGACGGAACGGGAGACGTTTTGGCCGTGGTTCAGAATGCGACAGTGTCGAAAGACGTAAGTTTTGAATTGGGGATGCGGGAGATTGAGGCGCGGGATATCCGAGAAGTCTTTAGTTCGCCCATCGGCGAACTAGTTGAGTGACTCCTAGTTCGCCGATGGGCGAACTAGTGGAGTGTCTCCTAGTTCGCGTCTTACGGCTGTTTCGGTTTTTTGCGGTTTCGTAAAACGATTCTTCGAGTTTTATAAAACGATTCTCGAGTTTTATAAAACGGCTTCTCGAGTTTTATAAAACGATCTTCGAGTTTTATAAAACGGCTTCTCGAGTTTTATAAAACGATCTTCGAGTATTAAAAAACGGCTTCTCGAGTTTTATAAAAAGATCTTCGAGTTTTATAAAACGATCTTCGAGTTTTATAAAACGGCTTCTCGAGTTTTATAAAATGATCTTCGAGTTTTATAAAACAGCTTCTCGAGTTTTATAAAACGATCTTCGAGTTTTATAAAACGACTTCTCGAGTTTTATAAAAAGATCTTCGGGTTTCATAAAACGATCTTCGAGTTTTATAAAACGGCTTCTCGAGTTTTATGAAATGATCCTCGAGTTTTATAAAACGATCTCCAAGTTTTATAAAACGATTCTCGAGTTTTATAAAATGATTCTTTGAGTTTTATAAAACGATTCTCGAGTTTTATAAAACGCTCCTCGATTTTTATAAAATGATTCTCGAGTTTTATAAAACGATCCTCGGGTTTCATAAAACGATTCTCGAGTTTTATAAAACGGTCCTCGAGTTTTATAAAAAGATCCTCGAGTTTTATAAAACGATTGTTTGGGTTTTATAAAACAATTTCTTTTATATTTCTGCGGGGAGTTTCGGCCGTTGATTCCGTCGTACCGA
>CAKOAT010051266.1:64435-127507 GCA_932364175.1 Eruca vesicaria subsp. sativa | reverse complement strand
TTTCGAAACATTCCGGAACGGGCAAACGAACAGGGCGATCTACAAAATGAGTTAGACTATGAGACGACAACTCATATTCTTCCCTCTACATTCATACGAATAAAAACACGCTCTTAAAACGCAAACTGATAATAAAGCCGCAAAGCGGCAGGGACTCAGAGCCACACACGGCCAGTCCAAAAACTATAACGGCCACGCTTGGCCAGACCAAACGGCCTACGAGATTAGTCTCAAGGCCGGCAAAGGTCATACGAACCTTAACTCCGAAACGAACTACGTAAGGCTTGATCCCCTCAAAAGGGTACGTAGGCAGCCTTCACAAGGCGCAGCCCTAATCTTAAACGTTTCCCGCTCCCTGGAGAGTGGAAAGATCACTTTCAACGGACCTTTCCGACCATTAATTCCGCCTAACTTAACTAAAACCGCTTAGCCACTCGCAAGAACCTCACGCTGAAGGCTCACGATTCTTACGAGCTGGGGGGCTAACTGTTGGGGTCAAAATCGGTACAACAGAATTAATAGCCAAAACTTTCCGCAAGAATACAAAAAGAACAATTTTATAAAGCTCGAGAATCGTTTTATAAAACTCGAGAAATCGTTTTATAAAACTCGAGAAATCGTTTTATAAAGCTCGAGAATCGTTTTATAAAACTCGAGAAATCGTTTTATAAAGCTCGAGAATCGTTTTATAAAGCTCGAGAATCACTTTATAAAACTCGAGAAATCGTTTTATAAAAACTCGAGAAATCGTTTTATAAAGTTCGAGAATCGTTTTATAAAACTCGAGAAATCGTTTTATAAAGCTCAAGAATCGTTTTATAAAGCTCGAAAAAACGTTTTATAAAACTTGGGAATCGTTTTATAAAACTCGAGAATCGTTTTATAAAACTCGAGAAATCGCTTTATAAAACTCGAGAAATCGTTTTATAAAACTCGAGAATCGCTTTATAAAACTCGAGAAACCGTTTTATAAAACTCGAGAATCGTTTTATAAAACTCGAGAATCGCTTTATAAAACTCGAGAAATCGTTTTATCAAACTCGAGAATCGCTTTATAAAACTCGAGAAATCGTTTTATAAAACTCGAGAAATCGTTTTGTAAAGCTCGAGAATCGCTTTATAAAACTCGAGAAATCGTTTTATAAGACTCGAGAAATCGTTTTATAAAGTTCGAGAAATCGTTTTATAAAACTCGAGAAATCGTTTTATAAAGCTCGAGAATCGTTTAATAAAACTCGAAAAAACGTTTCATAAAACTCGGGAATCGTTATATAAAATTCGAGAATCGTTTTATAAAACTCGAGAAATCGCTTTATAAAACTCGAGAAATCGTTTTATAAAATCCGAGAATCGCTTTATAAAACTCAAGAATCGTTTTATGAAACTCGAGAATCGTTTTATAAAACTCGAAGATCATTTTTATAAAACTCAAAAGTCGTTTTATGAAATCCGAAGATCGTTTTATAAAACTCGAGAATCGTTTTATAAAACCGCAAAAAACAGCAAAAAACCGCAAAAAAACCGAAAAAGCCGTAAAACGCGAACTAGTCGCAACTAGTTCGCCCATCGGCGATCTAAGCCGGGCCCGGCTTACATCGCCGATGGGCGATCTAAGAGTCACTCTTTAGTTCGCCCATCGGCGTACTAAGCCGGGCCCGGCTTAGTACGCCGATGGGCGTTCTAAGAAGCATTCTCTAGTTCGCCCATCGGCGTACTAAGCCGGGCCCGGCTTAGTACGCCGATGGGCAATCTAAAACATGCATGACTAGTTCGCCCATCGGCGTACTAAGCCGGGCCCGGCTTAGTACGCCGATGGGCGAACTAAAAAACTTCCCGGACACTCCGCGTCTCGATTTCCCACATTCCCGATTCAAACTTACGTCTTTCGACAAGATCGCGTTCTAAACCACAGCCAAAATATCTCCCGTTCCATCTCAATCCGACTTACCGTTCGAGTTTTACGATAAAAACCGTAAAACTTCGTTTTCTCGGAAAGAACTCGAGGAAATCGTATAAACAGCAATGGTTAAACGAAACACCGAACATTTCCTAAACTATACGATTTACTCGAGATTTCTCGTTAAAATCGTAAAAAACGCACTTTTAATAAAAAACGCCGAGTAAGTCGTAAAAAACGTGTTTTTAATAAAAAGTCGAGTAAATCATAAAACTTTGGGATTAACTCGAGAAATTTATTAAAAACGACGTCATATCAGGAAACGATCCCGTAAAAGTCGGAAAACGATTTTTATCGCAAAACGGCCCGGAAGGACCTAAAACGCGAAAAAAACCCATCTCGCGATTTTAACGGAGTCTAACCCGCGGATTTGATAACGTTTTGACGGTTTACTCGCAGAAAGAAAATAAAAGTCAAGTTTAAACATAAAAGGAAGGTTTGAAGAGAAATAGAAGATTTCAGCAGAAGAAAAGGAAGAATCGAGAAGAATGGAAAATTCTCGATTTAAGTCAAATCTGGGCAAAATGGAAAGATCGGATAGCCAAGACGAGGAGTATATAAAGAGGAGGTCTAGGGCAGAAGCACACACACGAAATTCAGAGCTCTCACCACCAAAACTAGCATTTAGGAATATTTCCGTTTTTTTGTTAGCGAGCTGCGTCTCAATTAGGGTTTTCTAAGTTCTTACGTTTTCGGCTACTCTTTTGTACCAGTTCAACGCAGATTCGGAATAAGAACCTCTTTGCTCTCTATTTTTCGTTTATTCTCATTCATATTCTAAGTTATCGTTTTCTTATTTTCGTTGTGCGGTTCTCGCAGATAGCCGGTTCCTCTGGAAACTTAGGGTTTTCCCGAAGTTTCCTTATTTACGATTTATTTGACAGTAGGGTGAAATCGAGTCCCACAATCGGGCCATTTTTTGACTTATATGTTTTTACGAGTTCTTCGAGAGACCACCTTTGATACGATGCTGGTTTCATAAAAATGTTAAATAAAGTGTATAACTGAGGAAATTGGTATCTTAAGTTACATGTTTCCATTTATACGATTGACTTGAACTTATCCGCTAAAAACAAAGCTTCACGGTTTTTATCTTAAAGTTTCAACGATAACCCTTGCTTGATATGGAATAATAGACAGTGCGGTCATGCTTCGTAAGAATGAGCTATGGGAATGAAACGAGGATGTATGATTTTTATTTAGTCGTAGCTCATCATATAGCGAGTAAGTTTTGTGAAATCCGGTCGCCGTATGGCGACCTGGTCTTGTAACAGACCAGTCGCTGTACGGTGACCTGTTCTTGTAGCCGACTGGATGTTGTATGGCGACCTGGTGTTGTATGCACCGGTCGCCGTACGGCAACCTGGTCTCATAGGCGACCTGGTCTTTTACGGACTAGTCGCCGCATGGTGACCTGGTCTTGTAGCCGGCTGGTCACCTTACGAAAACTTGGTCTTGTTGCCAACCGGTCGTGATATGGCGATCTGGTCTTGTACGGACTGGTCGCCGTACGGCGACCTGGTCTTGTATCCGACCGGTCGCCATATCGTGACCTGGTCTTGTACGAACTGGTTTATACGCTCTAAATTGAAGGATCACTCTAAGGTTGGTAGACTGGATAAGCCTTCACCGAATGAGCTAGAAAGCACAAATGATCAAGGGATGTGGATTGAATGGTGACACAAGAGGTGCAGAAAGTCTCTTGATACTACCAAATTCTAAGCCCGAAGATATGACACACTCCGACGACTCAAAAGATAAGATGTTCGATGAAGAACAAATGATTCAACAGGTTAGAAGGAAAGGTTTTTATTAAAAAGTTGAATGATTTGAAATAATACAAAGCAAGTTTTTATCTAACAGGCTGTGGGTTAGACCAAAGGTCTAAACTTATTCTACGAAATAAAAATATCATAAATACAGTGGACTTGACCAAAGACTGAGACTTGACCGAATTTTGAAGGTTGTGGTCGCCAAACCCTTCGGCTGGTTGCGTCCTTTCGCATGGTCGCAGATATCGGAATTGCCATCCGATTGATATATTATACGATAATGGCTATATTTACTTGGTGGAACTTTCTTGGACAAATCTAAACACTGATATCTTATTGAGTATAAGGCCTCCATGTTCTGCATCAAGCCCATTAGCTTCTCTCGGTCTAGAATTTCGTGGATCAAACCGTAAGTCCCATAAAATGCCCATTAAACCAAGCTATGATCAGTTGCTTAGCTGGTTCATACCTTAAGATCCTCGTTGAGACATAGCTGCTGATCTGGGTCGCATATCCCCCTTCTCCTTTAAAAGTATTTGTCCTCAAATCCAGACCATCTAGGTTGAATGAACCGACACGGTTTTGCTCAGCCAAGGCGTTTCTATTGTTATTGTGCACACACGCCCCTATTCCACGCTCAAATAAGAATTGTTGTAGACCCTCTTCAGGTCTCAGTAGCTCCACTGGGTCGTACTCCTTGCAAACAAATGGCTGAACCAGTTTATCACTTGATAAAGAACCAAAAATATCACCTGAACCATAAGTGGTTATGAGATATTTTTCATGATCAGCTTCTGATCGACTAACAGCCACATCTTCAGAAAATTTTTGGACATCCAGGAGAACACTTACAGTCTCTGGTTCTTCCTCCTCATCAAAGGTTGGACTGAGATCGTCCTTAGATTATGCTCGGACATAAGCAAATGATAGCTCCGGTTCGATATCTTTGGCCTCCTGATCTTCTTCTAAAACTGAAGATGGACTTGGTTTGGGATACTTTGATGGATCCTTGCCTTGAAACTATTACGACATCTCTCAATACCCTCATTCCTTTTTTCTTTAACTCTGGCCGATGGAGTTTCTACGATCAGTTTCAATAGTGACTTTTGGACTGCCTTCTTTCGACTGTTCGGTTTAACTCCATTTGATCTAGAACCAAGGTAAGATCGTGTGGCCTCTTTGTTGACAGGATTCTTCCATTTGTCTCTCTCAGGCCGTGACTTCTTGGCTTCCTTCTCTTGGTCACGCTCATTTTCTGCTATCATCTCAGCTGTGCGTTTGTTGTACCACCATACTCGCAACTTTTTTTGTGTGTTTTGCGCGCTGCCTCCTCTTCATGGTTGCTCAGTAGCCCAAATACAGGTGATCTCTTAGAAGATGAAGAGTTAAGAATGCTTGGCTTCTCTTCATGGTTTCTCTTTAGTAGTCCAAAAGACACATAAGATCTCTTAGAATATGAAGAGTTACTAAAGGCTGGCTGTGAAGAATTCTGAACCTCAGAGTGGCTCTGATACCACATGATACGCCCTAAATTGAAGGATCACTCTAAGGTATGTGGATTGGATAAGCCTTGCACCGAATGAGCTAGAAAGCACAAATGATCAAGGGATGTGGATCGAATGGAGACACAAGAGGTGCGGAAACTCTCTTGATACTACCAACTTCTAAGCCCAAAGATATGACACACTCCGATGACTCAAAAGATAAAATTTTCGATGCAGAACAAATAATTCAACAAGTTAAAAGGAAATGTTTTATTAAAAAGTTGAATGATTTGAAATAATACAAAGCAAGTCTTTATATAATAGGCTGTGGGTTAGACCAAAGGTCTAAACTTATTCTAGGAAATACAAATATTATAAACACGGTGGACTTGACCAAAGACTAAGACTTAACCAAATTTTGAAAGTTGTGGTTGCAAAACTCTTCTGCTGGTTGCAGATCTCGGAATTTCCGTCAGATTGATATATTATACGACCATGGCTTATATTTTTTTGGCGAACCTTTCTTGGACAAATCAAAATACTGATAACTTATTGAGCATAAGGCCTCCACGTTCTGCATCAAGCCCATTAGCTTCACTCGGTCTAGAACTTCGTGGATCAAACCGATAAGTCTCATAAAAAACCAAGCTATGATCAGTTTCTTAGCTGGTTCGTACCTTAAGCTCATCGTTGATACATAGCTGCTGATACGGGTCGCATCACCGGTTGCTGTACAACGACCTGGTCTTGTACTGACCGGTCACCATAAGGCGACCTGGTCTTGTAGCCAACCGGTCGCCATATGACGACCTTGTTTCTTATCCGAACGGTCACCGTGCGTTGACTTGGTCTTGTACGGACCGGTCGCCGTATGGTGACCTGGTCTTGTGTGCGACCGGTCGTCGTATGGCGACCGGGTCTAGTATCGGAACATTCACCATACGGCGGCCTGGTCTTGTACCTGACATGTCGCTGTATGGCAACCTGGCCTCGTTCCGAAATAGCCACCATATGGCGACTCAGGTTCACGATGTCTTGGTCATTCTCTTGAATTCGTCTCAGGCGTTGTTCTAAATCTGCAATTTTACACGTTGGCTTTGAGGTTGTCGATAAAATAATTCCAGATTTTGTCGTAAAAATTCTTTCCTAAACATTATATGAACATTAATCTTCCAAGAAATATCATCAAGGGACTTTCCGGCATTGATTCCATCGTGACCGATTTTAACCCCAACAATTAGCCTCCCTCGTCAGAACTGTGCGCCGCTAGCGTGAGATTCTAGTGAGTGGTTAATGTGGTTAGGTAAGTTAGGTGGAATTAATAGTTGAAAAGGTGCGTTGAAAGTGGTTTGTTCACCTTAAAAAGTGTAATGTGGTAAGATTGTGGCTGTGCCTTGTAGAGGCTGCCTACGTATCCTTGTTGAATGGATCAAACCTTTCGTAGTTTGGCTTGGATTTAAAGTTCTTATGACCTTGTTTTCCAATGAGACCTTTACGGTTTCGTTATCTATCGTGTAGTGATTATTGAGAATGTTTATGCCGATTGCATTTTGTATTGGACGTTTGTCGGCATCGAGAATAGCCTTTGGCCAAGTGTGGCCGTATTTATATTTTTTGGACTTGCAGTGTGTGGCTTTGAGTCCCTGCCGCTTTGTAGCTGCTTTTAATGAAATGTGTTTCGCGTTTTGAGAGCATGTTTGTATTCGTGTAAATGTAGAGGGAAGAGTATAAGTTGTCATCTCATATCTAACTCTTTGTAAATCGTTATATTAGCTGTTCGTTTTAGATACTAATGTTAGGGAAAATTGCTTTTTCGGAATATCATGAATGTTGGAACACAAACTAAGACACATATTTTGGGATCTGGTATCTTTTTGGTACCATTCCTAGAGACGGTAGAGACCAGTGTGCTGGGTTTAGGGAAAACCTAGATTTACTTCCAGTTTTAGGGTGTGTGATGGCTAATTTGGCTTACGTATCCTGTTATAGTTTCTACCTGATTTCGTACCGTTTTAAAGTCCACGTTGAGTTCTCGGCTTATAGGACCTTGTCTAGTAGGAAATCAAGCATCTCTCCAAGGAAAATTTCTAAGTGTTCTGGAAGTGCTGACCAAAATCTCATATTTCTTTCATAATGTTATTATCCTTGTGTCAGATGTCTGAGAGCTGTCTTTATAAGATATCTTAGCCTGTTTAGGATGTTTTGAGCAAGTTGAGAGGGTGTTAGTGCGTATGAATGTTTCCTCTTCAAAGATGGTGTTTCGTCGATGAAGGTAGTTTTGTCAAAAAAACAGTTCTTCAGGCATCTGCGACGTCTCGGAATGCTGAAGATTCCTTTTTCTTTCAGATGTTGCAGGGATTTTTTTTAACCTTGTGGCAGAAACATTTTGGTTTGTTTGCATATGTTCACAGCCAAAACTGTTGTTTCTATATGGATGATAAGTTGTTTGATCTGTGATAGAGGGATTAGGACCAACGGGTCGCGTAAATTTGTCCCTCGGAAGAAGCCTCTTCCTTCACTTTGCTTTGTGAAGAGTCAGCCCTCCGAGATATATTTCATGCATTTTCAAGGATGTTTCACATAGCTCTAGGAGCATTGTTACGAGTTTTTCCTTATATGCTGCGTTTTATGGATAAAACATTACACTTAAAGAGAATTGTGGAATATATAGAACTTGGTCAATTTTTGACAAGTTCATGTTTTTGTTAACCGTTTGGTGGTTAGGACTGAGTCTTGTTATGAATATTATCGTATGATTTCGATCATGGGTTATATGATAATTATTTGCTTAATCTTCACTTGACATTTTTAGACAAATCGCAGATTGTCGTTTAGCCATTCAGTGATCTAATGGAGAAGTGGTCGCTTAAATGTTTTGACTCGGCGCGAAGGCTGTTTTCAGCCGCATAGCCGAGGACATAGTTGGTAAATGATTAGACCATGACACTTTCGTGCTATCAATAAGGCTGAGTCAGTTAGAATTGTCCTTAAAGGGAACGCCGTAATATGGTTCAGCTTTGAATAGAAGACATAATTGGCCGAGGGCCGAATAGCATTTGTCGAGAATGATAGGCCAAGTACACCGGAACTTTCCGTTTTAAGATGGCCCATAGTTGTAGAAAATGATTTTCCACTTTAGGTTTCAGTTATATGATGAATAATTTGTATAATGTTTCCTTTAGTTGTACGGAAATCGTTTCCTTTTTTTTCCGAGAGAGACAAAGCCTAAGAGGCTTGATGCAGAACCGGTGCGGAGTCAATTGCGAGGTTATTTCCTGCTCGGCTGTTTCTGGGGAAGTAAAAGGCAGAAGTCAGCGATCTGGAAGGAGCATCGTATTTTGTTATACGAATTTATTTACGACAGTACTTCGTAAGACATATTATGTTTTCTTTCGAAAGCTGCTTCGTTTTAATCGGTTTGATTAGGAAATATTTTTCTTGAAAGTATTATGAGAGGTATTTCTCGTAGAAGTAAATGAGAGTTTTTTTTGCAAATTACTCTTGATTTTTGGGAACGAGGAACAAATTTTCCCCATTCACTTCGTATTGCAAGTTGTTTTGCATGACACCGATCTTGTGTTCTTGTAGACTGTTTCGTATAAAATGTTTAGTTATATGAAAGTAATGGGTGGCCGGTTTTATGGAGATAGTAAATAGAGAAACATTTCTGTTTTTATTTCCCTCTTTGGTGAAACGTTGCTTGGAGTCACCTATGGAGTTTTACCAAAGAAATTTTGTTACGATCTAGTCACTGAACGTTTGCGTAGGTTTTTGAGAAGAATTATCAAGTCGTATTTCTTTCTTGAGCCGAACGAATCGGTTAACCAGCGGTAGATCTAGTCAACGAGTAGGGAGAAGGTGTTCCTTTTGTTGTACTTGCTACTTGTGTTCTCGATTTTTTTTTGTTGCATATATATCTTCTGCATTTCCGTGACTCACTTGATTCAATGGAAACTGAAGTGAGGCTCGAAGATTTCTTGTATAAATTTTTGACTCTTATACCAAACTCAATTTATTAAGTCGAAAAAGGTCTTCAAGACTTCGGCTAATCGTCGAGTTTCAGTCTGGTCTTTTGTAGAGGTATTCTAAATGCATGATTACGAAAAGAGATGATGTATAGTCCTTGAGATTATGTCCTTGACATTTTGAATCCGTTCTTAGTGTTTAGACGAATCTTAGATTATTGTTTGCTTTTGTCTAAATAATTTTCTGCTACTGATGCGAGTGTTTGCTTTGTTGAAAGCCTTTTTTTGATGCGAGGAATATATTTTTTGAAGTATGGGAGTATACGAGTACAGTATATGTGCCTACTACCTCTTTTCTTACAAAATAAAATGGCTGAATCGATATTTTGAACGATTGTGTACGTTTTCTCTTTCGAGGATTAGAATGATCGAAAATCTGAGTCGGTTTAAAGATGAAGTTGGGATTGTGACTTGGTAGTTTTCAGGTTGACGACTTGGAACATGTCAGTTTTGAGAAAATTGTTAGGAACGAGTCGGTTTTAAGACGATTCTCGTGTCTCTAGAACTTTATTTCTTTAGGAAGTGGGATGAGTATGCATGGTGATCGTTTCTCAGTTTTGCGAGAGATAAGATCAGTTTGCAAGATGATCCTGAACAGCTAAGGAACAATAGATCGAGAGAGGAAAATTGCCTAAGACTTAGTTCGCTAGACTATCCATCTAGGTTTTAAGTTCCCTTAAGGATACGAAAATATTCAGAGTGTTTCTCTCTCTTAGTACATTCCTCAAAAATTATGAGTATGATTTCTAAACTTTCAAAGTCGGACGTACCTAAATCTTCTCGGAGACTCGGGTTTGCCCCCTCTCTGTTTCGCTTCCTCATTTCCTCTTACTCTTCTCGTGTCTGTTCACCCCTTGGGGTAATAAGAATATTGATACTTCCTGGATTTCCTTATTTTCTTGGTCGCGTTTAGGCTGAAGCCTGTCCTACGGTTTTGGTTTGGTGACCCATATTTTTCCGCTCTGGGTTTCAGTCTCAGAATTGTTGGTTTTACGAAAACGAACAAATTTCTCATCGAAAGCCTATTGGCATTTTAGGAATAGCCAAGGGCGACAAGCAATACTCGTTGGGTGATGCGGTTTTGCTGAGAGAGGATGATGAGACCATGGAGAGAGGTGGATGGGTGAATTTCACTTCTCACATTTTTGCTCCATCTTTTTCCTTATCTCAGAGTCTTTTTGTACGATCTTTGTTTGATTTTTCGAAGGCAGTTAGATTGCTTTGATTTTTTATTTACGAGAGTCATTTTTTAAATGTTGTCAAATTTATCCTACGAAAGCTGTATCATAAAATACTACCTCGTTTCACTTTGCAAACGATGTTCCATAAAATCTTATCGAGTTTAATTATACAAAAACTGTTTCGTAAAAGGTTGTCGAGCTTAATTTAATGAAAGTTATTCTGCAAAAATTCCATGAGTTTATTTTTGCAAAATCTGTTTCATAAAATGTTGTAGAGTTTAATTTTACAAAAGTCATTATGTAAACATGTTATCGAGTTTCGCTGTACAAGATCAGTTTTCGGAACACACGTTTTGCGACTATTCCGCAAATTTATTTTTTGGGTTTTAGTATTAGAAACTCCAGCTGTGATCTTAATTTATTGTGACTCAACTTAATTAGAAATTTTCTCGTTTCCACAAGATTGATCTGGGGAAGTTTTGAGTAGTTTTTAGGAAAAAAGCTTAGAATGCAAATATCTAAAAATAGATAAATATGTTACCATAGAAGCGACCCTTAAGTATTTTACGAAACCTTAGGTTTCGAAAACGTTTTAGCACTGAGTGATATGATCTCTAATTTTTCTTTGTTTAATCTTCGCCAACCGTTTTTAGGTTTCAAGTGATTTTACAGAAATGTTAAACTTTGTTTCTCTGAAAGTTATTCGGAAGAAGTACAGATGTGGGGGTTGCGTACCCGATTTTCTGTGCTTCTTTTTTTCTGTGAGTAACTTAGGGTTCTCCGCGACTTTGGGAGGTTGAAGCAAGTTTGTTTCTCCAAAGACTTTTACGTAAGTTATTTGGAAGAAGTACAGCGGTGAGTTGCGTACCCGATTTGTTGTGCGTCCGATTTTCTGTGCTTCTTTTTTTCTGTGAGTAACCTAGGGTTCTCCGCGACTTTGGGAGGTTGCAGCAAGTTTGTTTCTCCAAAGACTTTTACGTAAGTTATTTGGAAGAAGTACAGCGGTGAGTTGCGTACCCGATTTGTTGTGCGTCTTTTTCCGTGAGCAACCTAGGGGTTTTCCGCAATTTCTGGAGAAAGTTTTATTTTTCCAAAAAAAATTTGGAAAACTTCTTTTGGCCAATTCTTTACGTGTTGAGATTTCTTCAACTTGGTAATGAGACGAGTCTTATGGGGTTTTATAAAATTAATTGTTGCCCTTTATGTTTAGATAGAGATATCGCGAGATCTTTAAGTGCTCTTCTTGAGGCGAAAAGTCGTAATTAGGTTTTTGATTCTGTCGAGAAGTACGGCGTTTGCGTAAGAGTTGACCATAGGAGCAGTTAGTGCTGCCAGTTTGGCATTCATATTACCTGACATCATTTCGATCAAGAATTCTGTGGCCATGAGTTAGAGTAATCCGTACCCCCCCCCCCTCCCCCTCTTTCTAGCGCAAAACTGTGGGAACCAAAATTCACACCGTTGATTTTCCGTTAAATTTGGAAAGTTATGAAACCCTAAATTTCTCAGAGGTCCCGGATCTCTGCAAGAATCAAGGACAAGTAATTGAAAAAAACGCCAAAAACATGAAAAGACAAGCAAAGCAAATTTATATAGAAAGTATATCTTATTTCAAATCCGCGTAAGAGCATTACGATCACTACAAAAGAATATAAAAGGTTTGGAAGCAAGAGCTGTTCTAGCAACCTAAAGCCTTAAACCTAGCTGAGTCTCAGCTCAATAACAAAAGACGAGAAAGATACGAAAATTGTTTTGATTGATTTCGGACAGAACCTTATGAAAGGCTGCCTACGAATCCCTTTCAAGGATCAAGCCGAGCGTAGTTTAATTATAGAGTTTAAACAAGAGATCAAACTATCTAGGTGTGTTCGTCTAGTAATCGAATGCCAGACATAGAAACCAAACTTGTGAGAATAAAGCCTAAAGTTTATAAGTGAAGAGATTTCTAAGTCTAAAAGGTTTCCCTGCATCTCTCGCCTCGAATTCTCTTATATACTCACTTCAGGTCGGTTTGCCTCTTCCTTTACTGCCCATGAGTCAAATTTATCACTTTGCGGAAATATTCCAGTTTTCCTTCGATCTTCATGTTTATCCTTTGAAACTTTACATTTATCTTCTTTGACATTTATCTTCTTCTGCGGATAAGAGATAAACCGTCATATCATCTTTGGGCTCAATCTTGTTAAAATCGTAAGGGGGCTTTGAGACGCGTTTCAGACCTTGTCAGGCCGCTTTTTTTAATTTTTACGATTTCTCCGAGAGACCACCTTTGATACTATGCTGGATTCATAAACATATTAAATCAATTGTATAACCAAAGAAATTGGTGTCTTAAGTTAACCGTTTCCGTTTATACGATTGACTCGAACATATCCGATAAAAACAAAGCTTCAGGGTATTTATCATAACGTTTCAACGATAACCCTTGCTAGGGATGGATCAAGAGACAAGGCGGTCATCGTTTGTAAGAAGGAGCTAGTGGAATGAAACGAGGATGTATGATGTTGATTAAGTCGTAGCTCGCGGAATGGCGAGTAAGTTTTGTGCAAGCCAGTCGCCGTAGTACGACATGGTCTTGTACGGACCGGTCATCGTACGGCGACCTGGTCTTGTAGCTGACTGGTTGCTGTATGACGACCTTGTACACCCATACGGTGACCTGGTCTTGTAGCTGACCAGTCGCCGTGCGGAGACCTGGTCTTGTAGCCGATTGGTCGCCGTGCGGCGACCTGGTCTTGTAGCGGACCGGTCGCCGTGCAGCGACTTGGTCTTGTAGCCGATCGGTCGCTCTGCGGCGACCTGGTCTTGTACGGACCAGTCTCCGTATGGCGACCTAGTCTTGTAGCCGACCGGTCACCGTGTAGCGACCTGATCTTGTACAGACCAGTCACCGTACGGTGACCTCGTCTTGTAGCTGAACGGTCACCATATGGCGACCTGGTTTTGTACGGACCGGTTGATGTACGGCGACCTGGTCTTGTAGCCGACTAGTCGACGTGCAGCGACCTTGTCTTGTATCCGATTGGTCGCCATATGGAGACTCGGTGTTGTGTGGGCCGGTCACCGTACGGCGACCTGGTCTTGTACGGACCGATCGCCATACGGCGATCAGATCTCGTATCCGACCGGTTGCCGTGCGGCGATCTGGTCTTGTACAGACTAGTCGCCGTACAGCGACTTGGTCTTATATCCGACTGGTCGCCATATGGTGCTGTATGGACCGGTCGCCGTATGGTGACCTGGTCTTGTACAGACCTGTTGCCATACGGCGACCTGATCTTTTATCCGACCGGTCACCATATGGCAACCATGTCTTGTAACATACCGGTCGTCGTATGGTGACCTGGTCTCGTTCCTGATCGGTTGCCATATGGTGACTTTGGTTCATGATGTTTTGGTAGTCTCTTGAATTCGTCTCAGGCGTTGTTCTAAATAAGCAATTTCAGGCGTTTGGCTTTGAGATTGTCGATAAAATAATTCCTGTCTGTCGGAAGAACTCTTTGCTAAAAATTATACAAACATTACTCTTCTAAAAAATATCTTCTATGAATTTTCTAACATTGATTCCATCATGACTGATTTTAATCCCAACAAAGCTCCTAAATTGCCATCTCTATTCATGCATATTAAAAAAAGCTTTATTAACTTTTAATGCTATGGAATGGGAAGACACTAAAATTGGATCGTTCTACTGGAAGCTTAACAGTTGTTATTGTAACATTTTTGATCCAATTCTAGAAGACTGTTTCTATACTTTTTTCATATGCTCGATTTTAAGCTAAGACAAATCGTTGACGGGAAAATTTTAATCAAATAAAGTAGTAAACAGAGATAAATTGGTTTGGTTTTCAGATTATGAAGGAGCTAAATCTATGTTGTTGGATCAGGTATAAAGTGATCATGAGCCGAATTACTATTTAAGGATCAATTCAAAACTAGTATAACTCAAATACACATGAAAATCAATCCACTTTCGTAATATCTCACATTTTATCAAGCAATCTTAATGCCTTAATTGTCGTTTGGACTAGAATATGATGACAAACATTATGCTCGGATTCAATCAGTTAACAACACGCTCATATTGTAGGGTGTATACAAGATAAAGACACTTATACTATTCCTCGTATATAGGAATTTCTAGTATCTACTTAGAGCGTAGTTATATCCATTTTACTCGCTCTCTTCAATATTATACATACGATAGATTAGCTACACTCCTCCATATGTTTTACCATAACTTAAACGATGTAATCATTTGACCCCAAAAAAACTAATCATTTGACCCCAAAAAACGATGTAATCAAATCACTTTAGTAGTCTTGTTTCATTTCGATCAAAGTAATGATCATTGTTTTGACTAATGGGTTCCTAGACCAGAGAGTACAACGTTATATTTGTTTCTAACCCCAAAGTCACCCTCCAAACTATTCGTCACCTAAATATATATTTCTTGCTAAAAACTCTATAACCGTTCTGTCTCACCAACTGGAACTTTAATAAAGAAGGCAAAGGCTTTTGTATTGATTTTATGTAACCATCTAACAAGAAAGTATCTCTACTGGAGTGAGATCTTTGCCTTGATTAAGGCTAATCTTGAAACAGATCGACTGACAAAGTTTTCTTACAGTAGTAGACTAGTAGTAGTTCTAGCTAATGATTCCAGTGTGAGAGATGAATACTATATTTAGCTGCAAATCGGACAACGAACAAGACCATTTTCGTTACACTTATTACATCTCACTACAACGACGTCCGTTCCCCATCCTTCCACCACTTTGCAGCTTCCATTACAATCAGAACACGGTAAGAACCTTAATCCGCCGCATCCGTCGCAGCCACCGCGTCTATCTTTCTTCCTCGGAATCCCCCTCAGCAAATCTCCTAGCATACCTTCTTCCACCAATGTCATCACCTCCTCCGCTCCGCCGATGTACCTCCCCTTCACAAAAACCCTAGGCGGCAGCACAGGCTCTCCGTTTCCCTCTTCGGCCATTAGACTCGTCAGCTCTTCTCTAAACCCTCTGTCCATCGAAATGTCCCTCTCGCAGACCACTACACCGAAGCTCTCGATCGCAGCTCTCACGGTGTTACACGCCTCGAATGTCCTCCTCACGCCGCGCAACGACGTCGTGTAGATCACAACGCGGTTATCTACTCCTCCGCGGGGAGGAAAGAGGTTCTCCGATATCTCCGCGAATTTCGGATCTAGCGGTTTCAGAACGTCCTCGTTGTTCGATTGGTTTCTAAGGCTTTTCCAATTAGGATCGGAGTTCTCTTTGTTTACTTCGCCAGAGGAGACATTGCCTTTCACCGGAAGAGGAGAGAACCGGCAAGTATCGGGCTCGAGACCAGACATTAGCTCCCAGAAGTTAATAACCTCCGGCTCTGACTTGACGGTTATTGGGTCCTTACCGACGATGGTGAATCTCTCAGGCGGAGTCATCGGCGTTGCTGGTGCGGAGATAACGGAGGAGATTGAAGAAGGCGGAGGTAAAGGGTCGAGATTGAGAAGGCCGTAAGTGGTGGAAGTAAGCTTGACGAAGTGGTGGTGGCAGCCGGCGAGGTTAGAAAAGTCATCGCTTTGATTCAGGAGGTTGGAGGAGGCGCAACCCATTGTCGGAGAGAGTTTGTTGAGTTTTGTTTGAGATTTGAGAACACGAGTTTGGAGTTATTTTGAGTGAGAGAGACGGTCGAGTGAGATTAAAGAGAAAATCACAAAACTCCTTAAAGAAAACACCAAAACAATCAAAGACCTAAAGAGACAATGCACGTGACCTGCTCCCTTTTTTTCGCCTAACACGTTAGTGACCATGAATGTAACAAGTTATGGTTATCTTATTACTTTGTCATGTACATTATTAATACGGAAAAGATGTCGTTTGAATCATAATTTTCAAATTTAGTTAACATAAAACAACAATTCTTTTATAAAAAAAAAAACATTTAACTATTGTTCATAAGTCATAATAATCATAAATTTACTATTTTGATCATTTCATTAGTCATCAGTTCTAATTGACTAACATTAGATCTAAAATCACTTTTAAAATTGATGATTTTGTGGGAAAAATACAAATCTACTTTTTCAATAATTATATTGTCCAATTTTTTTTTGTTTGAAAAATATTAATATTTTTTTTGTTTATCGGAAGAAAAAATAGAAATAATTTGAAAAATACTAAATAATTTAAAATTTGAAAGGACAATTCACCATAATAGCACTTTTAAAGTTTTTGTCTCCAAAATAGTACCAGAAGGAGAAAATTACAAAAAGAACATTCATTAATGAGCAAAATGTCTCTACTACCTTTAATAATAAAAAAGGAAAATTAGATGTCCTTCTCTCTTGGCCATTTCCTACAATCTCTCTCACGAAAGAAATCTCTGGCGACGATGTAATCTCTGGCGACGATGTAATCTCTGGCGATAACAGAGAACAAATCATTCAGAACCACCACCGTCTCCGAGATTCTCCCATCCCTGGCTGCAATTTACATCATCACATCTCAAACAAAAGCAATCTATATCGACGTATCTGTATTTAGACTCAGATTTCTAGGGCTTGTTCGGCTTTTTCTATTCGTATCGCATTATCAGTGCTTCATGATTCTGTTTTGATTCGTTTTATTTGCTCTCCAGCGAGTTGATTTGGTACAAAGTATGCGTCAACCAAATGGTTGGAGGAGGAGTTATCCAGCAAATTCTCAGGAGGAAGCTTCACTCCCAATCAGTCGTGAGATGTTTCTCAATCTCAGTTAACCTTTTTATAGTTCTAACTTGATTTCTGTTGAGTGAGATTTCATCTTGGGATCTGTTTTAAGAGAGATTCTTGAGGTTTCTATGTTATTTGTTTGGGTACTGTGGGTAAAGTAAAGCTTGGTGCTTTAGGAGGTAAAGAATCACCTTCTAAATTTTTAGTGTCATTTGTTTACAAATATATGGTCAGTAGATTTGTGTACAGATGTTGCTTCAGTTTGAATCTAAGTATAAGGATGATTTGCAACAATATTTTGAAAAGGGGTATTTTTTTCAGTGTGTAACTGATTTGTTTGCCGCTGTTGTGATTAGCAGAACTATTCTTGGGTAATTATTTCCATGTTTGTGAGTGTTTGATGTTTTAGTTCTCTTGTTTCTCTAAGATTTATAGCTTTTCCTAGTTAAGAACACACATAAAAGTTGTACCTTTTTCTTGTTCTTTTTAATCGCAAGTGTAATGTGACTCATTAAACTGTTTAGTATTGTTTGTAGCTGAAGAAACCACTATTACCCCGAGAAGTTATTCTGGTAAAGAGAAAGTTGTGTTGCATTTGTTGTGTAGCGAAGGAAAGTTCCTTAGAAGTTGTTGGAGCTCAAATCAAAGACTGTTAAATGTGGGAACATAAGGTTTTGAGGTAATGTATCTTTTGATTTTGTTGAGCTACGTTAGATGCTATTCTTGAGAAGTAGTTGAGCTACATCAAATGCTTATGTTATTGTTAGTCTCTTCTTGCTTGTGCTGGTGAAACTGTGTAGTATTTTTAAAAAAATCAAGAAGGATTGTGTAGTTTCAAGAATGCTTTCCAGAAAATCTAATATTGACAAATTTTTTTTTTTTTTTTTGCTTGGTTGCTTGTTTTTCTTACGCATTGATATCTTTGGTAATCTTATGAATTTGCGTAACTATGACGTTTCTAGTCAACTGCTCTTGCCTGTGAAACTATGTGGCCATTTTTTTTTAATTCAACGAAGCATTTGTGTAGTGCCAGGAAAGCTTTCCAGAAACTAGGATGGTAACAAATATTGAAACTTTTATGTTTGGTGTCTTGTTCTGCTTAGGCATGTTGATATATTTGATACGCGCTTGAATTTTCTTATGAGTATCTTGTTGCTTGTGCTTGTGAAACTGTCTAGATTTTATAAATTTTTCAGGAAGCATTTGTAGTGTCAGGAAAGCCTTCCAAAAATTCGGATGGTAACAAATTTTGAATTTTTTTTTTGCTTGGTGTCTTGTTCTACTTAGGCATGTTGATATCTTTGATAGGCTCTTGAATTTGCTTATTAGTCTCTTGTTGCTCGTGCTTGTGAAGCTGTCTAGTGTTTATAAAAATTTCAGGAAGCATTTGTGTAGTTTCAGGAAAGCCTTCCATAAACTCGGATGGTAACAAATTTTGAAACTTTGTTTGCTTGGTGTCTTTTTCTTCTTAGGCATGTTGATATCTTTGATAGGCTCTTGAATTTTCTTATGAGTCTCTTGTTGCTCGTGTTTGTAAAACTGTCTAGTGTTTATAAAAATTTCAGGAAGCATTTGTGTAGCTACAAGAAAATCTTTCGCTGTTGGAATCTTTTGGTGATGAGGTTGATAAAAAGAAGGTGATACCATTTGAAGTTGAGCAGGCACAAGGTTTACCCAAGACAAAATTCCATTTCCATTGTGGGCTCTTTCTTATCAAGATTCTCGAGTGCCACTCATTGAAAATAAGGGACATGTTAAAGATTAACGATGACAATGCACGGGAACTAAGAAGAAGATTGTCTGGTGAAATCTTCAACCATTTTGTGGATTAAAACTTTGGTAAATAACAAAAGATGCACAGTAACATTTTTTGTTTAGTTAAGACTGTTTTTTAAAAAAAAAAACATGTCATGAATTTTGATTTGGTTAGGTTATTGAAGTTTTTTGTGGATGGTCTTGAAATTACATAAGTAAGATTGCAAGGATATCAATTATTTTACTTGTGTATCATAAATGTAGGAAGGCATTTCGATTTTTCTGGATAGGTTTCCAGAAATAAATGTTAAACTGTTTCTATCTGTAACAAAGTTTAAGCTAAAAAAATGAAATGAGATTAAGACCTAAGTATTTGATATCTGAATAATAGGAAAGTTTCAAACTGTGATGTTTTCAGACAAAAAAAAAAGAATAATTTTTTGAACCCAACACTGATCGAACCCGGAGGAAGAGTGTCTAGTGTTTCGGGAGAGTATGAAAATCTAGGCCGAGGAGAATTATCTATCAATTCTCAACACATAATTGAGTTTAACTCCCAGTTGTGTATCATAAATGTAGGAAGGCATTTCGAGTTTTGTGGATGAGTTTCTAGAAATAATTGTTTTCTAGAATTTCTACAAAACAGAGAACACGTATCAAACATAGAACATGAAAATAGGATAGCTTGAAACAGTTTCAGTAATTATATCAAAGAAAGTGTTAAATGTGGTGTCATTATGACATACACGTGTTATCTAAGATAGCTTATGGAACTTCCAGGATGGGCTTCCAGAATTATAAAATGAGTGTCTTTTCTTGCATAACTATATTTTCGAAGAGAATTAAAAGCGTGTAAGAAATGTTAGACAATCAATATAAGCCTCTTCCTAATTGATACAAAAATTTAAAAAATATTCTGATTCCATTACGGAAAAGTGATCATAAAACATGATGTGGGTTTCATAATACATAAATATTAGTCTTAAAACATAAGAGAAAGGGTTATTTTTCATTTCAGTAAGGATTTGTATTATTTCAGGAAAGCTTTCCAGAAAATTGTATGTTAACAAAATTTTGAAACTTTTTTTTTGATTGGTTGCTTATTTTTGACATTGTGACAAAAAATATCTAACTTAATTTCATCATACATATACAAGCAATATCCTGAGTGTGAATTTTCTTTTGACATTGTTAGTCTCTTGCTTGTGATTGTGAGACTGTGTGGTTTTATTAATTTTAGTAAGAATTTGTGTAGTTTCAGGAAAGCTTTCTAGAAAATCTGATATTAACAAATTTGTAAACTTTGTGCTTGGTTACTTGTTTGGTTTATGCGTATTAATATCTTTGGTAGGTTCATGATTTTTTTTTTTACATTTCTAGAAAATTGCTTGTGCTTGTGAAACTGTGTGGCTTTGTTAATTTCATGAAAGATTTGTGTAGTTTCAGGAAAGTTTCCTGAAAATCGGTGTTAACAAATTTGAAATTTTTTTTGCTTGGTTACTTGTTTGGCTTGCACATATTGATATTTTTGTTAGGATCGTGAATTTGCTTATGACATTTCTATACGATTGCTTGTGTCTGAAATTGTGTAGTTTTTTTCAGGAAGAATTTGTATAGGTTCAGGAAGGCTTTCCAGAAAATTCAGTATTAAAAGTTTTTGAAATATATATTTTACTTGGTTACGCATGATAGTAACACGATGGGAGTTATTATAAAGCATAGATTCTACCTAAATATCTATCAAAAAAATTTAAAGAAAGAGTATTGATCTCACATGTCCGTAGAGTAATAATGATCACAAAGAAAAATGATTACTTTCTTGGAGCTAATAAGGGTCTCTCATCTTTGTATATATTCTGTTGATACACTTCTTCTCTAAAAAGGACCAATCTCTCGTCACAACAGAATCGAAATATCTCTCTTACCTTAGCTTCACTGAGACACTGACCAGTCGAGTTTCCGGGGTTAATGATCACCATTCACCTTACCTGCCATTAACCATGTGTATTAATCAATAAAAAAGCTTATGTGTCAACAGTTCTACTCACTGTTATTCTTTGAGAACAAACCTGAGCAACATAAAGCTTCTTTCCTTTTTGGGTTTTCTTTTGCTTAAATGTTGTGTTCGTGAAGTCCAAATATATAACTTCTTTTTCTTTTTTTCCAGTTTCATCTCTGGCAGTTTCCTCTGTAATTACTTACCACAACGGAACCTAACATGAGACCATCACATCTAATACTTCCATCTCACCTTCCACTACATATAACCATATCCTAAAGTTCCCAATGCAGCAGCAGGAACAGCAAGTGTTTATAATTTTTTTGAACACACACAATTAAAGCACATATGTTCCTGGAGACATCCAAATCTCCCTCATACCCATATCCAAATATCTCCATACCCTTCACAAAGACTAACAAAAGAACCAAATATTTAAGTCAAAATTTTCAATGAGACAAAAGCAAAAAAGAAATTGATGCAAGTTACCTGCAATTCACCCCAATATATCAGATGATTTGATTTTCTTCATCATGATCATACAAGTATAACCTTTCATTAAGCAAATCAACACAGATCCCATTTAGCAGTCATTAACCGTAAGGCACAATCAGAGAAAGAGAGAGAGAGAGAATTATATGAGCTGATAAATCTAATGTCTACCTATTGGAACATCAGTCTTGAAATAATGATAGTTAAAATGCAGAGTTGTGCAAAAGGTTCTTAGGATGCAAGACCAAGCTAACTCCGGTTGTGAAGAACGGAAATTGATCAGGTTTCTGATCAGAAGCCGTGCCTTTAGCGGCTCTGTAAACTTCAGAAGGCCTAACACAAACAATTTAACAACAGAGATATTAATCCAAACTTTCTTAAAGACATTCTCATCCTGCAAAATGCGGCTGATTCCACCACCTCCATCTGTGATACGATCAAATTGGTAGTCTGATGATGATGCTCTCATGGCAATGCGGAGGCGAGAGGAGACGAAGGTGGCGAGGATCGTCTACGACAATTGATTTATTTTGGAATCTTTAATTTTTTTTAATTACTCAAAAGAGAGGGCATAAGACTAAATGATATCTTTAATGAAACCTATTTTGTGACTTTGAGCATTGTGTGCTAGTTTGGGAACAAAAACTTAGTTTGGTGCTATCTTATGCTTTTATTCAATTTGAAAAATACACACACCTTATCTTTTAATTTTTGAAAATTGTGCTTCATTAATAAGGATAATAAATATCTAAATAAATACAACATAAATTCAAAATTAATAAGAATGATAATAATATTCATGGAGTACATAATTGAAGAAAAAGTAATGGAAAAAATAGCAAAGAAAAGACACACATAACAACAGTTTCAAAATGAAAACAAAAAGATGTTTGCATTTGAAGTGTTATTGAAAGATTACTTTCATGTGTTCTGACAAAAACAAAATGTTTACTTTCAAGTGAATATGACTGAGTTAGAAGAAAATCTGAACTGAGTCTACTATTCCAAAAGCAAGAGGATCAATCTGAAAGCTACCAGCTATTGTAACGAGCAAAACTCTCTTATATTTTCCTTTCAAGAAAGTCTAATCAACAACAATAATTTTTGTCATATGGAATAAGAGAAAGAACACTGTTATCACATATGGAGAACAAAAATTATCACGGAAAGAAAGACGAGAAGACGTTAGCTTGCTTTTTTTTTGCCAAAAATTCAAATATTTGCATTATACTATTAAAATTGAAGGCTTTTTTTTTAATGTGCCATTCTGTTTCAAAATTATTTACATATACTTGCCAGCGGAATATTTTGAACTATGATTTTTATTAAATCATTTATTTTCCAAAAAAAAAAATTGAGAAAATTTTATTAGATTCCAACCATCTAGATATTTACTAATTTCTGCCACTGAAATATTTATAAGCTATGTTTTTATTTAATATTTTTAATTGAACAATAAAAAAATTTCATTAAAAATATGTTACTATAATTCAGTTAGAACAATTCCACTCAATATAATCTAAACTAAAACATATCTACGTACTAAAATATGTAAACCCACACCACACAATCTATCATTATATAAACCAAGATTTGAATGTGGCAGCAACTGAACCCACCAAACGTAAACATAAACCATCATATATAATATTTAATTAGAAACTAATATTTATTCAAAAGAACGACATCAAACATAGTTCTCGAATTAACCCATATCGAGATAAATAAACTGTATATCTTAAAACATATATTATCAATACGTATATCATCAAACATGTTACATGTTGAAATCATCATATCACATCGAACACTAGTTGTAAATCTTAGAACATATATTATTACATATATCATCGAACATGTTATATGTTTAAAATGATTTTTCTAACAAGATAGGAAACAAAAAAATGATAAAAAGATATATTATATTACTGTTATAGATATCAAATGGAAAAAATCTCGGGATTTGTTAATATTAGCTACAATTAAAATAATTTTGGTTCAAAATTTCATGTCAAAAATAATACAATGTTTAATTAGTATTAATGGGAATGAAAAGGAATCAAAATGTCAGGAACTGTTATACCAATAAAATATTTTTTGCAAAATCGAAATATATTAATTTCATCAACAATAAAAATTTTCATTTTTTTTCTATAGTAGTGAATCCAATTATTTATGAACTTACATACAAATCGTGTTTTTAGAGAATATTTCCGTATTTAATAAATAAAAAAATCTGTAAATATATTATATGCTCTAGAATATTCCTCATAGATTGAGTTTACTATTTCGCATATCAAGAATACCTACAACCAAAAATCCTATAAATATAGACCAAACCCTATATACTAACCATTCTAAAAGAAAACTTCTCAGCATGATTCACAAGATTTGTAGGTTCAAGAGAGATCAAATGTCGTGAAAAACTACATATATTAATTTTCAATAAAAGAATATATTACATAAGCACTCACTTTATCTAACTTTCCTTGTTTACAGATGTAAATGGCGACGTTCTCGATAGGGGTGAAATCGAAGTCGTGCATTGTCTTGGAAAATAAAAAAAAAATAGTGAAGCTTATGTTATGGGACATGATCGTGTTTTAGTATTATATGGGTATTTTCTTTATTAGTCTTTAGTTAACTAACTTCATGTGTATCTAGGCTTTGCAGGTTTTTGTAGCATTAGAGATGTTCTTCTCATGGGTGATTTACGAGAAGATATCAAGTGATTAACTTAAGACGAGATTCCGTATTGGTAATTTCTTAAACTTTTCTAATGTAAAACCAATTGTAACAATTATATTTTTTGACCCGCTATATTTTCATAAAATAATATCTTACCTAATTTTAAAATAATATTTCATTTATATAGAAAATAAAATTATCTTGCATAATTCTACTCATAACTTATTAAAAATCACAATTTAAGATTAGAAAATTTAACTACACAAAAAATTAAAAAAATTTAAACATAATCCCGTACCATAATATTATTATGCAAGTATAATGAGATATGTAAGATAATTAAGATCTCTTTTATAGACATCGAACTTAAATTTTAAAGTTTAAATGTTATTTCTCACTTTTACATTAAAAGTAGAATGTTCTTTACCTAACAAGTTATTTTGAGCAGTGCTTCTCAATGTAGAGTTTAAAAAAAAAACAATAAATGTTAGTATAATTTAAAAAATATAAATAATTATTATTTTGTTCGAATATAAATTATAAATCCTAAATAAAAACTCTAAACTAAAGTCTAAACCTTAAAAAATATCTCCAGACCCTCTAATAAATTTAAATAAATAGTAATAAAATTATAATATTTTAGACAACTTCTTAATTTAAGGTTTTAAAATAACAATATTTGTTAGTTACAATATTTTTTTCACCTAATACCTTAAACAAAATATGTTTTTTTTTATTGGATTACAAGATTTACTTTATGCTAACCATATTTTGCATAATTATCGTAACAAAATTCCAATAAAAAGAGCAAACCATTTAAATTTCATTTACCAAAATCAGATTTTTATCTTCTATTCATTTTTAAAAGATATTCTTCATGGCAAAAAGGGGAATATCGAAAATTATTTCAAATATTGAAACTTCATTTATTTAAAAATAGATTGAAGACCTTACACATTTTCATTAAATTTAGTTACAGATTTGAATGTTTCAAAAGTTAAATATAAAATGAACGAATTGTGCTAACAATCATTATAATTAAAATTACTGTTTATAAATAAAATTAAATCTGAAAATATAGCAAATTAAGTGCCCTTAAATCATAGGTCCATTAGTTAGTAATGAAACTTCAAAGTATTTATGTAAGCAGTCCAAATAAATTTTAGTTATTCACTTTATTTATCTATCCAAATTAAACCAATTATGTTTTTTATTTAGTTGAACTAGGTATTATGATAGACATGTTTCGTCACAACTTTTTTAACCGGTTTGGATGGTTTAGTTCAAATCTTATTATTAGCCCACGAGGATTTTCTTAAATAAAAGATGTGATTAGTCCGATCTCGCTAATCTGATTCGTTCATTTTTCAAAATACTGTATAAATTAATGTTGCTAATATTATTTTGGAATTCGATTTTGCGAAGTAAAAAAACCTGCGCTTTCAAGGTGCCCTCCTGTTTCAACAATATTTACAATTTCTTGCCACTGAGATATTTTTAGGCTATGCTTTTATTTAAATACATTTTTGGTAATTCATATTAAATCATCTCCTAATTAAGTGAAGTGTTTTTTCACTTATTTTGATATTTTACCATGTGTAGCTAACTAGCTATACTTTAAATATATCTTTCTTTTCATGGTTATATGAATTAAAATATATATCAAATATTTTAGGTGTCCTTCTCTTTTGAAAATATTTACAGCTATCTCATTTGATAGTAATTAATTAGAAATATACAAATATTTATATACAAATATTATAGAAGGTTATTTCTTATTTTATAAATTGAAAGAGTTAGTATTCAATTGTAAATAAATTTAATACTATTTAAGATTTTTATTATTAAAATAATATTTAACAAATAAATATTTATATTTAAAATAAAAATATTAAAATATATTGTTAAAATGTGATCTTAGAAAAATAGTTAAGAATATCTTTTTGATATCTTATTTTGAAAATATTTAAATAATGTGTAAAGATTATGTGTTTAGTTAATAATAAATACGTTTTTTGTATTCAAAATAATAAAAATTAAATAAATCATTTTAAGTTTGTTTGGGAGAATTGGAGAAACTTTTATCCTTCGAATATATATTTTTACATACGTCCAAAGTTGTAGGTCTGTACAATTATAATATCAACAGTAAGTGGTAACATTTTAACTTCTGATTAATCTTCTAATTTCTCATACGCTTTAAATATATTTGAGGTTTTCTGAAGTTTATATTTCATACCTTAGCATTTTAAAAACTGAATATTATAAAAGTAAATATTCAGTAGATATTCATTATTTTTTATTTGTAAATTAAAATGTTAATTTAAGATATTAAAAAAAATATTAATATATATTTAAGTTCATAAAAATTAAAACAATAATAAGTATATCATTTGTTGTATAAATGATCGGGTTACAACTAATATTTTACGACTGCAGTTTCTATCGTTTTTCGTTAAATAAAAAAAATATTTCATTAATAGATGGAATGAAAAATGGTTTAACCTATTCAGTTCTAAAGTTAAAAATGAACTTTGACCAATGCAAAACGGGTTCCATTGTTTAATTTGCTAAGAATTTACAATAGTCTCACTATTTTTTTGACGGCTACTATTTAATTTTATAGAAAAAATTATGAAACTATAATTTATACAGGTGAAGTCTGATATTTGGGGCAAATAATTTTGTCGAATCAATTTAAAAACAAAAAATAAATATTTAACAAATGAGAAACTCTTTTAAAAATACAATAGCACAAAAGTGATATTATAAAATATTTTGAGGTTAAGAATAAGAATGAATATTTTAGTAAGATGGGTATTGAAACACATATAATTAAACAAATGAGAAAATTAGTCTTGAGAATATTATCCAGATAAAAAATCAAACTCGAACCAAAACGGAAAAAACTAAAACAAAAACCATACCAAAATTTTGAAAAACACAAACAGTTACTGGGGATGATTGCTTGAACTGTAGCTGTAAAAGTTTTACTGTAGAAAATAGTCTGTAACATTTTTTGATTTAGCTGTAAAAGATGTAGCTTTAAAATTTATTGCTACAACAACATATTTTCTACAGCAAAAAAATATAGCTTTAGAAAATAAGGATTTTACAAGCATTTTTTTAGTTTTTTGCTGTAGCTTTAAAAAAAAAGATAAATCATGATTGGTGATTTAAGTCCTGTAGATAAAATTTAAAGCTAAAGTCAGCACTTACAATCCAACCAATCATCCCCACTATTTCTCAAACCCGAAAACCAAAACTAAAATTAGAACCGCATCGATAACCGAACAAGTATCCAAATATTCGAAATATAATAAAATATTAATTAGCATAATATATAATATAATTTATATATTATAATATGCAAACACCTTAATTACCTAAATACCCTTTTTGGATTTTCGGGGTTAATTCAAAATTTTAAAGTTTTTTGAGATGTATGGCTTTAACATGACTCAAACTATTTATAATTCGGTTTCATTTCAGGTTTTACAAAAAAAATATAAATGCAAACCGAATCCAACATTACTCGAATTGAAATGATCCAAAAAATGTTTGGTTCTTACACGGGTCCTAAACATCCAAACCCAATAACTCCAAAAAATATAAATACAAACTTAATCCAACATTACTCACACTAAATCGATCCGAAAAATGTAACGGTACCTAAACATCCAATCCAAACTACGATAAGACAACAATATAAATTACTTTTAATTATAAAGGTCAAAATTCAAATAGTAAATTTTTTTTTAAAAAAAAAAGAAAATTGTAGTAATTCCTAAATTACAAAAATTAATCAAAAACTTATCCCACGTTTTCAAAGCGCGGGTCAAAATTTAGTATATATTTATAAGGATATGGGATGATTTGGAAAATACCTTTTTTTTTTAGATTTTGAAAAACGCATTTGTATATTTTTTTTTGAAAATTACACTTTCTTATGTATGAAAGACATTTCTATCCTCTGACTGAAAATTAAGATTTAAAAAGTTAAAGAAGTAAATTAATTACTATTATCATTATTATCTGGAGCACTTTTGAGTTTGGACAATAAAAAGACTACTCCAAATTTTATTTATCAACTTTTTTTTGATAAATAAATTGTGGAGTAGCCTTTTTATTGTCCAAACTCTAAAAGTGCTCCAGATAATAATGATAATAGTAATTAATTTACTTCTTTAACTTAATCAACTTAATCAGTGATATATTTGGTAGTTCATAGTGTTTATTGTTCATAGAGTTCAAACACACATCATTTACTGATTACCGAATTGCTTGTAAATATGTTATATCTGTCTTGTGTAAAAAAACATGTGACACAATAAACACTTGATTCCTCTGGATAAGCCCATGTTGTGACGATGAGATGTATTTCATCAAAATAGACATTGAATTCTGCTCTTTTTAAGTTTTTGAAGTTGTTTTCACCAACCCAATAATCTCAAAAGACATGATGTCCTTTTGTTACTAGAAATATTCACATGCCAAGTTATTCATCGTAACTCTAACCGTCATAAGTTTTTTGTTTGCACATTTGAAAACTACCAATTTTGTGTACGACTTGCTGAATATAAATTGTGAATCAGAGTTTAACTGAAAGCCTATGACTAATACTCCACAACATATCTGTTTTATTCATGAACCATTGACCTCTTTCAGTAATATTTATACATCATAGTCATTAAGATTGGTTTGGTACTCTAGAAGAAATAGAGAAGCTCCTTGATTTGCAGGAAAATAGAAAACAACATATGGTAATATTTTTCTATGAGTAGCGTATATTCGACTAGATATTATAGTTGATTTGTTACTAAAATATATTTTTCAAACGCTTAGTTCAAAATTTATTAAAATAATTATAAACATTGGATAGTTTAGTTATCTTGCTTACAGTTAAAGGTATTTATCCAAAAATATAGAAAATAGTGTAGTTTTCAAAATATTATCTCACTGTAAGATATTTTTCTAAATTTCCCCTATAGATATTATAGAGATTGCTTTTTTAAAAAATCATTCTTATTAAAACAGTTATTTTATATATTAAATAAATCCTGATGATAAAAATATTGTTAATATTATTGAATATTCAGAGTGGGTAATTTAGTAAATTCATATATACAAAGGTGTATTTTTCAAAAACCTTAAATATTGGTGTAATTTTCAAATTATAATCTCATATAAGTGTATTTCTCCAATTTTTTCCAAAAATAAATAATGGTAGATGAATTCCTCGTGATTTCATTAATATAGGAACATTTTAGATGTTAACAATTTTTGGTGAAACTTGGTTTTCACTAAATACAGAAAAATATTGTAACACATTTATTGAATTAATTCTTATTTATATCTTTTTATTAGATTTATAGTTATAAAAATTTATTTTTCAATATTTAAAATTTGATATTTAATAAAATTATTGATTTGTATTTGTTCCAAATTAAACAATTTTCAAAGTAATTTTATACCACTGTGACTCAATTGTAAGTGTTAGCTAATGGCATGACCAAAAAAAATTAAGGATTAAAATGATTTGTCAAAAAAAATTAAGAATTTTTTTAGTTCACAAAAAATTAAGTGTTTTATTTCAACCAAGTTTAAAAGATGTTGATTTAAATAACATTTCCCCTTATTAATATGAACCACATTTCTTTTTACATAACATTCTTATAGGACGAAAGGGAAAAAAAGCTGTTATAAGAAAATAGATGTTAAAAACCATTTCTGGTTGTTGGGCCATATCCGGATCCGGACCTGGGCTTGTCCATAGACTAGTAGGCCCATCCGAGTACTTTTGGATAATATCAGGTCTATCGGAAGTTCCTGGTCCTTATCAACATAGGCGGCCGACTAGCACATCTTATCCATATCTCCTTCCTTGTACTTATCCTTATCTCTTGTAATCTTTATCACTTTAAGATTAGGCTTATCTATTGTTTTATGACGGTCTAACCTTTGTATATATATGGGACGACCCCAAGCATAATAATACACAAGTTTACACATTATTTTTCAACACGTTATCAGCACGACCGTCTCTACCCTAAGCAAATAAAATCCGACCTCCACAAAACCCTAGTTGGCGCTCTCTCTCTCATCCTTGGCGTGATCTTCAAGTTTCTGCAACTCAAACCCAACTTCAACTTGTAGCTGCATGACCTGAGACAGTTCCAAAGCAATCCAACCAAAGCTCTCCTTGCATCCAAGCTTGCGCCCCAACGGTGGTCCATTCAGATTCATTGGTGGTTAAGATGTCAAAAATAAGCAACCTAGACTATGTTGCCTTGAATGTCTCTGGTGACAACTACTTGCAATGGCCACTTGATACAAGGATCTTGTTGAGATCAAAGGGCCTCGGTGAGACAATCACTGTTGGCAACAATTCAAGTGACAAAGATAAATATAGAACGATCTATTTGATCCGCCACCATCTCCATGATAGTCTAAAGAATCAGTACTTTATCATGGAAAATCCACTAGAGCTTTGGACTGCCTTACAACAGAGATATGATCACCAGAAAACGGTGCTATTACCAAAAGCTACTTATGAGTGGAAAAATATGAGATTCTAAGACTATAAATCTGTGGATGAATGTTGGGGTCGAAATTGGTACGACGGAATCAATAGCCAAAACTTCCCTCAAGAAAACGTTTTAGAAAACTCAAGAAAACGTTTTATAAAACTCGAGAAATCGTTTTATAAAACTCGAGAAGGCATTTTATAAAACTCGAGAAATCGTTTTATAAAACTCAAGAAATCATTTTATAAAACTCGAGAAATCGTTTTATAAAACTCGAGAAATCGTTTTATAAATCCAAAAGAGATTTCCGAACAAAGGAAATCCGCGGAAAACTCGGAAGATCGTTATCTCGGAAGAACGAAAAAAACGTCGATTACACGATCGTACGAGTTAAGCACAAAACCGCGAAAAACCGAAACCGCCGTAAAACACAAGCTAGTCCCGGGATGACTAGCTCGCCGAACGGCGAGCTAGAAGCTTCCCGGGCAGCTCGCCGTACGTCGAACCGACCATCCCGAGCCTCAGTCTCCCACATCCCCGATTCAAGGCTTACGTCCTTCGACACGATCATGTTCTGAACCACGGTCAAAATGTCTACCGTTTCGTCTCGATCCATCCTATCGTTCGAGTTTTACGATAAAAACCGTAAAACTTTGTTTTCTCGAAAAGAACTCGAGGAAATCGTATAAAACAGCAACAGTCAAACGAAACACCGAACATTTCCTAAACTATACGATTTGTTCAAGAATTTTTGTAAAAATCATAAAAAACGCGTTTTTAATAAAAACGTCGAGTGAATCGTAAAAACGGTAGCGATTAACCGAAGAAAGCGAACATAGCTAAACTTACGATTAACTCGGGGAATTTACTAAAAATGGCATCGGATCAGGAAACGATCTCATACGAAGTCGCAAAACGGATTTATCGCAAAACGGGTCGGAAGGTACTAAAACGTGATAAAAGCCCATCTCGCAATCTTAACGAAATCTAACCCAAAGATACGATAACGTTTTGACGATTTACCCGCAGAAGGAGATAAATGTCAAGTTTGAAGGAAAATGGCAAGTTTGAAGATAAGTAGAAGATTTCCGCGGGAAAAATGGAAAGATCAAGATAAATGGAAGATTTCCGATAAACTCGAATCTGGGCGAAATGGAAGGACCAAACCGCCCAAGGAAGGGAGTATATAAGCAAGAGGCATAGGGCAGAAGTAAGGATACGTTTTTTAGAGCTTTCACCACATAACTTAGCATTTAGGAATTTCTTCGTTTTGTTATCGAGATGCGTCTCAACTAGGGTTTTCGTTCTTAGACTTCTAAAGTTAGGGATTTCGCCGACGACTTACGCAGCTAAGGCTACTCTCATTGTAACCGTTCTTACCCAGATTCAGAAAAAGATCCTTCTTGCTCTTCATCTCGTTCATTCTTACCTTAATTTGTATTTCATCGTTTTCTTATTTATCGTTGTGCAGTTCCGCAGATAGCCGGGTCCTCTGGAAACTTAGGGTTTACTCAAAGTTTCCTTATTTACGATTCATTGACAGTAGGTGAATTTCGGTTCCCACAGTTTGGCGCTAGAAGGAGGGGGGTCGGATTTATCTTACACTGAAACCGCAACATGTCCAACGAAGAAACGATGACTGGTGACCAACAAACTCGCGACGAGCACGACATCGTTGATAAAACACCACCACCACAAGATGAGCCCGCGGCCAACGGTACAAACGCTAACGCCGAGATCATCGAAATGATGCTCTCCGAGTTTAACAAAAAAAATCGGAAGAGTAGGAAAAGCTCATTGGTTCGCTCGCAAAACGGGTCGAAACCCTAACTGCAAAAACTAGAGCAATTAGCCCCCGCGGAACAACTAAAATCCGCGGAAGGAGGCTCGATTTTGCGACTCCTATGGATCGCCCCAGAACCAAGCAGAGTAACTTACCGGAGAAGGATTCCAGAAAAGATAACCTAACGCGATGCTAAACGAATCGGAAAAATCTCCTACTCGCGAACAGGAGACCGAGGGAGACGGCATAGAAAGGGTTAACCTGGAAACGCTGACGTCCATTGTGGGAACCAAAATTCACACCTGTCGATTTCCGTAAAATAAGGAAAGTTAGGAAAACCCTAATTTTCCAGAGGAACCGGATCTCTGCGAAAGCCAACGACAAGTAACCAAGAACGCGATTAATATGAATAAATTGAAAGATATAAAAATAAAAACGAGATTGAAAGCAAGAAGGATTCTTATTCCGAATTTGCGTAAGAACGGTTACAACGAGAGTTGCCTTAGCTGCGTGAGCCGTCGGCGAAATTCCTAGTTCTAGCAATCTAAGACTAAAACCCTAGTTGAGACGCAGCTCGATAACGAAAACGGAAAATTGCCTAAATGCTAAGTTTGGTGGTGAAAGCTCTGAAAACTCGTCCCTTGCTTCTGACCTAGACCTCCTATTTATATACTCCTCGCCTTGGCCATTCGGTCTTTCCATTTCGCCCAGATTTGACTATATCGGGAAATTTCCATTTTTCTCAATCCTTCCTTTTCTTCCGCGGAAATCTTCTATTTTTCTTCAAACCTTCCATTTATTTTCCTCCTGCGAGTAAACCGTCAAAACGTTATCGAATCTTCGGGTTAGATTCTGTTAAGATCGCGAGATGGGTTTTTATCGCGTTTTAGGACCTTCCGGGCCATTTTGCGATAAATCCGTTTTCCGACTTTTTACGGGATCGTTTCCTGATCTGTCTTTTTAATAAATTCCTCGAGCTAAGCGTAAGGTTTTACGGTTTACTCGACTTTTTAATTAAAAACGCGTTTTTTACAATTTACTCGACATTTTTATTCAAAACGCGTTTTTTATGATTTCAACGAGAAATCTCGAATAAATCGTATGTTTTAGGCAATGTTCGGTGTTTCGTTTAACCGTCGCCGTTTTATATGATTTCTTCGAGTTCTTTATCGAGAAAGCGAAGTTTTACGGTTTTTATCGTAAAACTCGAACGATAGGTCGGATCGAGATGGAACGGGAGATGTTTCGGCCGTGGTTCAGAATATGACCGTGTCGAAAGACGTAAGTTTCGAATCGGGAATGCGGGAGACCGAGGCTCGGGATGTCCAGGAAGTCTCTAGTTCGTCCAACGACGAACTAAGTCGGCTGGCTTAGTTCTCCCGTGGGTGAACTAGTCGGGATGGGACTAGTTCGCCCACCATCTCCTAGTTCGCCCATCGGCGAACTAATCCGGGCCGGCTTAGTTCGCCGATGGGCGAACTAGTCGAGTGTCTCGTAGTTTTCCCATCGGCGAACTAAGCCGGCTCGGCTTAGTTCGCCCGTGGGCGAACTAGTCGTGACTAGTTCGCGTTTTACGGCTGTTTCGGTTTTTTGCGGTTTCGTAAAACGATTCTCGAGTTTTATAAAACGATCTTCGAGTTTTATAAAACGATCTTCAGGTTTTATAAAACGGCTTCTCGAGTTTTATAAAACGATCTTTGAGTTTTATAAAACGGCTTTTCGAGTTTTATAAAATGATTCTCGAGTTTTATAAAACGATCTTCGGGTTTTATAAAACGGCTTTTCGAGTTATATAAAACGATTCTCGAGTTTTATAAAACGATTCTCGAGTTTTATAAAACGATCTTCGGGTTTTATAAAACGGCTTCTCGAGTTTTATAAAACGATTCTCGAGTTTTATAAAATGATTCTTTGAGTTTTATAAAACGATCTTAGAGTTTATAAAACGATCTTAGAGTTTTATAAAACGACTTCTCGAGTTTTATAAAACGATCTTCGAGTTTTATAAAACGATCTCAGAGTTTTATAAAATGACTTCGAGTTTTATAAAACGACTTCTTGGATTTTATAAAACTATTCCTTTTGTATTTTCGTGGGGACTTTTAGCCAATGATTCCGTCGTGACCGATTTTGACACCAACAGTTAGCCCCCCAGCTCGTTAGAATCCCGAGCTTCTAGTGTAAGGTTCTTGCGAATGGTTAGGCAGTTTTAGTTAAATTAGGCGGAATTAATGGTTGGAAAGGTCCATTGGAAGTGATCTTTCCATTCTCCAGGGAGCGGAAAGCGTTTAAGATTAGGGCTGCGCCTTGTGAAGGCTGCCTACGTACCCCTTTGAGGGGATAAAGCCTTTCGTAGTTCGTTTCGGAGTTAAGGTTCGTATGACCTGTTTCGCAGTGAGACCTTTATAGTCTAGTTATGTGTCGTGTAGGAGTTATCGAGCATATTGATGTCGATGGCATCTGGACCTTTGCCAGCCTTGAGACTAGCCTCGTAGGCCGTTTGGTCTGGCCGAGCGTGGCCGTTATAGTTTTCGGACTGACCGTGTGCGGCTCTGAGTCCCTGCCGCTTTTGTGGCTTTATTAAAAATCAGTTTGCGTTTTTAAGAGCGTGTTTTTATTCGTATGAATGTAGCGGGAAGATTATGAGTTGATATTGAGGGAGGTCCGCGAGTTGTCGTCTCGCATTCCTTTTTCCCTTAGTGTATCGCCTTGTTCGTTTGCCCGTTTTAGGATGTTTAGTAAATCGAGTGAGCGTTTAGATATAGACGAAGANTTGCGTTTTTAAGAGCGTGTTTTTATTCGTATGAATGTAGCGGGAAGATTATGAGTTGATATTGAGGGAGGTCCGCGAGTTGTCGTCTCGCATTCCTTTTTCCCTTAGTGTATCGCCTTGTTCGTTTGCCCGTTTTAGGATGTTTAGTAAATCGAGTGAGCGTTTAGATATAGACGAAGAGACATGCCTTTAGGATCTCCATTCATGCCTTGAGACGTTAGCGACCAGTGTGCTGGGTTTAGGGCAAGACCTAGGTTTACTTTCGGATTGAGGATATGCGATGACTAGTCGGCTTTCGTTTTTCCTGTTGCGATTTTAACCTGATTCCATACCGATTTAGAATCCGCGATAGGTTCTCGGCTTATACGATTCGTCTGGTTGGAACCGAGCATCTCACCGGGAACAATTTCAAAGTTGCCCGGAAGTGCTGACCAAAAGTTTGGACTTCTTTTATAGCTCTATTACCCTTGTGTCGGGTGTTCGAGAGCTATCTCTGCGAGATAACTTAAGTTTGTTTAGGACTGTTGCGAGTTTTTTTGTGATCAGCAACAAACTTCTTAGGCGATAAATTTTTATGTTGTTTTGGCCTTCGCGAAGGATACGTACGTTAAGAAGTTTTGCGTAATTTTATAGTCGCGGACGGACTGTTAGGTCTTCCAAGAAAATGACTTTATCGAGGAAGGTATTTATGTCGAAAAACTAATCTTCGGGCGTCTCCGACGTCTCGCAGTGACGAAAGGTTGTTTTTATTTTATATGCCGCGTTTCGTGTTCGGAACGTTTGCGGGCTCGAAGATGTTGCGCGGTGTTGCGAGGGTTTTGTCTTAACCCTGCTTTGCAGGAACACTTTGGTTCGTTTGCGGATATTCGCAATTAAAACTTACATTCCTGTTTCGATGTTAGGTAGTTTTACGATTTGTGCTAGAGCAATTAGGACCGAGAGGTCGCGTAAGTTGTTTCCCTGAAACGAAGCGTNAACGTTTGCGGGCTCGAAGATGTTGCGCGGTGTTGCGAGGGTTTTGTCTTAACCCTGCTTTGCAGGAACACTTTGGTTCGTTTGCGGATATTCGCAATTAAAACTTACATTCCTGTTTCGATGTTAGGTAGTTTTACGATTTGTGCTAGAGCAATTAGGACCGAGAGGTCGCGTAAGTTGTTTCCCTGAAACGAAGCGTTTTTCGTTACGCTGCTTTGTGAAGTGTTGACCTTCCGAGATTCGTACGGCTTTAGGAGCTCTGGTACGAGTGTTTTCTTATACGTCGGATTTTGTAGGAAACTTGCTTTGGGAATAGAGTGAATCGCGAGAATACAGAACTTAACCGATTTTTGACAAGTTTGCATTATCCGTTGAATGTATTGGCTTCGCGCGAAGGTTGTGTTCAGCCGCACAGCCAAGGTCGTATTTGGTAGAGGATTAGACCACGACACTTTCGTGCTATCGAAAAGGTCGAGTCGGTTTGTAAACTTGGCATTGAAGTGAAGCGTGATCGGACAATAGCCAAGTAGCGTTTGTCGAGCTTGATATGCCAAGTATGCTCGTGTTTATAGAAAACGTTTTTCCGTTGTAGGTTTGATTTATACGATGAAAGTTTCGTATAAACTTTCCTTTGTATGGAAGTTGTTTCTTTTTTATTCGAGGGAGACAGATCCTAAGAAGCTCGATGCAGAGCCCGTGCGGAGTCGTTTGCGGGGCGACCTCATTCTCGGATGTAAACGAGAGGAATGAGAGCGGATGCTCATGAACCGATGGGCTAAAGAGTGAGATCGTGTCGCGAGGAGGCAAAGTTTAGATTGGCCGCCCAGTGCCGGATCGTATAGCTTGGTTTTTGCTATAAGGAAAGTACTTTTCGCAAAACCTGTTACGTTTACTTTCGAGAGTTACTTCGTTATGACATGATCCTGACTATACGAAGGATTTCTCGCGTAAGCAAGGGGCGATGAATTTAATAAATCGATGCGACGCATTGGGTTAACAATGTTTCCGCAGATTTTTCGAGAAACCTTTCCGCTTAGTTTTTGATTCTTCGGTGATGGTTTTTTCGGAGTCACTCGCGGAGTTTTACCAAAAGTTATTTCACCGAGATCTAGTCGCAAAATGTTTTAGCGGGTTTCTCGGACGGAATGAATCACATGACCAGCAATAGGATCAGTCGGCGAGACGGGTTTTTATCGCGTTTTAGGACCTTCCGGGATGTTTTGCGATAAATCCGTTTTCCAACTTTTTACGGGATCGTTTCCTGATCTGATGTCGTTTTTAATAAATTCCTCGAGCTAATCGTAAGGTTTTACGATTTACTAGACTTTTTAATTAAAAACGCGTTTTTTTACGATTTACTCGACGTTTTTATTAAAAACGCGTTTTTATGATTTCAACGAGAAATCTCGAATAAATCGTATGTTTTAGGCAATGTTCGGTGTTTCGTTTAACCGTCGCCGTTTTATACGATTTCTTCGAGTTCTTTATCGAGAAAGCAAAGTTTTACGGTTTTTATCGTAAAACTCAAACGATAGGTCGGATCGAGATGGAACGGGAGATGTTTCGGCCGTGGTTCAGAATGTGACCGTGTCGAAAGACGTAAAATTCGAATCGGGAATGCGGGAGACCAAGGCTCGGGACGTCCAGGAAGTCTCTAGTTCGTCCAACGACAAACTAAGCCGGGCCGGCTTAGTTCGCCGGTGGGCGAACTAGTCGAGTGTCTCCTAGTTCGTGTTTTACGGCTGTTTCAGTTTTTTGCGGTTTCGTAAAATGATTCTCGAGTTTTATAAAACGATCTTCGAGTTTTATAAAACGATCTTCAGGTTTTATAAAACGGCTTCTCGAGTTTTATAAAACGATCTTTAAGTTTTATAAAACGATCTTCGAGTTTTATAAAACGGCTTTTAGAGTTTTATAAAATGATTCTCGAGTTTTATAAAACGATCTTCGGGTTTTATAAAACGGCTTTTCGAGTTTTATAAAACGATTCTCGAGTTTTATAAAACGATTCTCGAGTTTTATAAAACGATCTTCGGGTTTTATAAAACGGCTTCTCGAGTTTTATAAAACGATTCTCGAGTTTTATAAAACGATTCTTTGAGTTTATTAAACGATCTTAGAGTTTATAAAACGATCTTAGAGTTTTATAAAACGACTTCTCGAGTTTTATAAAACGATCTTTGAGTTTTATAATGCGATCTCGGAGTTTTATAAAACGACTTCGAGTTTTATAAAACGACTTCTTGGATTTTATAAAACTATTCCTTTTGTATTTTTGCGGGGACTTTTAGCCGTTGATTCCGTCGTGACCGATTTTGACACCAACATCCATCCCAGGAGGAGGAAAACTCGCAGCCCTCCGCCGAAGTCTTTTCTCGAGCGTTCTCTTACTGGGGACGAGGAGGAGCTCTACTTTGCGCGATACGCAAAAACTGCCGAGGAGCGATCTCCGGTTACTCGCAGCAAACGCCGACGAGGTCAGAAAACTGCTGGCGACCTGACCGAGATCCGCGATCTCCGCGAGTACATCACTAAAACGACCGCAGCGGCGAAATCTCAGATTCATCACGCTACCAGCGCCGCACCGAAAATCGATCGGCTGCTATACGAATCTCGGAAAACGCTCTTCACGGCTCGCATCACCGAGGTCAAGCTGCCCGATCCCGGGAAACTTAAGGTGCCAACTTACGACGGGACGTCTGATCCCAAAGCACACCTGCAGGCTTTCCAGATTACATGGGACGAGCCAAACTCAAGGATCACGAAAAGGACGCAGGCTACTGCCGTCTTTTCGTCGAAAACATAGAAGGAGCAGCACTCGAGTGGTTCGCCAAACTTAGGCAGAATTCGATCGGAAGTTTCCGCCGACGCGCTTCCGAATTCCTCTGACGCTGATCTCTGGAGCTTGTCGCAAAAGGAGGACGAATCCCTCCGCGATTTCATGAGCAGATTCAAACTCGTCATGGCTATGGTTAGCGGAATCAGCGACAAAGCCGCCATCGACGCGCTCAGGAAATCGCTCTGGTTCAAGTCGAAGTTCCGAAAATGGATAACTCTCGAAAAACCGCGGACGATCCAGGACGCACTCCACAAGGCTACCGATTATATAACCATCAAGAAGGAGACCAAAGTCCTGTCCGAAAAGCATAAGCCAACGAATGCATCCGCAAAGGATAACGTGTCCTAGCAGAAGCAGAAAAGGAAAAACTCTCGTAACGACAAGTTCGTCCATCACGAGGGGCAGGATCTCCAAAGGGTGCACAACTACGCCATTAACTCTGGATCGGAACAAGGGCGAACTACGGGTAACACGTGGACGAGAAATCCTAACTACGATGAGAATTCTTTCTGCGATCTCCACCAAACCCGTGGACATTCCACCGTGAACTGCAAAGTTCTCGGCGCCAGACTTGCCGCAAAACTGATCGCGGGAGAACTCTCTGAGATATCCAGCATCAAGGACCTTATCCGCGATTTGGACTGCCTCCCAGAAAAAGACAGGAACTCGCGAGCGGAAACTTCGCCTCAGGGGAACCAGTCGGGCGAAAAACACGGACGAAAGCAAGATGAGAAGGGTAACGACGCTAACCGCCAAAAAATCAACATGATTATCGGTGAATCACAGTATTACAACGACACCGTCTCGTCTATCAAATCCTACCAACAAAAAGCCCAAACCGGCTCGAGTTGGAAGGTGCCGTCGGATGACACTCCAAAGGGGGTGATCTCATTCGCCGACGCCAAAACCGGTGGAATCGATCAACCACATGCCGATCCCCTCGTCATGGACTTAGTGATAAGCGACCTAGAAGTCGCCCGAATCCTGGTCGATCCGGAAGTACCATCAACGTGATCTTCCGCAACACGTTAGCACGCATGGGAATAGATCTCTCGGAAATTGAACCGATTCCGAAACCATTGACCAGCTTTTCCGGCGAGACATTGATGACCTTGGGATCAATCCGACTACCGGTGGTAGCCAAAGAAGTGACGAAAATCGTCAACTTCGCGGTAGTCGATTTCCCGGCCATCTACAATGTGATCATGGGCACGCCTTGGATAAATTCCATGAAGGCGGTTCTATCGACGTATCACTTAGGCATCAAATTCCCGACTCCTACGGGAATCGCAGCAATCTGGGGATGCCAAAGACAATCGCGATCCTGCTTCCTAGCCGAACATAAGCTGAGGCAATTGGCGGTCGCAATCGTGAAACCAAAACGGGCAAAGGTCACGCCACCTCCCACGGAAGACGACCCAAAGCAAGTAACGGTCGAGAAACAACAAGTTTCTGCACCCATCGCTTCTACCCAACCGGAGGAGACAAACCCGGACAAAGACATCGATCCAGCGACTGAAGTGATCGAAAAGTCTACGACAGCCGAGTAAGCATACTCGCACCAACAATCAGAACTACGAGATGGCTTGATTTCCGAAAGGAATACGTAGGCAGCTCGCCTAATGACGAGTTCAGCTATCCCCCTTTCCAAAATGGGGGGGGAGTGGGTGCGTATACGAGTATTTGTATACTCTCAAATTTTTAAAACATTCGCTTTGTAATCAAAAACATTTCGAAACTTTTTTAATAAAGGCAATCGCTACTATCGAAAACGCAAACACAAAGTCCAAACATCCGGAACATATTTCCGCAGTAACAATTACTTAATTATCTCTACAAAAACGTGTACACCAAATACTTTCAGAGAAGATTGGCGAGACGTCGCCTAAATTCTCGAGAAAAATATTTCACTAAGTCCGTCCGCGACTATAAAAACACAAACGCTTGGCGATTGGCCCCGTCGAGCATGCTAGCCGTCCTAAACAAAGCATCGACCCACTGGTCTGCATACATCCGACTAGGATAAAATAGCGCGCTATAAAAGAAATCCAAATTTTTGGTCAGTACTTCCGGGCAACATAGAAATTGTTCCCAGTGAGATGCTCGATTCCAACCATACGAATCGTATAAGCCGAGAACCTATCGCGGATTCTAAATCGGTATGGAATCAGGTTAAAATTGCAATAGGCAAAACGAAAGCCGACTAGTCATCGCATAGCCTCAATCCGAAAGTAAACCTAGGTCTTGCCCTAAACCCATCACACTGGCCTCTAACGTCTCAAAGCATGAATCGAGATCCTAAAGGCATGTCTCTTCGCCCACATATAAACACTCGCGAAAACCAAAACATTCCGAGTTAACGAACCGGACGATTTACACCAAGACCTAGATGCGAGATGACAACTCGTATTCTTCCCTCTACATCTAAAACGAAACACATATTTCATACTTAGAAAATACTTTTTATTAAAAAATCTTCGAATACACACCGCCCAGCGGCAGGGATTCAAAGCCACCAACGGCCAGTCCCGGAAAAACAACAACGAAATCATAAAAGCAATAACATCACAGAATGAAATCATCAAGCACAGACGCCGAGCCCTGGCCAATGTTAGCATCGAACCACGTTTGATCAACTTCGCCGTCCGTGTCAGGAATCTCAGGCCCGACCTCGGCCGAATCCGGCGACACCACGATGGGGTTCCACTGATCCCACATGCGCGCCCTAAGATAAAAAAAAGTTCGGGTTGCATGTCTCTCCTCTGATCCAGGTGCCCCCTCTGCGCGGAGTATTCTTCGTTATACGAATACCCTTCGTTCTGAGTAAGAGACAACCCATGAACAACACCGCGACATTCGCGATAATCACCATTTGCTCGTTGAGCAACTTCAGCGTTTGAATAACCAGTTGCAAATCGCTCACGACAGGCCTTCATCTCTTCACCAATCTCCCTTTTACCTGCACGGCGAGCGCGACGAATTCTTTGGTCGGAAAGCTCCCTGGCACGGCAAGAGCTAACCACACACTCGTCCCTCACGCGAGCTATCTCCCTCTCAACCATTTCTTAATGTTGGTTAGCCTCAACCTCCGCCCGAAGGCGAACAACTTCTTTTTCGGCCATATCCTTTCGAAACACGGCAAGACGAGCTTCAGCACTACGATTATTTAGGGCCCGGCTCACGACAAGGAACCCCTGCCAAAGAAAAGGTATAAGCGAGATCGTCCGATAATAAAATCGCTCAAAAAAAAAACACAAACCTCGTTAGCTTGCTCAGACCCTCTAGCAAACTCAGGAACTTGATCAGGATCAACGCCCGGAAAATTGGAGGTCGGCGACCCGCCCGCATTCGTCCAAACACCTTCTTCCGCTTGGCTGTCAAGGAAGTCCTTGAGAATATTATCGGGAGAGGCCGCACGATCGGACGCGTCATCTTCAACAACCGAGTGTTTATCCTTCCGAGATCTCGACTTGCCCCTCCTCATCGAAGGTACGTACGGGATAAATTCTCCAATGAACGAATCCTCTTCATGAATCGGAGAATCCGCGAAAAGCCTAGATCGGAAGAGAGCAACCGCATGGCGGACACGCTGCAGAGAGAAACTACCCCAGCCAACTTGCCCGCGTTTAAGTGAGGCAGTAATACTCGGAAGATCCGCCGGATGCGGAGATAAAGGGTTGGTATCTACGAAAAAATGAAAGCGAATAAGTAAAAAAAAAAGGAGGTAATTCGTATGCACTCGAATCACATACCTTTCCGACACCACGTGGTCACAAAGAGTGGGATGCAGTCCTCCTCGACTGACGCACTGTCAATACGAACGTAGAAGAAATTTTTCTTCCAAGAAGAAAAGTTTGACGAGCAACCAGTAACAATTTCTGCGCGGGGGCATAAATTGATCCTTTGCGTCTTCTCTGTGGGTCTCAGTAAACCCTCGAGATGGTCAACGCTAAGGGTGATTCCCTGCTCGTAACTCAGCGTCAAGAGACCAACGAGTTGTTTTAAGCTTAGTGGAGTCAATTGGCTGATCGATAATCCTAGCCTATGAAGATATCAAACAATGATCTTCGGGATCGGAAACCATAAATAGCATTGCCGCAAAATACATTGTAGCACGTAAAAAAGCCACCAGGCGCGGCCTTATCACTTTCCCCGGCAAGCAGGAGGCGAAACTCGACCGCTTCTGGGACTCGGCAAAACTCCCGCATGGATTCAATACTATTTAGAGGAGCTGAACTCAGGCATCCGGAAGCTCGATCGGCATCCGACAAAGCAGGAACCCAGGTCCTAGGTCTAACGGACCCCGACTCGTCCCCTAGCGCCCAATATGCCACGTGGTCTCTTGGATCAATCGATGGAAATGAGTACTCCTCTTTTGGAGCCGTAACTCGAGGTTGCGAGGTCGTTCCCTCGAAGCTGCGACAATCGGAACTGGTTGAGGAACGAGTTCTCCTTTTTGAAAACATGCTTGAAAACTTTGAGAGAAACAAATTCAAAGGAAGTAGAGAAAACATTTCTTGGATAAGTTGTGGAGAATGAAGTAAAGAATTCAAAAATTTACTCCATATACTAATAGGAAAAAGTTTACTATTCACCTTTGGACTTTTGGCCATTAAAGTTCGCCTAATTCTACCAAACTCGGCAAACAAGTTCGATCCGCTCGCAAGATGTCCATGATTCTTACGAGCTGGGGGGCTAACTGTTGGGGTCAAAATCGGTACGACGAAATCAATAGCCAAAACTTCCCGCAAAAAGATAATATGTTTTATAAAACTCAAGAAAACGTTTTATAAAACTCGAGAAATCGTTTTATAAAACTCGAGAAGTCGTTTTATAAAACTCGAGAAATCGTTTTATAATTCCAAAAGAGATTTCCGAACAAAGGAAATCCGCGGAAAACTCGGAAGATCGTTATCTCGGAAGAACGAAACAAACGTCAATTACACGATCGTCCGAGTTAAGCACAAAACCGCGAAAAACCAAAACCGCCGTAAAATGCAAGCTAGTCCCGTCATGACTAGCTTGCCGTTCGGTGAGTTAGTCCCATCCCGACTAGCTCGCAGTTTGGCGAGTTAGTCCCGTCCCGACTAGCTCGCCGTTCGGCGAGCTAGAAGCTTCCCAGGCAGCTCGCCGTTCGGCGAGCTAGAAGCTTCCCAGGCAGCTCGCCGTACATCGAACCGACCATCCCGAGCCTTGATCTCCCACATCACCGATTCAAGGCTTACGTCCTTTGACATGATCATGTTCCTAACCACGGTCGAAATGTCTCCTTTCGTCTCGATCCATCCTATCGTTCGAGTTTTACGATAAAAACCGTAAAACTGTGTTTTCTCGAAAATAACTCGAGGAAATCGTATAAAACGGCAACGGTTAAACGAAACACCGAACATTGCCTAAACTATACGATTTATTCGATAAAAATCGTAAAAACGCGTTTTTAATAAAAATGTCGAGTGAATCGTAAAAACGGCAGTGATTAACCGAAGAAAGCGAACATAGCTAAACTTATGATTAACTCGGGGAATTTACTAAAAACGGCATCGGATCAGGAAACGATCTCATAAGAAGTCGCAAAACGGATTTATCGCAAAACGGATTGGAAGGTCCTAAAATGTGATAAAAGCCCATCTCGCAATCTTAAAGAAATCAAACCCGAAGATACGATAACGTTTTGACGATTTACCCGCAGAAGAAGATAAATGTCAAGTTTGAAGGAAAATGGCAAGTTTGAAGATAAATAGAAGATTTCCACGGGAAAAAAAAAAGATCAAGATAAATGGAAGATTCCCGATAAACTCGAATCTGGGCGAAATGGAAGGACCAAACCGCCAAGGAAGGGAGTATATAAGCAAGAGGCAAAGGGCAGAAGCAAGGACACGTTTTTCAGAGCTTTCACCACAAAACTTAGCATTTAGGAATTTTTCCGTTTTTGTTATCGAGTTGCGTCTCAACTAGGGTTTTCGGTCTTAGACTTCTAGAGTTAGGGATTTCGCTGACGGCTCACGCAGCTAAGGCCACTCTCGTTGTAACCGTTCTTACGCAGATTCGGAATAAGATCCTTCTTACTCGTCATCTCGTTCATTCTTACTTTAATTTTTATTTCATCGTTTTCTTAATCATCGTTGTGCGGTTCCGCAGATAGCCGGGTCCTCTGGAAACTTAGGGTTTACTCAAAGTTTCCTTATTTACGATTCATTGACAGTAGGTGAATTTCGGTTCCCACAATGAATATAACTCAGCATTATTTAAAATTGTTTCAATGTTGAAACTTTAAGGTCAAGAAGTAACTGAGAATGAGTTACTGGACAAAACCTTCTCTACATTCCATTTGAGTAATATATTACTGCAACAGCTGTACAGAGAGAGAGGTTTTGCCACATATTCTGATTTAATCTCCTGTCTATTGTTGGCTGAGGCTAATAATGAATTACTAATGAAGAACAGTGAGATGAGACCTCCAGGAACAGCACCATTACCCGAATCGTCCAAACCGGCCATAGAAGCCAAGAAAGAAAGTAACCTCGTCCAACACAATAACCAATCCGGCAATGGCCGTGGGAAGGGTTATGGACGAGAGGCCGTGGCTCTTATAAGGCGCATGGACGAGGACGAGGCCGTGGGAACTCACCCGGATTTGGCCATGGTCGAGGCCGTGGTCGGGGCCAAAATAGGTCCTTTAAACCACAAAAGAAATCTAATATGTGTCATATATGTTGTATGGGTAATCACTGGGCCAAGAATTGTTGGAGCCCTAAGAATTTATTCGAGCTTTATCTTAAGAGTTTGAAAGAAAACCCAGAAGCCCACATGGTTCAGGACGAGGGATATGATGGTGATGATGAAGAGGACATGGACTACGTCCAGAATAACCAAGAGGAGTCTCAAAAACTCGACCAAGTTGATCACATGGAATATGAGACTGCTGACATGTTAAGATAGAAAATGTTCTATGATTGCTTTGTTTCTTTTGATGTTTTATTTTACCTTTTGATTGATTTTGTTTGAGACTTTATCTTATGAATGGAATTCTTTTGTTTTATTTTAATTCTATGATTCTTTCTTTTGAAGAATGAAAAAGCAAATGGATACATTTGTGGTGGACAGTGAAACCAGCCACACCATTTTAAGAGACAAAAGACATTTTATACACCTTACTCATAAGGTCGGCAATGTATCGACCATACCAGGAATGGCCAGCCATATAGAAGGCCACGGCCAGGCCCATATCTTATTGCCTAATGGCACTCATCTTGAAATATCAGATGCATTGTACTCGCCAAGTCCTAATAGAAGCCTATTGAGGTTCAAAGACATAAGGTTGAATGGTTTCCATGTTGAGACAATGGGTGAAGGAAATAAAGAGTTCCTTCAGATTTATGAAATCACCCAAGGCAATAAGAGAGTCTTAGAGACTATACATGCGTGTGGGACTGGTCTTTAATATGCCACGACCAGCCTTATAGAGGCTAATGTCGTGATGAACAAAGAGTTCACAGAACAATTCACTCTTTGGCATAACCGGTTAGGCCACCACGGTTCAAACATGATGCGAAAACTCATAATAAACTCAAATGGGCACAGTTTGACAACAAAAAGAGTTATCCCAAAAGATCTCACATGTGACACTACATGAAATGTGGTTAGTAATAGCGGACGGAAAAGGCTAAGCCAATGTTTTTGATAGCGCTTCCTAAACCGCTCTGACAGCGCCCGTTATAATAGGTCCAACACTTTTAATAGCGGTTTTCGGTTGTGCTATAGTTAAACGTACAACAATAGCGCATTTTTAACGCAATTCTTAATATCTATAATAACATTTTACAAATGTTATTAAAAATAATTAATTTGATTTTTCCAATAATTAATTAGTTTTTAAATTTTATTAAAAATATCATTCACAATTAAATAATTCAAATTAAATAGAAATGAATTTATAATTAAAAAAAAAATTTATTCATTAATTAAAATCAGAATACAAATAAGTAAAGAACAAATTATACCGAAAACAAATTAAAACATTAAACAAAAACATAATTAACCTAAAGCTAAACTAAGCCTCCTATCGAGTCCTCTGCTACATACATCAGAGTTTCTCTGTCACCTTGTATGCTTGGTACATATGGTACATGTACTTTTCAATCTTCTTTGACTCTCGATATTTCTCAGGACAGTGGATCTTGGTTGGTTTCGTGATGATGAAACCATCCTTCACAAGATTCTGTGTTGGCCTGTAGTTTTTTCAAAAACAAAGCAACATCCTTTTTAGAAATCAGAGATTAATATACATTCTATAAGCAATACAATAATCAACAACAACTCAGTAGGAACTCAGGCAAATAAAAATGATGGTAAGAGACAAAATCAGTGGTTGCCTACCATTACTTGTTGGGACAAGGCGCTGAATCCAAAACAAGATTTTTTTCAGCATCAAAAAGCAAGTTTTCCTGTGGATGTGATTCGAAGTAGAGGTCATATAGCAACACAAATCAGTAAGGAGTTCAAAAGGAAAAAAAAACAATCAACTTGCCAACAGAGACATATTCAAAACGAAATTCAAATCTTAATAAATAAGATTGATAATCAGAAACAAGTTGATAATCAAAAACATAAACAAAAGAAAAGATACAATCAATCTTAACTTTAACAGAAACAGATCAAAACGAAAATCAAACCCACACTTCTCAGATCAATTTCGAATTCAACCAAAGACAGATATAAATCAAAATTGGGAGAATTACTTAAATACACATTCTTAGATACACTAATTCACATTTACCTTATGAAATGAGACATTTTCAAAAATACACTTTTCAAATAAATAAAAAACACAAATTTTTTTTTTTTACTTTTTCGAATTATACTATTTCGAAACCCTAAACCCTAAAAATCAACATTAAACCCTAAAATATCAATTCTAAACCCTAAACTCTAAACCCTAAACCCTAAATTCTAAACCCTAAACCCTAAACCTATATTGTAAACCCTAAAGCTTAAATTCTATACCCTAAACCCTAAATTCTAAACCCTAAACCCTTAAAACCCTAACCCTTACCCTAACCCTAAAATTATAAACCCTAAATTCTATACCCTAAACCCTAAATTTGAAATCTTAAACCCTAAATTCTAAACCCTAAATTTTAAACCCTAAACTCTAAACCCTAAATTCTTAACCTTAAATCCTAAATTCTTAACCCTAAATCCTAAATTCTTAACCCTTAACCCTAAATTTTAAACTATATTTTTTCTACAAAATTAATTAAGGGTACTATGGTCTTTTGACTATCAAAGGTTTAAGGGTAAAGATGATTAATGTAAAGTGAAATAGTGTATCATGAATGTGCTAGTTTTAGCAATTTTCCATCAAAACTTGAGCAATACAAAACAGATTAAACAAATCAGACTTGTGAGAACAGAGAGAAATTTTGATTTTAGTCTCAGACTTAGATTCAATAACCAAAATAGAAAAGAAAAAAAATCAGATTTAACACAATAGAAACAGGTCGATGAAGCTGCAAAGACGAAAAACAGAGAGATATAGACTCATGAGGGTACGTATAATCCAAGCTCAAGATTCAGAAAAGGTTGAATCTTTGCATACCCATTCGATACACCAGCCGAGAACACAAGAGAGGAAAATCTCGTCTTCCGTCTAGTCTTTGCCTTCCTTATCAACCCAATATGATTCACCTTATCAACCCAATATGATTCACAATCAGACAAGAAAGCAACAAAGGTTAGTTAATGAAGAGGCAATAATAAAAAGAGGATACACGAGATAGAAGCCATGAGCGAAAGCCCCAGCGAGGACAAGACTGAAGAGACGATCCCTGAGAACAGGCCGATGTCTCACCTTTTGGCTGGTGTGGCAGAGAGATTTCAGATATATCTCAAGGCCAGCGAGGAAGAAGAAGAGAAGGAGGCCGAGGTTTGCTAGATATTCGAGCACAGCTTACCCAGTCGCCTCTCTCTCTCTCTCTTTTTGACCTCTCTCTCTCGAACGCGTTCTGTTCTGAAAAAAAATTGGAAAAAAAAGAAACAAATCTCAAGCTTTGTTTCCGTACGATCTATCGGTGCAGAGGGTGATCCGCGCCAAACCAATAAAAATCAAGGATAGAGATAGATAAGAGATTGATTTTTGGCCTTTGATATAAAAATCAATCAAGGGCTCATAAAGAAAACAGTAAAAATTATCTTCTTTTTATTTATAATTATTGCAAATTTATTTAAACTTTAAATAATTTGATATCATAATTTAAATTTTTAATCTGTGTTTTGTATTTAAATTTTAAATTTTGTGATTGATTAAAAAATAAAATTTAATATTTTTATGTGATATAGCTCAATATAAGGTATGTGGTTTGGAATTTATGGAATGAAGTTTTATTTAGATTTTATAGTTTGTATAACTACATAATTTAGTATAAAATAAGTGTTATAAATTTAAAATGTTATGATGTAATACTTTTTGTATAGAGTTTTAAATATGATATCGGGTTTGTAGTATAAGTAGGGCTATGAGTATATGTAGGGTTTGTATTATAATGTTTAAACTTGAATATTTCTATCTGATATATAATATGAGTGTTTGGATTAAAATGTTTAAAGTTGAAGGTTTAAGTATAAAATGAAATTCAAGATATAGGGTTTGAGATATGTAGTTAGAGTTTAGGGCATGTTTAGAGTTTAGAACTTAAGGTAATTTTTTCTTTTTTCTAATCACTAATAAATATAATTTGGATGTGATACAGAGATTTGATAAACATGATTTTTATTGTATTATGAAATTTCAAATTTATTGAACAATCATAAAAGAATGTTATTTACAAATCAAATTTTTAAATATAGCATGGTTCCACTTATTGAACAATCATATAGTTTTCCATTAAAAGTTTAAACCCACAAAGTCAATATATGAAAACATGAACTAAAAGCATCAAGCTCTTCTCTTCACCACCATCAAGCTATACTTTAGTGCTTTTATCAGAACAATCAATCTCAGCATGAGCTCCACGGTAGTAACCATCAACAAAAATATTCTTGTTACCTACAGCTGGACTACTATAATCCCCCATGTTTCCATGACTAACACTGTTAGCACTTCTTGATGTATTAGGAGTGGGATTCAGAGACGGCAGAAGGGTTCTCCTCATAGCTTGTTGAGTAGGCAGCTTCTTATCATCCACACCAGAGACATTAGAGCTGACAACATTCTCATCACTCCTTGTAAATGTTGTAGAGTCTCTTGGGAAATAACTCGGGGCACCACTGTGAGAAGTTTGAGTAGTATTATTGTTACCTATAGCTGGACTAGTATCCGCCTTGTTGGCATGACTTAAACTGTTAGCACTTCTTGAAGGAGCAGGAGGCGAACTAAAAGAAGGTGGATAGGGTTCGTTTCTGAGACTGTTGAGCAGGGAGCTTTGTAGAGTCTCTTGACTGAGATGGGGCATTACTAACAGATGCTCGAGTGTGAACCTCAGAGGAACCCTTTTAAGAGAAGCTTCAGCTACCTGCAATTCAAAGGATTTAGATTACTCCATTAAAGCTACCAAATTGATAATGAGCAGTTAAAAGTACCATTAATCTCGATAGCGGAATCCATCAGGAGATCTCCTACGACTTCACCAGAGATGCATATTGCGAATTTCTGAAACCACCTTCAGTGGGCCACATATGCATCCACCAAGAACCTAAGACAGGGAGAGAAACAGTCTTTGTTAACGAGAGAGCGCCTTTTCATTGTTTGTAAGAGAGTGCACGACAAGATCAACACCAAGAGCAAGGGCTTTCTGATTCAGAGGGCTGACTTGGTACTTATTCACAGCACCTTCAAGACCAGCGATATCAGCAGGATCAATCACAGTGACCTGGACATAAAATCATGTAAATCATTCAAATTGAAATTCTATATCATTCAGAAGCAGAGATACTAGAATTGACAATGTAATTAAAAAATTGGGTTTCTTACAGTGATCCCCATCTTGGAAAGGAAAGTCTCAATGAAGATTAACTTGCTTAAGGCTTCACACTTGGGCTGCTCTGGAACAAAGATCAGAAATCAAAAGCAGAAGTTAAGGAGAGTGAGGGGGTTGAATCGTCTTATGGAGGACAGCCGTCTTCCGCCTTGCGCCATCTCTCCTTTGGCTGAGAGACTCAGAGGGTTGAATCGTGAGGTTGATTCCAGTCAAGCTCCAGTTTATAGATCCTGCGACTTTTTGTCTTAGTTTTTCGATTCCCATCGTGAGAGATAGAACTGAATCTGTACGAGAGATACTTGTGAGAGAGAGAGACAATTAATTAGTTACAATTTTTTTTTCAATTATCAAATTTTATCCTATAAAGTAAAATATAATTATTTCACTAAATGATGATTTTTATATCTAATTAATTATATCTAAAATATATTTGAGTTTTAGGGTTGTGTTTTAAGTTTAGGGTATAGGATCTAGGTTTTATGTTTTAGGCTTTTAAAGTTTAGGCTTCTTTGAGGATTGAAACACAAAATGGAATGAGAGGGGAAATGAAAAACAATGATTAGAGGGTGGATGAGAGAGAAAAAAGTTGATACTTGTTATTTCACTAAGTATCTAGTGGAAAAAATGAATTACGTGTTGTTTTAATTTAGAGAAAATTACTAGAATGATACACAAAAGTTGGTATATGACCAGAATAGTATATATTTTCTAAAAATTACTAGAATGTTTTTAGACTCCTAATAAATTACAATAAACACCCTTGTTTAATTTTGTTACTATTGATACAAATTTTAATTATTAAATGCACATCATAATTTTGACAATCCACGTCACTAACTAATTTGTGTCATCAACAGTTACACTGGAAAATCAACAGTCTCATATCTCCGGTGAACAAAAAAAAAAATATTAATGTCACAACTTCTCCGTCACAACTTTCGTTAAACCCTAACCGATTACGAAATCATCTTCGTCACAACTAATACTCTCGTTTCAAACAATGTTTCCGATATCGTAAATCATCTTCGTCGACCTCGTTAAACCCTAACCGTCTCCGATATCATCTTCGTCGACATCCTCTTCTCCGCAAAAGTTTCAACGTAATCGTATCTACGACATCATCTTCTCATCTTCTCTGGTATGTTGTGCCTGAGTTTGATTTACGACGTGTCTGAGTTATAGATTATGTTGTTACTGAGTTATTGTATAGTGTGGCTGAGTTGAGTTTGATTTATGAAGTGACTGAGTTATTGATTATGTTTTGGCTGAGTTATTGATTATTGTGGCTGAGTTATATATTATGTTGTGGCTGAGTTATTGATTATTTATGATTTGGCTGAGTTATTGATTATGTTTTGACTGAGGTATTGATTATGTTTCGGCTGAGTTTTGTTTCTATTACGACTGCCTTATATGGTGGCTGGGTTATTTATTATGTTGTGGCTGAGTTTTGTTTCTATTGCGGCTGATTTATATATATATATGTGTTTTAGGATGAGATGGCTATTTCTGAAGATCAAGCACGGGATTATCCTCCACGACGTTACGCTGAAGGGGCTTTTAATCTAGAAAATAAAGAGATTAATCACAATTTGCAGATGGGAGATTTCCCTAACATCAGAGAAGCAATAGGACAGGATGTGTGGGATCACATGAGGCAGGGTCCTCTTGGAATTATTGTGAAGCTAGCTGAACGCAAAAGCGTGTGGTCTGGTAGGACTGTCCACTATCTACTATGTCGACAGCTTCAAGTATACTTGAAGGAGATTTGGAGTCTAGTTGGTGATGAACCTATCAGGTTTAGCTTACTCGAATTTGGTTAGATCACTAGGTTAAACACAGATCCAGTGCCAACATAAAGTTTTAAACATGACCAATACAAAGCGTTTTGGGAGGAGTTGAATCTGCCGCTTGGGGTGGGACCCAAGTTAGATGAACTGAGGGCAGCATTAGAGGTATGTCTGGCCTGGAGTTTTGAAAAGCGTAAATGGTTAGGGCTGTTACTTTTTCAAGCGATGGGACTTTATGCTTTGCATCATAATTCTAGGATACCGTTTGAAAGTGCAAAAAGAGTATTCGAAGATGAAGCTATGATGACGTATCCATGGAGGAGGACTGCATATGAAGTTCTTGTTGACTCTATTAAGATGTTGAATCCACAAGGAAGGGCATACACCATAAGCGGTCTGAAGGACGTGTTGTTGGTTTGGGCGTATGAATCTGTCATTTGTTTTGGAGAGCGTTTTGGGAGAGTGGTCAATGAGCAAGAACTTCCACTTTTTCGATGAGGTGGAAAGCGTACACGTTCAAGTTTTGATACTGTCATTACCGAGGAGATTAGAAAACATGGCGAGGTAAGGTGTCAACTGATTTATTATTTATTTGTTGGCTGAGTTATAATTAATTATGTACTTATGTGGCTGGAATTTTTGGTATTAGTTATTTGATGGCTGAGTTAGCATGTATAAAGTGTCTGAGTTATTAGTATGTACATAGTGGCTGGGTTTCTTGGTATTAGTTATTTGATGGCTGAGATAATGTTTATATGGTGGCATGGTGGCTGGATTTTTGGTACTTTGTGGCTGAGTTATTAGTACTTTGACAGCTGAGTTATTATGTATTCGGTGGCTGATTTTGTAGGTGCGCGTGAGAAAAATGGTTATGAAGGACTCCGTAGAAGAGATGTTTCCTCAGTGGCCGGATGAAGCAGCTGACCCGCAACTCGTTAACTTGATAACAGACATATATGCAGGTCAGTTTGTTAGAGGTTTTTGGGGAACACAGATGAAACGCAAACAAACAAACGCAAAGGTTTTTGGTGTTTCGTAAAAGGCTGAGCCACCCATTAAGAAGCAGAAGAAAGTGAGCAGCTTCCAAAAGGATGAAGCTGCTGTGGAGGGAAAGGGTGCTTACGAGAAAGAAGGTAAGGATGATACTAGAGAAAATCCGATACTGTTGAAAATAATGTATACTCTGGATAGAATTGTCTCAAAAATAGACAGCCATGAGAACAGCTTCGAAAACTTGGACGCGCGGTTATCCAGAATCGAGTCCAGTTATACGAACATTCCTGATTTAGTCAGAGTTGCAGTGGACGAGTACTTCTCTAAAGTTCCCCAACAATCTTTAACGTTGCCACCACCACCGCCGCCACCGCCACCGCAGAACTTTTTTCCGCAGCAGTCAGTCAATAGTCCACCAGCTAAGGCCTCTGTCCATAGTACACCTGCTAAGGCCTCTGTCCATAGTACACCTGCTAAGAATTTGGGAGACACTGTTGATTTCGTTGGTGTTTCTCCTGCAAAGGACCCAGCCTTAGGACGCAGGCACAAGATAATAAGGTTTAAACAAAAAGGAAATGAGGTTAAAGAGAAGGACAACAAGGCGGCTGAGTTAGGAAAGAAGGATGTGTCTCCTAAGAATAACTTAACGGCTGTAAGTAGGGAAGAAGAGTCTGCGTTAAAGAAGAAGGAGGCGGCTGAAAAAAGGAGAAAAAAAGCGGCTGAGACAAAGCAACGGAAGGCTGACGAAAAGAAAGCGGCTGAGTTGAAGAAGAAAGAAATGGCTGAGTTACAGAATCCGGTCGCAAAAAGGACGCGTCGCGGTTTAATAACAGTAGCTGTACCTCAGCCGAACCAGATTCAAGCCGACAGTGAGCTTGCGGATATTACTGACGAATTTCTCGCAACACGAGACGAAGTGCTTCCGGAGTCTGATGAGGATGAAGAGGATAGGATGAGATCCGAAAGAATAAAAGAATATCGGGAGAAAAATGTTCAGTTATCTGCAACTGGGTCTGCATTGCAACTCTCTGATAATGCTCCTCCAGCACCAATTTTTCCTCAGATTGGAGACAATGTAACGACGTGCATGAGGAATAATTTATTACCTTCACCAGCAATATATGATCCTTTAGCACCGGTTGATTCAGCAAAATGGGATAAACTTATGGAACACCTAGAGAAACATAAAGACGTTCCCACTACCCCAACAGCGCCCCATGAGGGTGAGTTCTACAGAATCATCATCACTGAAAGACCGTGGAAAGACAAACAATATGGATGGCTGTATGATGATGTAAGTATTCCTTACGTCTGAGTTATAAATTTTATGTGACTGAGTTACGTTTTCTTTTAGGCTGAGTTAAAGAGGACTAAGTAGCTTAGTTTATTATTCTTTATGGCTGAGTTTAGTATACTATGTGGCTGAGTTTAATATACTATGTGGCTGAGTTATGTGTTTTGTTACGACTGAGTTATAGATTCTATTATATTGACTTGATTTTGTGTTTTTGCGTAGCATGTTACTTCGTTTCTGCGAATCCTCATCAAAACGTCCATGCGAGATCCCAGCCCATTCTGGTCCAAGCGCATTGCATTTATTGACGTCTGGTTTCTCACTTCTTGGGTTCGCGATTACACGCAGTACAAGCTCAATCCTAAACTGATGAAATTCACCGGTAATGGTTATGAAGATTTAATAAACGGTAGGATGTCCGCAGACTGTTGTACAAACTTGAAGTGGTATGAGGATGTGGATCACCTGTACGGAGTGCTTCCAACAGGAGGCGATCATTGGGTGGCGTTTCACGTGGATCTGCTTAAAGAGAAGATTGACTGCTATGATCCAATCATTGGACACGTCACAGCCGAAAGTGAAAAGAAAATGGTTGATGCATTTAAGCCTCTTACGCAAATGCTACCTTCGATGTTGAATCAAAATATTCCTTCCAAATTTCGAAAACAGAGAAAGAAGCAGTTTTCGTTCCGAAGGAGTAAAGGCAATTACATTCCCCAAAACACCCAAATTGGTGATTGTGGAGTGTATGCATTGAAGTTTGTGGAATGCTTAGCGCTTGGCGTGACTTTTGCTGGGATAAATGATAGGAATATTCAAGGTATACGGGTGAAGATAGCAGCAGAGATCCTGGATGAAGGAGGAACTGACTTCTATTCCCAGTTTGATTAGCCTTTGAACGATTTGTATATTTTTTGGGTAATGGTATATTTTATATAACCCAGCCGCAACGTTTCTATAATCCAGCCGTCTAGCCTTATATAACTCAGTCATACCACAAACATACCCTAAAATCAAAAAAAGTTTAATATAACCCAGCCACAATGTTTCAATAATCCAGCCGTCTAGCCTTGTATAACTCAGTCATATCACAAACATACCCTAAAATCGAAAAAATTTAATATAACCCAGCCGAAACGTCTCTATAATCCAGCCTTCTTGCCTTATATAACTCAACCACACCACAAACATACCCTAATATTTGGAAATGTACTTTAAAAAGTTATTATAAATTAATATTATCAGTTTTGGATGAATATTTAATCAACACAATGTGTATACTTCATTGAATTTACAAGTTTCGGATTGACCATGATCTTGAGGTATAAGTTGTCTTACAAATACTTAAAACCTTATGTAACTATATAGGTGTTGANAAAGTTATTATAAATTAATATTATCAGTTTTGGATGAATATTTAATCAACACAATGTGTATACTTCATTGAATTTACAAGTTTCGGATTGACCATGATCTTGAGGTATAAGTTGTCTTACAAATACTTAAAACCTTATGTAACTATATAGGTGTTGAACGCACCAAATACAAAGTACCATATAATTTTTTTTTTCAATTTAATTTGAGTAATTTCTTATATTTTACAGTGGTACCTAAACCATAAACCCTAAACCCTAAACCCTAAACCCCAAATACTTAACCCTAAACCTAAAACATAAAATTATCCTAAACATAAAGTCAGCCGTAACAAGCCAATAACTCAGCCACTGGGCGGGAACTTGAAAATATGTTTGTGCGGGAACTTGAAAATATTCCAACACAGACCTGGCCCAGCTCTATATAACGATGTAATAAAGCAATTTTTTTCAGAGGAAAAAGTGGCGATTAGGGTTCTAAAGGAAAAATGTTTTCCTCCTCTAACACTATCTCATCAGAAAATGTAAACCGAGTACGTACGAATGGGGAGAGAGGAACACCAAAACAGTGTTGGTGTGGTGCAGCCTCAGAGTTATGTACATCCGGATCAGGTAAAAATCCAGGAAGATTGTACTATTGTTGTGCAAGAGGATATAATAAGGTTAAATTTTGTTCTTATTTGCCATATATTCATTTCGTGCTACTGAGATCTGATTATTATATTAGTGCAAGCAGAGACATTTATTCAAATGGGCTGATGAGTGCTTGGTAGAAGAGGTTGAGGATATGAAGTTAGTAATGAGTGACATGAACAAAGACTTGACCGATGTCAGGGCTAAATTCGGTCGGTTGGAGAAAGAGTTTGAAGGAATCAAGATGGAATCAGAGGGGCGATGTGTAAGGAATGTGGTGGTTTGTGTGTTATTTGTGGGCATATTTTGCTATTATTCATTAATGTAGTCTTGTATTCGTTTATCAATATCCCAGCTTATAGTTCAATAAACCAGCAGTACAATTTAATAACTCAGTCGTATTGTTCAATAACTCAGCCGTGGATTTCATTTACTCAGCCTTTAGTTTAAAAAACCCAACGTTAATTTATCATAACTCAGCCCTAAAGTTCAATAACCCGGCCTTATATTTCACAAACTCAGCCCTAAAGTTCAATAACCCAGCCGTGGATTTCATTTACTCAGCCTTAAAGTTCAATAACTCAGCCATTAGTTTCAAAAACCCAGCGCTAATTTATCATAACTCAGCCCTAAAGTTCAATAACCCAGCCTTTTTGTTAAGAGATCAACAAATCCACGTGGCATTATATGATTGGATCGGTGGAATAATGTATACGGCTTTGGAAAATGAAAAAAATCATTATCGACGTTTCCGTATCTCTCTCACGAAAAAAGCTCTCAGCGACCCTTTTAGGCGGTTTTATTTCTTCGTGTACTCAAGGTAGATCGAAGCCTTAAACTTGTTGGTTTTTCTTGATTTAGATTAAGTTGCATCATGACTTATTCGTTGTACATTTTGATATGGGTTTTACTCGATTAGGGTATGAACTCGAACTCAGTTTGAGTCTCTAAAACTCAGACTTACATTCGTTTCTTGTTTGCAGATGGCGATTCCGCATGAACCACATTTCTTCCAGTCTCTGCTTACTGGTTTCCAGAGTGGCGTGGTATACACACTCTTTACTGGTTCCTAATTTTGAGTCTTGCTTAACTTTGCCTTTTCTGACTTGTAGACAATACCACTTGCCTTCTTCTCAAAGCACATAGAAGGGAAGACGAACCAGACAACATGGAAACTAAGATCGGACACTTCAGATAACACTTGGGAAGTGATACAAGAAGGCAGGAGACTCACCGTAGGTTGGGAAGATTTCACCAGGGCACATGACCTTCGAATCGGTGACATTGCCATTTTAAAACTCGAAGGAGACATGGTGTTTCATGTCAATCCTTTTGGTCCTAGCTGTTGTGAGATTCAATATACACATCCTCACATCATCAAGGAGGAAGCCGACGCGAATGATGATGCTGCGGGTGATGCTTCAATCAAAGTTAACCGTAATAGCATAGGAATCTTGTCAGATTTTTTTGATGTGGAAAATTGTTTCTTATGTTTCAGGAGGAACATGGGCATTGTCTTCTTTCTCATCCGACTACTGTTTTTAACTGAGGTCACTGCTTCAAATCTGAAAGAAGACAAACTTGTGAGTAGTTTACGTTTTGTGTCTCTATTTGAAATATAAAAGAAGATAAACTTGTGTTTGCAGCATCTTAACGTTCTGTGTTTGCAGCATCTTCATGTGGCTGCTACGCGTTCTACTGCTTTGAACAAACAATGCCAAGAGACGATACTAGTGAACAAAGAGGGAAACTCATGGACTGTGAGTTTGCGATTTAAGAATCAGGCGGCATATATTACATCAGAAAAGGCTGGAGAAAGTTCTGTTTTGATAACAGATACGGCATAGGAGACTTAATTGTGTTCAATGTGGTTAGAGATGGGAAAAATTCTCCATTGATGTGTGTATGTCCGGAAAGCAAAGAGTGTTCTGAAATACTGAGCAAACGCTTGACCTGAAAGAGTGGTGAGTCTTTTCTGTTGGAGTTGAATTGCGAAGAGTGTTCTTTCTTATGGCTGAGTTTAGTATACTTTGTCTTGTTATGCAGGTCACATTGCTTCTGGCTCAACTTCGTCGTCCCTTCGTCTCACCGGTCGTACTGCCTAAGGTTGTAATGAATGTACTAGCTAGGTCCTTTGGTTTGTTTCCTTCTCATNCTGTTGGAGTTGAATTGCGAAGAGTGTTCTTTCTTATGGCTGAGTTTAGTATACTTTGTCTTGTTATGCAGGTCACATTGCTTCTGGCTCAACTTCGTCGTCCCTTCGTCTCACCGGTCGTACTGCCTAAGGTTGTAATGAATGTACTAGCTAGGTCCTTTGGTTTGTTTCCTTCTCATAACTCTTGTAATGTACTCTGGTTCTTTTGGACTTATAATGTACTCTTTTTTAGTCTCTTCGACTCAGCCGTCAATTTCAAAAACTCAGCCTCAATTTCAATAACTCAGTCTTAAAGTTCAATAACTCAGCCAGTAGGGAATAATAACCCAGCCATCGATTTCAATAACTCAGCCTTAAAGTTCAATGACGCAGCTAGTTGAGAATAATAACCCAACCGTCAATTTCAATAACTCAGCCTGTAGAGAACTCGGTCACATTATTTAGTTAACTCAGCCACTTTGTATTATGAGATCTCTTGTATTATCAACTAATTAATAACTCAGCCTATAGAGAACTTGGTCACATTATTTAGTTAACTCAGCCACTTTGTATTATGAGATCTCTCGTATTATCAACTAATTAATAACTCGGTCGCATTATTTAGTTAACTCAGCCACTTTGTATACAGAAATTGAAATTTCAAAGAAAAAAACTAGAATCCATAACCCAGCTGTAATACAACCAATAGTCTACAAACTGAAATTGCAAAGAAAATCAAAATAAAAATACATCTTCACCACTTGCTTGTGTAAAAACCAAGCTCATCGGTTCAAAATCACGGAAGAACAGCCCAACCTCTTTAATCCAGTAACAACAGTCACACATGTTGTCACCCTTACTGGTACCAATGGTCCACAGGCTGAACCAGTTTCTTTCCACAACAGCACAACATTGGCAAATGGTGAACGATGGCATTACCGATGAAATGAACTCCAACTTCTTTGAGCGGAAGTCGTCGCCATGCCACAAACCCCATCCCCATTTCACAGATCGCACTAGTTCCCCAACCCTAGCAACAGATTCCCTTGTGAAACGAGCAAAGTACTCCTCTTCATTCCAAAAAATTTTCCTAATCATTGCGTATGCATACACGGCACACTCATATCCTGCATCCTCTGCACTCTTCATGAGAGTAAGACCTTCTTCTCGAAGCTTATATGAGAAGAAAAACTGGACAACCTTCATATATAGTGTGCTTGGGTTTCCCTCAGCGTAACAAGTTCGGAACAACGAATTAGGCATAGGGGCTTCCCATGGATATGATAGCAAATCAAATAAATGATATACCCTACGCCGCTCTGTTAACGCCTTCATCGACTTGCACGAAGCTCTGAGGTTATAAAAATCTTTAATGGAATTACTGGCCACACGTTCAACAACTAACGCTTGAATTTCTTCAGGCATTTCGAGAATCGGGAAACCTTCCATTTTCTAAGATAATTAGTTTGTGTCGACAAGGGTGAACTGATTGCATGTTTATATAAAGAGTTGAAAAGGGGTCTTCTGTTTTCGAGAAGGCGACCTTTCATGATCCTCGCATGGCATGCAACATTCCGTTTTATATTTCAATAACTCAGCCGTAAGAGCATTAATAACTCAACCGTACCATGTCAGTAATTCAGTTTTATATTTCAATAACTCACCCGTAAGAGCATTAATAACTCAACCGTACCATGTCATCAATTCAGTTTTATATTTCAATAACTCAGCCTTTAATTTCAGGTTAATTGTGACCAGTCGTAGCATGTCAATAACTCAACCGCCATAACCGCAACCTTTCATGTTTTTGGGCGGGAACAAAATAACTCAGTATTGAATTTCTTATTTACCTTTGGCATTCTAATACCTCTCTATATATAGTCCTCTTGTGGCTTTTCTCTCGTATTATAGAAACAGTTATGTCGGTTGTCCCTGGTTGGTCTCCATCGCTAGCGAACAATGTCAATGCTATTCTAAGCTCGGCAGATCGGGATAACCTACCCTTTCTGAACCCTGGTTTTGGTGTAAATGTCTCCAAAACGACCGTAGAGTGGTTTAGATTCTTGCATGACCTATCGGTTGCCATCTCGCCCATTCTTCGAGAAGGGTGGGTTCATGAGTGGCCGACTTACCGTGTCATTCCCGCTCATTTTAAGGAACGCAGGTTTCTTGAACTCGCTGTAAGCATCCATTTTGTATCTCTATTAAATTTGACAGCTGTTATGTTTCTAATATTTGTTATGTTATTTTATTTATTCTTAGCGTAATAACACTTGGGATCCGAAGCATAATTACGAAGTTTGGGAGAGTTTTAATCGCGTAGCCAGAACGATATTTCGTCATCAAATGCGGGTGTTGAAGAGGAATTGGGTGCTTGGTGGGCAGAAGCCTGATTGGATGCTAACCAGAGTTTGGCTTGCTCTCGTGGATATGTTTGAAGAATTTGGACCTGATAACTTTGGGGTTTAGAAATGTTGCGTTTGATATTTAGTTATGTTATTTTGAAAGTCAGCCGTAGCGTTTATGTAAATCAGCCGCTTTAATATTAATAACTCAGCCGCAGTAAATTATTAACTAAGCCTTTTATTTAACTCAGCCGCAATAAGTTTAACTCAGCCTTTTACTTAACTTAGCCTTTTAATTAACTCAGCCACAATATATTAATACTCAGCCTTTTATTTAACTAGGCCACGGTATACTCTAACTCAGCCTTTTATTAAACTTACACTTTTATTTAACTCAGCCACATATATTAGTAACTCAGCCTTTTATTTAACTCAGCCGCAGTAGACTATAACTCAGCCATAGTAGAACTATAACTCAGTCCTAGCATGTCAATAACTCAGCCATAATTAGAAACATTAAAATCAATAACTCAGCTGTAATACAACATAGTCTACATATCAATACAACACTTTTAAATCGGACAAGTTTTCACATTATGTCCATTCTGTCTACAACGAGAACATGTGTGTTCTTTCCTAGGACGTTTGTTTTCAAGTGCAACCTCTAAAGAAGATTTCATCCTATTTTTCTTAGGCCTTCCTGGCTGAAGACGAATAGACGGGGGAAAGCATGCTAGGTTAACCACGTTATCCGGAACTGGTAGCGCTGAATCAACCGACATAACTAAATTGGCGTATGCGCTCACCAAATAAGCGCTGGTATAGTAAGGACTGCACAAGGATATACGACAAACATTCCTGGACTCCGCAGCTGCAATTGCATGCGAACATGGTAATCTCTCCAGCTGGAAACGGCGGCATGTGCACTTTCTCCTTTCCAAGTTAACAACATGCAAAGATTCACCATATGTAACTTTAGTGTGATGAGTATCGATTCTTTGTACAGTCAACAGTCTCGCGGTAGTAACACGACCCTATTATAAATAAAAAATGAACAATGAAAAACATTAGAGACTGAGTTATGAAATCTACTTAGGTTGACTTACTAAAATATTAGGCTGACTTATGACATCTATTTAGGCTGACTTATCACTGATACGGCTTACTTATGAAATCTATTTAGGCTGACTTATCATTAATACGGCTGAGTTATGATATCTACTTAGGCTGACTAAATAAATGAAACGGGTGACTTATTTAATAAGTACGACTGACTTACAAGTAGTAGTTTCTCTACAGAACGTGTAAGCATGGTTCGTTGCGTTTCAGCATCCTCTCTCCGTTCAGCAAACCATCTGGTCATCATAACCGGTATCGATTCTAGTAGTCGAACAATGTTAAGACCTCTAGCATTTGATAATGCTCTATTCATTGATTCCGCTATGTTCGTAGTCATCAAATTGTACCTTTCGCCTGGGAAATGAACACGCGCCCACAGTTTGACATCGGCTCTTTGGAGGTACCCATGAAGCTCAGGATTAATAGCTTCAATCTCCTCGAACATTGCATT
>CAKOAT010051266.1:4062-64261 GCA_932364175.1 Eruca vesicaria subsp. sativa | reverse complement strand
GAATAAGTAAGAAGGCAAGTTTTCAAAACCACTCTCAGGTGTTCCCATATCGATTTCCCTTGCAAATTTCAGAGTCTTATATGATTTCCAATAATCCATCTGCCCAAATGAATACAAATAATAACTCAGCCAAATCACTTAAGTAACTCAGCTTGAACGTATAAATAACTCAGTCGGATAACTTAAATAACTCAGCCGTGACGTATACATAACCCAGCCCATATACTTAACTAACTCAGCCAAAACGTTGAAGTTTAAATAAACCAGCCAAATAATTCAACTAACTCAGCCGCATCGTTCGATGTTTATATAACTCAGCCTATCACTTAACTAGCACAACCGGACGTTAATATAAGTCAGCCACAAAGTGTAGATATAACTCAGCTGTAACGTTGATATAAGTCAGCCATACTATAACAATTACCTTGAGACCGAACTGTTTATTGAGAGCTATTCCCACAGTTGTAGGTCGAACGGCCGGACCAACGTCGCCGAGAAAGTTTATGTATAATTCTCCTAAAATATCTGGTGTTGCTTGTGGAGATCGATTAGAACGCTCAGTTACAGAACATGTATGTTCCGAATCGTAAATACGAACATAGAATCTCGGGGAATCCCCTTGTGTTGAAGCACGAACTCTCCAGAGACATCCACCAACCCAACATTTAACAATGAGTAAATCTGGATTGGATACTTCCACATCAAAATCAAATTGATCTCTCACTGTAAGAAGTTTCAATCGTCTTTCCAATTCAGCTTTACTCTGGTATCGTTGCCCAACAACAAGGTTTAGTGAAGACATCTCCAACCTTAGAACCTTTGAATCCCCCTTAGATCCGGTCCAATTGTAAGAAGTTTCAGTTGACTGAGATCTCTTTTGAGGCGGTAGTGTCGGTGAATCTTCGTCTTGTGCTGGAGACTCACCATATGAGATAAAGTTATCATCTTCGGATGACGCACCATCTGAGTCGTCGAACATATCAAATCGGCTATCAAATTCACTGTCTTCTTTGCCTTCTTCATCTTCTCCAACATCTTTCTGTCTTTCTCCGTCCAAGGTATTCTCATTGTCGTTCTGTTCCTCCTCCAAACTAAAACCATCGTATCTAGATTCAACTTCTAAGACTTCTGCTTCTGAGCTGAAACTGTATAATATATTACTCTTCTCTCCTTCTCCGTCTTTCCAGCTGATCTCATCATCCTCGTTCTCTGTAATCTCTACACAGAGACGTAATCTTTCGGTTTTCCTTAGGCTTAAAAATATTTGCAATTGATGAGTATTGGAGATGTAAACTGGTGGCGTGTCGTGAGCCATTGTTTTCAAAGCTTTATTCGAGAACTGGTAGCTTAGCTGAATCTGATGGCTCGACTCATTCAATCCGTAATCATCGAGTACTGACTTTGCGAGTTCGTCGTGTGTTGTTTTCTCATCTGCATGCAGAACAATACATCCTCTACTGTCGGGTGTGAATACATATCTGTTTTTCTTAATCCAGTTACCTGAAACAATAATTACTGGATCCATAAGATTTTAGAGAAAGAGAAGAAGGTGAAGAACAGATAGCGGCGTCTGTAACATAAACCCTAATTTCGTTGTTGTAGTTAGTAATGACATGGAAAATAAAAGTTGACATGGATGATGACATGGAAAATCAGTAATTCAGCCACCAAACGAACATTTAAGTCAGCCACAATAAGTCAGCCACTTAATACACCGTAAGTCAGTCAAAACGTGAATACTATTTTAGTAATTAATTTTTTGTTAACAATCAGCCATAACAAAGATGAAACGCAAGAAGTCAGCTGCATCGTTAAATAAACCAGCCGGCAAATGAATGCTATTCTAGTAATTAATCTTTCGCTAAAAAGTCAGCCGTAAATCAGCTGAGTTTATTGTTACTCCACTTTATGACGGCTGATTAAATATAACTCAGCTGTAAAAACATCTCATAACTCGGCCAGTCGACGATCAATTAACCAGCCGCGATAGTTAACTCAGCCGTGTGGTAACTAGAACTCAGTCGGATTTTCCAGGAACCAGCCTAAGGATGTATAAGTCAGTCGTAATATCTGACCCTAACTCAGCCGTTATCACATAAACCAGCCAGATTTTTTTAAGTCAGCCGTAACGATCGACTGAGTTATGTTCATAACTCAGCTTATTTTTCATAAGTCAGCTAGGTTAGTTAAGTCAGTCGCAACGCACCTATATCTCGGCCGTAACGAAGTTCATATCGTATTGAGGCTGAGTTTTATGCCGCATTCTTACGTGGACCCGATTTTTGCCTACGTGGCACAAAATAGTAATGGCATTCTCGTAAATATGATTTTTTCTCACAACGTAAAAAAAGGGCACGATGGGTATTAAAAAAAAGGTAGTAATAAAAAAAAGTTTTGTATGGTTGTGATAATAATTAATAAAATTCATACTAGTTGAGTTAACTTCCTTTTAATTTATGATAGCGCTTAATTTTGAATCTGCAATGGTAAGGCGTCGGCACTTCGTAAATTAACGCGCCTAAAAAAATATTTCCCCGCGATAACGAACATAGCGTTTTAAATTTATAAACACTATTAAAAAGGCCAGTGTTAGTATACAACAGCAGAATTGTCAAAAAAACGCTATAATATGATGCTATTAATACCCACAATGTGAAGCATGTTCACAGGAGAAACTAATTACTAGGTCATCACCAGAAAAAGTGCAAAAGGAAGTAATAAATTTTCTGGAAAGAATACAAATGGATATATGTGAACCTATACACCATGTGGGACGTTTAGATATTTTATGGTCCTGATTGATGCATCCACGAGATGATCACATGTATGTATCATATCCACAAGCAACTTGGCACTTACAAGATTGCTAGCTCAGATCATAAGATTAGAGCACACTTTCCAGACTTTCCTTTAAAGACTATACGTCTAGACAATGCTAGTGAATTCACATTGCAAGCTTTTAATGACTATTGTATGTTTTTGGGAGTAAGTGTGGAACATTCTGTACCTCATGTACATACCCAGAATGGTCTGGCCGAGTCCTTTATCAAACGGATTCAGCTGATAGCCAGACCACTATTAATGAGATCCAGATTCCCGGTCTCAGCTTGGGGACATGCAGTTTTACATGTTGCTGAGTTAATTCGCATCAGGCCATCTAGTGAGCATAGATACTCGCCGACCCAGTTATTAACGGTTCATGAACCAGACATTTCCCATCTAAAAACGTTTGGATGTGCCGTCCACGCTCCTATAGCACCACCACAGAGAACGAAGATGGGACCTCAGAGGAGGATGATATGTTGGATACGATTCCCCCATAATAATAAATACCTTGAGCCAACCACGGGTGATGTGTTTAAGGCCAGGATTGCGGATTGTTTGATGAATCCCAGTATCCAGCATTAGGGGGAGATAATGGTAAACTGGTACAGGATATAAAATGGAATCAAACATCCTTAACATGGCAAGATCCTCGGACTAAAGATTGTGATCTAGAAGTCCAGAAAATAATACATTTGCAAAAGCTAGCTAATCAATTGCAAGATTCCTTTGCTGAGGCAAACAGTGTGACTAAGTCATACATACCAGCTGTAAATGCACCTATAAGAATTGATGTCCAAGAGAGACAAAGTCAAGTTTCTAATGAGTCTAGACCACAATTGAAACGTGGTAGACTAATAGGTTCAAAGGATAAGAACCCTCGGATGTCCAAGAAAGGTACTGGATCCGAGGCCCATTAAGGAAATTGTCCAGGACATTAGTGGACTGGCCGTGCCGACCGGACTGGTCGAGCCAAGTGGGTCGGACGGGCCGATAGTGCCAATAGATGGGGCTCGGGACGCTGAGCTTCATGGTACACATGGTCCTGAAAATGATGAGATCTCAATAAATTATGTCATGTCTGGAACAAAATGGAACCGTAAAGAAATCAAGCTCGATGATATATTTGCATATAATATAGCACTTGACCTTATGGAAAATGAGGATCATAAACCCACGTCCATATATGAATGCATGCAACGACCAGATTGGTTGAAATGGAAAGAGGCCATTAACGTGAAGTTAGAATCATCGAGAAAAAGAGGTGTGTTTGGATCGATCATCCGGAAACCTCATGATATGAAACTAGTTGGATACAAATGGGTCTTTGTGAGGAAAAGAAATGAGAAAGGTGAAGTTGTGAAATATAAAGCACGGCTTGTTGCACAAGGATTCTCACACAGACCAGAAATAGATTATGATGAGACATACTCCTCTGTGGTGGATGCTACGACCTTCAGATTTTCAATAAGTCTGACCGTGAGAGAAGGTCTAGATCTAAGGCTAACGGATGTTGTAACAGCCTACTTGTATGGTCCACTGGATAATGAGATATATATATATATATATATATATGAAAATCCCAGATGGTATTGAATTGAAAAACAAAGAGAGTTCTCGAGAACAACATTGTATCAGATTGAACAAGGCTCTTTATGGATTGAAACAATCAGGTCGAATGTTGTCCAATAGATTGAGTGAGTACCTCGTGAAAGAAGGATACAAAAACGACCAGATATGTCCATGTATATTCATGAAGAAGTTCAATAAGGGCTTTGTGATCATTGAAGTATATGTAGATGACTTAAATATCCTAGGAACCTCTGGAGAGATTTTCCCAAACAGTTGTATATCTAAAGAAAGAATTTGAGATGAAAGATCATGGAAAAACAAAGTTTTGTTTGGGTTTACAACTTGAGTATATGAAAGATGGTATCCTTGTGCACCAAAAGGCATTTACAGAAAAGATACTCAAGAAGTTTAATATGGACCAATCTCATCCATTAAGTAGCCCCATGGTCGTCAAAAGCCTAGAACCGGACACTGATCCATTTGGTCCAAAGAAGAACAATGAAGAGGTCCTTGGTCCCGAAATGCCATATCTTAGTGCCATAAGAGCTCTGATGTACATGGCCTGCCACACATGGTCAGATATCAGTTTTTCCGTGAACTTGTTATCAAGATTCAGCTCTTGTTCGACCCAAAGGCACTGGAACGGGAAAAAACATATACATCATTATCTACAAGGAACGAAAGATTTGAGTTTATTATATACTAACCAATCTAAGGATGGTTTAGTTTGTTTTGCTGATGCAGGTTATTTATCAGACCCTCATTGTGGTAGATCTCAGACTGGTTATGTCTACACTTATGGTGGTAAAGCAATATCCTGGCGTTCTATGAAGCAGACCATGACAGCCACTTCATCTAACCACGCGGAGATCTTGGCCATACATGAGGCCATCTGTGAGAGCATATGGCTTAAGGCCATGACCCGTCATGTCCGAGCTACTTGTGGTATGAAAAAAGGAAAAGATCCACCACTAGTGATGTATGAAGACAATGCGGCCTGCATAGCACAGCTCAAAGATGGCTACATCAAAGGAGATAGGACGAAGCACATTCTTCCCAAGTTCTTCTGCACTCATGATCTTCAGAAGGCAGACGAGGTTCAAGTTTTGCAAGTACGTTCAAGTGAGAATTCAGCTGATCTCTTCAGCAAGTCATTGCCAACCTCGACCTTCAGGAAGCTAATACATAAGATTGGGATGCATCAGCTGAAGGACCTTCAGCGATGCATTCGTTAGGGAGAGTTCATGTGTTGTACTCTTTTGTCATGTCTTTAGTTTTCCTTTTTACCTTATTGGGTTTTGGGTTCTCCAGGAGAGGTTTTAATGAGGCAACATCAAAAGCATGAAGTGAACCCTGACCGGATATATCAACCAAGGGGGAGTGTCAAGAACCATTTCTGGTGGTTGGGCCATATCCGGATCTGTGCGTTTCCATAGACTTGTAGGCCCATCCGAGTACTCCTGGATAATATTAGGTCTATTGGAGGTTCCTGGTCCTTATCTACATAGGCGGCTAGCACATCTTATCCATATCTCCTTTCTTGTGTTTATCCTTATCTCTTGTAATTCTTATCACTTTAGGATTAGGCTTATCTATTGTTTTATGACAGTCTAACCTTTGTATATATATGGGACAGCCCCAAGCAATAATAATACACAAGTTTACACATTCTTTACAACAATAGAAAGTTTTAATATTTTGATTCGAACCTTTTTTTTTTAAGAACAAGACTGCATTTTCCACCGAAGTTCCTCTCAGTTAAAGCTTTAGTTTTGTTTCTTAGAATCATGATGTGTAGAAAAGTTTATTAACTACTCATTGTTCAAGCTAAACTAGAGTCCATTTTATATTTAAGATGTCATTCTAATTTAAGTAGATCAAAAATAAAATACAAAATCATTATTAATCTAAACCAAATAAATAAGTTCTGATGTAGCTATATAAAAAATAAGCAAGTGAATTTAATTATAGTCAAGCATTAAGAAAACAAATAATATTTAGTTAAAGTTTCAAAGTAAATTCATAGCATGTGACAATTGATTAGATGGTATATATTATGTTAATTTAGGATGTAATCAAACATTTAAATTATAATCCTTAAGTCTGTAAACACTCAAGAAGACTAACCCACTCTCATAATTTTAATCTTTATACTAATTATACAGTTAATATTAAAATTAACTGGATAAGCACATTCAAGTATGCATTAATCATATACAATCACAAATTACATTAAACATCAAATTTCACTGGTCTAACATGCTAAGTATTTGATTGGCTCATTCAATCATTTCATCAAACACCTTTCAGAGATAGAACAATCTATGATCTAAGATTCATGATTTTCCTTCTTAATATAATATAAAACAAAACAATCAAATAAAAACTATATAAACCATACACTAAACATTGAAATCAACTCACATGGCAGATTTAGGGCAATGGAACCCCCTTTTTTTTTCAAAAACGATGATGTCACTCAAATGTTTAACCCTAAGGAGTGAATTACTCTCTCAAATAAGAGGTTCAGTCGTAGTACTTAGGGATCGAATCCACAGGGAACTAGAGTCACAAAAGAATTAATCCTAAGTGATTAAGCTAGGTTGAAAAAGGTTTAAAACAATAAAATAAAAGTTGGTAGCAATGGTAAGTTGCTGAGAAGATGGGTTTGAAAACAATAATAGAAAATAGCTAGATTCAAGGTTACTATTCAGAAAATCAGGATTATAAATCTATGGATGTTTTAACGAATTGCTTGCAAATATATTAGGACTTCAATCCTTAGACAAATCTATAGCTGTCGCTAGTTAGACTCGTCCATTGATCTTATTGCCGACAATATCGATCGATGTTGCTATCGCTGTATCGATCGATATGCTTTGTCGTCGATCGATTACTCTAAAAGAGTATCGATCGATATAGCATCGGATTGAATTGAAAGTGTCCACTCGAGAACATCTATTAGACCGCCTATCGCACGTGCCTAATAGAGTCTGAGCTTAGCCAAATGATTTCATGATAATGACTATTAGATTAGTCACTCCATAATCATACTTCTAGGTAGCTAATCTAGAAGAAGCATTAGAGTTCATTTGGTTAATGAATATAACAATTCAACACACCATAGTTGAGGCTAATCCCTCATAACTATTTTAACCCTAAATCTAACAAATGAATCTACTCAGACATAGCCAAGTGATTCATAGCAAAAGAATAAGATGAAAAGAAAATGCTTTTCTTGCTAAGTATAGAATAGAATGCAAAACTCTTAATTTCTGATTGTCTTTCTAGGGATCATAGGCATAACTATAAATACAAGTACAATTACGTTAAAAAACTCGTTAAGGGCAATCCTGTAATTTGGTGAGAACTTGGGCTTCAAGTTGGCCAAATTAATCTTGCTCATCACGCTCTGTATCGATCGATGGTACATGGTGTACATCGATCGATGGAGTATCTCGACTTCAACTTCTACGGAAGCGTCATCGATCGATTACACAAGGTGTGTATCGATCGATATGTATCTCTTATGTCGGATCTTCATAGTCATCTTGGAAAACTCTTCTTTAAGCACCAAAAGGCACCTAAATCATCACTTTACCACAAAATGCTCCTGAACCTGAAAACATACCTAATAGACTCCAAAACATAAATATTTATTATTAAAACATAGTAATACCATGACCAAAAACGGGTCAAAATCATGGTATATCAACTCCCCCAGACTTAACCTTTTGCTTGTCCTCAAGCAAACATTAAGCTAGTCTTTAAAAGAAGTTTAAAAACAGCAGGGACTCAATCAAAATCTGAACTTTAAAATCATCACCTCTTACTTTGTTGCAAGCCACATCTCTTATCTATCAACTACATAAGTACATTATACCATATCCTAGCTTAGCAACCAAATAAATCTAGCCAATCAACTTAAACATTCTTTGTCTGTCTATCCCCTCTACTGATTTCATTTATTCATAAAAATAAAGGTGTAGGCTTTACCTTGGGAGTATCGATCAAGGAACACATGGATTCAACTCAAACAAGTTTCAGGCATTCTCATCCTAGTTCCCTTTTTTTCTTTCTTTATCCCCCTTCTCTGAATCCAAATATCTCTCTCTCTTACATCAATGCCAATGAACAACTAATGTTCATCTTATTGAGTTTTCTTTTTCTTGACTAGTATAAGCGAATAATGGGGTCTTAGGTAATGTACCTCTCCCTCGCTTTGATCATTCCTTCGATTTAGAATAGTTGGGTCATAGGTAATGTACCTACCCCTCTGCCTCTCAGGAAATCATTTTAGACTTTTCTCTTTGTGGGATTCCGAAGGGAGGAGAGAAGGAAACCAAATTTTTTGAGACTTTTACCTTCCAGACTTGCAGGAGGATTCCGATTCCAAGTATACCAAGCCCCAAGACAAGCAGTAGATGTCAGGTTTAAGTTGGAAATAAGCTTTGGTTCTTCCTGACAATCATGAAAGTGATGTCATAGGTGATCGGTGCTCCACTTTAGCATCTATAGTACTTTCGGCAATCAATAAATTTAAGAATGGTGCTAAAGAATGGTAAGATAAAAAGTAAGACTTTGAAATTTTTTCCCTTTCTTGACTCAATAAAACCAATTTTTGAAAACTTTGTAAATAAGATCAAAAAGAGGTAAAGTAGCATCAGTAATCAACTCCCCCCAGACTTAAATCATACACTTTCCTCAGTGTATAATCAGTCGGAGTTAGAGCATGAAAAACAAATGAATGTGTAACTGATATCGGAAATTGGAAACGATATACCTGACCAAATTGGGTATCGATCGATGGTGAGTCGCCATCGTCGATCGATGCGTGTAAGTCTGTGTCGAGCGATATCAACTGGTTCGTATTGGTCGATAGGTATGGATCGTGTATCTATCTTCCTAAAAACAAATAAAAACGAAAAAGAATAATAAGTAAAAATAAAATAAAATGGAATAGTAAAATACTTAACAGTGGGTTGCCTCCCACTCAGCGTTTGTTTAAAGTCAGTTTAGCTTGACTATGGAAGTATGGTGGCTAGTGAGGTGGGTTGCAGGTACTTGTTGGGAAACAAGTGTTCTCCTTGTCTTGTGTTTCATCAAACCATGATGTTAGAAAGCTTCTTGTGGCCTTCTCACTTCTGGTCATACTAGTCTTCAAACCATAAACTTCTGTTTGGATCCTTTCTAACCACCCCTCTAAGTTGGCAAGGCTGTACTGATGATTGCCAAGCATGGTGTAGATGTGTTCTGTTGTGCGCTGCATGGTGTCGTGGTGTGTTGGATCGTCGGTCGATTCTGGAGGTTGCATATCGGTCGATGCGTTGTGTGTTTCATCGATTGATGGGTCAGGTCGGCTGGCGAGCTGTCTTTGGATATCTTCTACCTCCTTCTGAATATCCTCCACTGTGCATTGTAGACCTTTGAAATCACTGTGTAGGGGAAACCAGTATTCATCTAGTAGTTTGTAATCTTCGTCTCCACAAAACTCAATAGATTTGTAGATTTGTGCTGTGGTTTCTTCAAGTTCTTCCCTGGTACAAAATTCTTGAGCACGGGTATCGATCGATGGACTGGGTTTGTCATCGATCGATAGCTTCTGTAAGTGGTGCTCGATCGGGTTAAGTACGGGTGTATCGGTCGATGCAGGGGGATTTGTATCGGTCGATTCATGTGTCTGAGACTTCAGTTGTGCGCACAAGGTGTTGAGTTCTTCTTGTAAGGCATCTCGTTCCTTGCGTACTAAGTCATTGCTGCTGGTCTTCCATAGCATATCACCTCGAATTCTTGATAGTTCTTTCTCATGTTCATATGGCATGGCTGCTATCTTCCAGTTGTGATCACTGGTGAGGCCATCTAGCATGTAGGAGACTTCTTTCTGTGTGTAGAGCTTGCCATCTGGAACTCCATTAGCAAACTGATCAGCATATCCTTGTAGACAGAAATAAGAGCGACGAAATAGTGAGGCTCTCTTTAGCAAGTTTTCCATATCTTCTTTGGTGACAGGGATGATGTCTCCGTTTACTGCTCTTGCATGGCCAGATTCATCTCTGTAGACTCCATATTCATCTTTCTTTTCTAAAAAGAAACGACGTTCTCCGTTTTGGAAGGCTTTCGTCCCATACTCTCGGTGCGTATCGATCGATGTTAGTCTCCATGCATCGGTCGATGGATGTTTTCTCTGGTGCGGGTCGTTTTCGATGATAGGTCCATTGGCCATCTGAAGGATGTCTGCAACCTCTTCTATGGAGATTGGAATGATTCTCCCATCTATGTCTCGTGCATGACCATCTGAATCCATGAAAATACCAAACTCAACCGAAATTAGTGAATTTATATCAAATTTGGATGTTTGTACCTCGGATGGTGTTGTGGCAAGATCGGTTGGTGGTATGAGATTGATATCGACCGATGGTGAAACGTAGTCGTCGGTTGATGGCTTGTAGATCATGTCGGTCGATGGCTTGTACCCCATGTCGAGCGATATGGGATCTGCAGGTTGGATCGCGCTTTGTAGAGGTGTTATATCTACTGCAAAGCTTTCGTGATAAGAGCTGGCCCAGCTTTCAATCGAGTAATCTCCATCTCGTGGTTCGTGTGGGACATAGACTGGTTTTCAGTAGGGTTCATCGCTCGTTGATTCGAACCATCTTTTGCGCGATCTGGGGTAGGGTATATCGATCAATGGACCAGGTGTCATATCGGTCGATGCTCGTCGGATGAAGGTCGGGAATGGAGGTTGTTCTTCATCTTCTCGAAGTAATCGGTACTCTATAGCTCATTCCTCCTCATAATCTTCATCATACTCCTCCTGAGTAGTGATACTAGCAAGCTCGGGCATGTAATGATCGTTTTCCCACTCATCTATGCGGAGATCGGTTTCTGGAAACTCGTCTTTGATCTTCTGGAACTCCTTATCGATCGATGAACATGTGGTTCTGTCGGTCGATGGGTTGGCACTGGTATCGGGCGATGGGGTAGGGTTGTCATCGGTCGATACTGCTTCTTCGGTTTCATAGTCTCCCATAGAATCATACTCGTGGGCACATAAACAAGTGGCTACGAGTGTTGAGCTTGCTGGCCTTGGAAACTTGATGATTGGGACATGGTTGTAGTGGACGGAAGGGTTGATAAGGGTTAGGCAGAGCTTGTTGGTGTGTAGGTCGTCACAAACGGCTCCAACTGTGGCTAAGAATGCTCTTCCAAGTAGTAGAGAAGTCTTGAAGTTGAGCTTGTTGGAGAGGACATGGAAATCTGTAGGAATTAGGGTTTCTCCAATCTGTACCTCAAGGTTTCGAACTATGCCTCCTGAGCTCTATTGAGAACAATCCACAAAGATGAAATTCTTGTCAGCAGGCTCTATCTTCAGACCTAGATGGTCTGCCATAAGCTTGGGTAGGATGCTATCCAGATCCTGTGTCACATAGGGCACTTGGGAACTCAACACCTTTAATGGAGCAAGGTATTGTGAACTTCCCTGGATCACTCTTCTTCTCTAGTGTTATCTTCTGCTTGAGGCTATCTCTGACTTGGTTAAACATCCTCCTGATGTCTTCTTCTCTCTCCTTGGTTTCTCTAAAGAACATCCACAATCTGTGTGAAAAGTAGGCTTCTTCAAAGGGTTTCTCTCTAGGTATGCTGAGGACTCTTTTTCTGAAGCTTGACAACTCCTTCTCATTAGCTTCTCTTTTATAAGGCTTGGGTATCTTCTCTTTCCTTTTTCTGAGAACTCTTCCCTGAGTTTCCATTTTTATCTCCATGGACTCAAAAATATCTGTGGGTCTCTCTTTTAGGGCTGCTGTAGGGTTTCTGGTGGTGTAATAATTCTCTCGGAAAGCGTCAAGGCATGCACTATCAATCTTAGGAAGCTGCACTCGGCGTGTGGGTACTCTGTATCGATCGACACTAGGTGGAGTGTGTCGGTCGATACCATGGTCTTCATGTCGATCGATGACATGGTCATCATGTCGATCGATGACAGGGACGGGCGGATGCGGGTGAAGTGCTGCGAAGTCGGCGTGAGACATAATCTTGACGGAATTGCACTCGCGAGGATTTTCGTCTTGAGTCTATCGAGCGACACTCGTCAAAGTCTATCTATCGACGCACTAAGGGTGATATTGATCGATGTTGATCTGGTGATATCGATCGATAGTAGTCGTAGGCGAATTCTCTTTCACTCTCATCTTCAGATCTCTGAATTTCTTCTACTACCTCTTGCCAGAATTCATCATCCAAGATGGCATTGATGTTCTGGTTCGGGGTGAATTCCTGCTTCTTAAGTGCTTCTCCTGTCTGAAACACCTGGGTCTCTAGCTTCTTCACATGGGTGCTGAGGGCGTCTGTCTTCGTGGTGAAGGTGTTATAGACAGAGTCTATCTTTCTGTTGAAGTTCACCTCTAGCTTCTGCTGACTCTCAAGTATCTTGTCTACCAACTCCTCCAGTTTAGAATCTTGGGTGGGTGGGTTTGGGTTGGTGTAGAAGGTACTTCCAAAGCTTCTGTTGCTGTTGGGGTTGCTGCTGAAGTTTGTTGGCTTCTGGGAACTCTGGTTGAAGTTGCTTCTCTGGCCTGTGAAGTTTCTGTATCCTCCTTGGTTATTAGGTCTCTGAAAACCTGCTCCACTGATCTAGTTAACATCTTCTTCAATAAGTTCTGCATCTTCCACTGAACAGATCTGCTTGGTTAGGAGTTTCTGAATGTTGTCTAGCTGAGCTTGAACTTCATTTATGTACTCCTTTCCAATGGATGATGTAGTCTGCGTCACAGAGTTCTTCGTGCTATTGCTGGTAGCTAAGTTGTCAATTAGCTTGATAGCACTCTGAGGATTCCTGGTGGTGAAGTTGCCATCACTAGCTGTATCAAGGGCTCTCTTGAATTCTAGGCTGATGCCTCTGTAGAAAGTGCAGAGCAGTTGCACTTTGTTGAATCCGTGGTGTGGGCAATCTCGCTGGTAGGATTTGAATCTGTTCCAAGTATCCTTGTATGACTCTTCAGGGTCTTGGGTGAATGTAGCAATTTTCTTCCTCCAGTCTTCAGCGCGTGAATCATCAAAGAAATTACGCAGGAAGGCGTGTTTGATGAAAAGCTTGTAGAAAAGGTAGTCTTGAGGAACTCCTTTTGCTTTGACTAAGGTTACAAGATCCTCGAACCTCTCCAGATGGTCCATAGGATGCTCATGGGGCAAACCACAAAAAGGGATTTGTCCTACAAGTGAGTAGTACTGCGGCTTGAGCTCAAAATCTCCTCTCTGAATGGCAGGAGGGAGGATGGCTGATCGGTTGGAATAGAACTGATCCGGACGGTTGAAATCAGCCAAGGTTCTGGTCTCTNCCTCGAACCTCTCCAGATGGTCCATAGGATGCTCATGGGGCAAACCACAAAAAGGGATTTGTCCTACAAGTGAGTAGTACTGCGGCTTGAGCTCAAAATCTCCTCTCTGAATGGCAGGAGGGAGGATGGCTGATCGGTTGGAATAGAACTGATCCGGACGGTTGAAATCAGCCAAGGTTCTGGTCTCTTCTACAGGTTGGATGATGCCTGTAGGTGCAGTGTCTTCTTCAGTAATGATCTCCTTCTGATCATTCAGCTTCTGACCTGATGCATTACGCATGTGACCATCTTGATCACGCAGGTTTCCTTTCTCATCGGGTATGAGAATCATAGGCGCTACCATGTCTCGCCGGTTAGTACCGATCGATATAAGATGAGGTGTATCGATCGATGTCAAGGGAAGGGTATCGGTCGACGAACGGTGGTTGTTGTCGATCGATGTGGTGGTGTGGGAATCGGTTGACGAACGGTTGGTCGTCGGTGGAAAGCGCGTATCAGTCGACGAACAGTAGAGGTTGTCGATCGATGAGGTGGTGATAGTATCGGCCAATGAACGGTTGTTGATCGACGGTGGAAAGCGGGTATCGGTCGATAATGTGGTGTTGGTATCGATCGATGTGGAGCGTAGGTCTTTGCGGATGCTACATTCCAGGTAGTTGGGATCTTCTGAGTACAAAAGTTGCTCGTCCTTGTTGCTTCTGGTACTGCTGGGCATGTACCTGAAATAGACAAAAAGAAAAAGAAAAAAAAATTTGTGTCAGAAGATTGAAAAATAAAAAAGTAACAAATAACTTAGACTAAATCAGACTAAATCTAATAGTAATCTTAGTTCCCCGGAAACGGCGCCTAATTTGATGTCACTCAAATGTTTAACCCTAAGGAGTGAATTACTCTCTCAAATAAGAGGTTCAGTCGTAGTACTTAGGGATCGAATCCACAGGGAACTAGAGTCACAAAAGAATTAATCCTAAGTGATTAAGCTAGGTTGAAAAAGGTTTAAAACAATAAAATAAAAGTTGGTAGCAATGGTAAGTTGCTGAGAAGATGGGTTTGAAAACAATAATAGAAAATAGCTAGATTCAAGGTTACTATTCAGAAAATCAGGATTATAAATCTATGGATGTTTTAACGAATTGCTTGCAAATATATGAGGACTTCAATCCTTACACAAATCTATAGCTGTCGCTAGTTAGACTCGTCCATTGATCTGATTGCCGACAATATCGATCGATGTTGCTATCGTTGTATCGATCGATATGCTTTGTCGTCGATCGATCACTCTAAAGGAGTATCGATCGATATAGCATCGGATCGAATTGAAACTGTGTCCACCCGAGAACATCTATCAGACCGCCTATTGCACGTGCCTAATAGAGTCTAAGCTTAGCCAAATGATTTCAGGATAATGACTATTAGATTAGTCACTCCATAATCATACTTCTATGTAGCTAATCTAGAAGAAGCATTAGGGTTCATTTGGTTAATGAATATAACAATTCAACACACCATAGTTGGGGCTAATCCCTCATAACTATTTGAACCCTAAATCTAACAAATGAATCTACTCAGACATAGCCAAGTGATTCATAGCAAAAGAATAAGATGAAAACAAAATGCTTTTATTGCTAAGTATAGAATAGAATACAAAACTCTTAATTTCTGATTGTCTTTCTAGGGCTCATAGGCATAACTATAAATACAAGTACAATTAGGTTAAAAAACTCATCAGGGGCAATCTTGTAATTTGGTGAGAACTTGGGCTTCAAGTTGGCCAAATAAATCTTGCTCATCACGCTCTCTATCGATCGATGGTACATGGTGTACATCGATCGATGGAGTATCTCGACTTCAACTTCTACGGAAGCGTCATCGATCGATTACACAGGGTGTGTATCGATTGATATGTATCTCTTATTTCGGATCTTCATAGTCATCTTGGAAAACTCTTCTTTAAGCACCAAAAGGCACCTAAATCATCACTTTACCACAAAATGCTCCTGAATGTGAAAACATACCTAATAGACTCTAAAACATAGATATTTATTATAAAAACATAGTAATACCATGACCAAAAACGGGTCAAAATCATGGTATACCAAACAACATTACTAAAAGATCTATTTTTTCTAACAAAATATTAGAGATAAGGGTTCCATTTTTAAAATTACTCAAGAAGATCATTTAAAACTGTTTCACATGGACCCATAGTTTTCTTGAGCCGGTCATGTCAACTTAATATACCTAACTCATGAGTCTAACAAGTGACTACACACTATATATTCATCATAAATCCTTTCAACACATAAAAAGTTTATGGATAAACATAGAAGATAACAAGTTAATTACAATAAACACAAAAAATTATAAAAAGATAGTTAAAAAGATTAAAAAAAGAAAAAAGAAGAAGATTCAAACTTTTATAGGTTAAGAAGTGTTCTTAAAAAAAAGTTAGATTTAGGGATTTGGGACTAAAATCAAACCGGATCAACCCAAAATCACTTGGTCAACCTTGATTAAATAAGGTCAATTATGCTTCAAACGCCAAACACAAACGCAAATGTAACTGCCATGTGTTGCGACCGTGTTACAAATCAAAATTTGTAGTTGTAATTTTTCTCCGTCTCCCTCGTGGCTCTCCTCTTCCTGATGTCGCTGACCATGTACCCAATATATCTTTTGGGCCTCCTCCTTTGCGTCTGAGTCTGAGCCACGAGCTTCAAACCGTCATGCCTCTTGTTGCAATTGAGCTCTGTGGTGAATAACGTCAATCTTCCTCCGTTGCAAAGCTTCTTTTCGACCAGCAACACTGGTGGCCTTGCTGTAATACATGTTCTTGCTTCGTCATCTGTCGTCTATGACTCTCTATCTGTAGTCATTGATCCGGGCCATCGCAGCTCTTCTCTGCTGCATCGTACTCCAGACTCCTACAATGTAAGCTTCTCTCTACTGCGCCTTTTCCATATATTGATTCAGTCAACGGTCTCTATTTCTGTGTTACTTTCCCTTCTCATCGATATCTAATGAGCTTCATTCGTCTACTTAGTGAAGCTGTGGTGCTTTGAGCTCGGGGATTCGCCATGGATGAACCAACTCGATCAATCTGGTGAGAGGGATCGATCGATCATCTCCGATAAACTTCTCCATAGTTTCATGATTAGTCTATGGATTCTTGATTCTCTTCAGTTTTGTGACAAACTTCCAAATTGAAAATATTTATTTTTTGGTGTTCCCCAAACTTTTTAATTCTGCATTTGAGCCCTTATCTTATGAAAATATGCATTAAAATAAAATGTTAACACCTAAATGCAATCTAGAATAATTAAATGAGATAAAACAAGATGTAAAAAAGCTACTAAAATCATGAAATGTCAACTTTCGTAAATTTATTATTTAGTTATCCACAAGTAAACAATCAGAGTAGAACATGAAGAAAAGGTTTGAAAGTGCGAGCTCATAGCCCAAACGAACACATGAAGTTGCATCTAACAAGTATTACAAAGGAATCGTGAACCTAATCTTTCATACCCCCACGATATTCATAGTAAGTAGAATATTTTGCTATTTAGCTCATATTAACGTTCATATACAATAATTTTCGTTAGTCATTTAACATTCATTAAGATCAAAGTGCATTCTCATAACTGGACAAGTAATCATTATCTATTTAGTTACAGAGAAAGGACTTGAAAATTTGTAAGGTATTTTTTTTTTTTTTTGACAACGAACGGCTATTCTATTACTCAAACTTGAGATGGTCTGGGTAACCATACCGTAATAGAACAACCAACAAAATAAATTTCTCTATGGAAAGACCTCGCAGTCCCAACTAAAGAATCCGAAATCTAATTGTGCGCTCGTGGGATATGAATCATCTTGAAGTCTAGGAAGCATATTTTGTTGCAAAGATTGGCCAAGCATGAGGGCTCCTTTATCATGGCAACCAAATCCTTGTAGTTCGTCCCGAAATTTTGACATGTAGAATGTTGTAGCATACTCGCCATCTCCGGTCATAATGCATCCATTTCTGAATGCAAAACTCTCACCGTTGATTATTTGTGTTCCCAGAAGTTGAACTTTCCCCAAGCTGTCAATCTATACCCATCCACAGTCGCTGAACTGTGTTGTAGATGTCTAAAACCTATCTATCATGCAGATATTGCCCAAGCTTAAGACTTGAGGTTTCTCCATACTATTCTCTTGTGGAGAAGGTGGCACCATCTCATTTGCATTGAACCAGGCTTGACACTCACTCCTAATAACGAACTAACTCCAATGAATCTCTATCTATCCCCGTAAAAAAAATTATCATTTCGGGCTTTTCAGATATACCAAATTATCCAAGGATAAGAATCTTTGTCTAATTCTAACTCAGTAATGTTCTTTCTCCAAAAGAGATAATCCATATTAGTATAAGTACTTGAAAATTTGTAAGGTTATCTAGTGGTTTACTCTCAAATGTATGATGTAATGCAAAACATGTTGTAAAATCAAGGGAGAAAGGGACACTTAACGCATATAAAGGCTTGTTTCCTCTAATTCTACCAATTCCAAAAGTTACTCCCTAATTTTACGCAGAGACTCAAACCACACTTCTAAATTTTTTCAATTGTCTTAAACTTCTTTTCTTTTTAAACTTTACATCTTATAGATTATTTTCACCTTTTTTCATTTAACTCTAAACCTTTTTTTTTCACATCTTCTCATTTGATTCATTTTTATCTTTTCTTTTCTTTTGTAGATTGTCTTTCATTTCTAAAAATTATATTTTTCTTTTCTTTTCTTGGATCTCTAGGATGTTTGTTCTTCACCACGAACATTTTTTTCTTCGTTTCCTTGATCACAACTCCGCAAATGAAATTTTCTTGAACAAACCCAAAACTGATTCAAATCAAGAGCTCAAATTCACCAAAGTGTTGCTGGCCATGAAATAAGGCCAACTCTACAAAATATTCTCTTTTGTACTAATACTCATGGATTTTTACACATGTATGCAACAAAAGAGACATCACCCATCAAGCAATAGTGTGGGTTAGAAAAGAATGCCTTAGGTTCAAAGGGAGGAAGATATTTTGACTAGCAAAGAGTAAGATTAAAATAGGATAATCCAAACAATATGATCCATAGTTCATGCATTGCAAGTCCACCATAAGTGAGACAATTAAAATGTTAAATTAAGTACAAATTCACATGGCTAGCATCAAATCAAGAAAATTTCAACATAAGCAAGTAAGCCGAGAGAACCACACATGGTTTTTCCATTTTTTCTGGTTTGTCAATTGCTATGTCTACTTAATAGATTACTAATCATGATTAGTTACAATATAAGGTCAATCACTGTTCCTTATACAATTAAAATGCAACCTATATGGTTTAAGATTTAATTCTAAATGCAGGTGAATCAAATGAAAATACATGAATATTTTTGAAAATTTTCAAAAAGATTTTTTTTTTGGGTTTTTGTATGCAGATAAATATGCACAATGAATGAATAAGACTGAAGATGACAAGAAAACTTCATGTTGTAACGGACGTGAGAAGGAACATATGCGGAAACAGATGAATAAAGCGATGTAACTACGACACATATATTTAACGTGGTTCACCCCTAGGGTTACGTCCACGGGCAAAGAGAGATCTTATTATTGGAGGCGGTATTGAGCTTACGGAGTGCAAGTTTAAGGTAAATTCGAATACAAGATATATATATATAATAGCATCTCACATCTAAAACCCTAGACTATACGGACTCATGGGCCTAAGCCCACAATCAGATATGACATCCATAATAACTTGATGCAACGCTTTTAATGCAACCGAGTCAGTATGGTGTACGTGATGTAGCATCCAACGCATAGATGCAACATCCAGATTCAAAGCATATCAACAAAATCTCCACCTTGACTTGAATCCTCCCAATAATAGATGTACCAGATGCACCTTCAAGTGCCAGATGTACCAGATGCTCTTCTCTGCGCCAAATGTACCAGATGCGCTTTTTTACCTCAGATGTCCCTTCGGACCAGATGTGTTGCTATGACGAACCAGACACCCTTTAACAGCCAAATGCTCAACTAGAGACAAATGTTCATCATCAGCCAGATATCCCAACGGACCAGAAGCCCCAATGGGCCAGATGCCCCAATGGGCTAGATGTCCTTACCGACCAGATGCCCCAATGGGCCAGATGTCCCAACGGACCAGATGCCCCAACGAGCCAGATATCCCAACATACCAGATGCCCCAATGGGCCAGACGTCCCAACGGGCCGGATGCTCCAACGAGCCAGATGTCCCAACGGACCATATGTCCTTACGGACCAGATCTCCCTTCGGGCCAGATGCCCCAACAGGCTGGATGTCCCAACGGGCCGGATGCCCCAACGGGTCGAGTGTCCCAACGGGCTAAATGTCCCAACGGACTAGATGTCCCAACGGACATGACACCCCAAAGGATCGAACCATATACATGGTGAGATGAACATCCGCAGCGCACAAAATAATGGTAGGTTCACTTGAAGGCATCACAATCCTTGTCAACACCTTATTGATGTAGGTCTTCTGTGACAAGAACAACTTCTTCTCCCTATCTCTGAAGATCGCCATCCTTAGAAATCTTTTTTGCTGCACCCAAATCCTTCATTTCAAATTCAGAACTCAAAATCTTCTTCAGGTATATCTCCTCCTCTAGCTGAACATAGCCTTCTTTTCCAAGAACTCGGAAACCATCCGACAGAGTCATGTATATCTCCTCCTCTAGCTATTTATGAAGACACATCGTCTTGACATCAAATTGCTCAAGCTTCATGTCCTGATGTGCTACCGGCGCTAGCAACACCCTGATGGAAGTATCTCTGACCAGAAATGATAATACTTCATTGTAGTCTACTATTTCTCTCTGATGGAACCCTCTTGCAACAACCCAAACTTTATACTTAATTCCTTCAGTCGGTGATGCTCCATCCTTAATCTTGAAGACCCACTTGCATGTATCATCCATTCTCCCAATGATAATGTGACCAGATCCCATGTATGATTCTTATGATGAGACTCCACATCTCTCATTGCAAGATGCCATTTCTCAGACTCAGGACTAGAAATGGCTTCCATGTAAGTGGATGACGCATCCACTTCCTCTGCAACCTAAAGCATAACCCACCATACCGTCAAAGCGATATCCTCTAGTGGCCTGACATCAACAATTTTTTGTCGATCCTTCGCGATGCCACGCTCTGTAACATTCGGCGGTTGAGTCTTCGTAGACTCCAACTGAACTTCTTCTACACACTCCTCTTGATTTTTTGTGTGTTCCTGCACATCGATCACTTCATGATCATCTTGTAGCTCTATTTGTTTATCAGTGCTACCCTTTTCTTCTTTAGAACTGGACACTCTGATTCTAACCATAGATGTTTCATCAAAGACAACATTCCTACTAAAAATTACTCGGTTTTCTGATGGAAACCAGACTTTGCGTCCCTTTACTCCATCACTGTAGCCCATAAACACTCCTAAAACTAAATATTCAGCAGATCTACCTGACCACACCTCATATAGTATTTTTCACTTGATTCCTGTGTGGGAACTAAGATTAATCAAGTAGCAAGCCGTGTTAACTGCTTCAGCCCAAAACCACTTCTCCAAACTAGTACTCGAGAGCATGCACATCGCTCTCTCTAGCATTACATGGTTCATCTGTTTTGCAACACCATCCCGCTGTGGTGTTTTTCTATCTATAAGATGCTTGGAAATTGTTGCATCCTTACACGGCTGTTTGACCTCTTCCAAGCAGAATTCCAAGCCAATATCGGAACGAAGAAGATCTTTCTTTGACAGATGTCGCATCCCACGTTCACCCATATGTCCAAGCCTCATATGCCATAGCTTAGTCATATCTTCCTCTGGGATCTCTGGCGATGCATCATTTGCTGAACCGGTAATTGTTGTACCCTTCAACAAATAAAGAGTACCATTCATTAAAACCCTTCAGAATCACATTAGGATCCCTGTAGACATTCAGAACTCCATTGCCACCCGAATATTTGAACCCTCTACTATCCAGAAGAGTCACAGATATCAAATTCTTTGTTATTGATGGAACATGCCTAACCTTCTTCAATGTGCAGAATCTACCATCATGTTTCATGAGCTTGATTGAGCCGATCCCAGCAATCTTGCAGACAACATCATTTGCCATCTTAATCTTGCTGTCAATACCTCTGTGTACTCTGAAAACCAGTGGTGTCATATGGTAGGATGCTCCTATGTCAAAAAAATCACACATTAAAAGAATGTGTGTGTCTATGCACAACAAGAGCGATGTCATCATAACACTTGGTTTCATCTTCGACTACTGCAACAGACCCAAACTGCTGCTGCTTCATCTTGGGACAATCTGACTTCCAATGTCTCTTGTCTTTCCAATAGTTGCAAATATCAGATGGCTTAGGACCCCTTGGAAACGATTTCCTATCTTTCGAAGTCCTTATATTTCCATGTCCCTTCACACTACTGACAAACAATCCCGAAGCTTGATTGTCTGTCCCTGAGTTGGATGCCTTATGGTACAATTCCCGACTATGAATCGCCAGCCTAACTTCTTCCAGTTTCACTATATCTTTGCCAACAATGAACGATTCACAAAGTTCTCGAAGGAGTTCGCCAGAGATACCAACAGCATTAATGCAGTGTCATCATCCTCCACCTTAACATCGATGTTACACAGTTCCAGTAATATCGAATTTAACTTGTCAAGGTGATCGCGAAGCTCAATACCTTCTTGCATACGCAAAGCGAAGAGGCGTTGCTTAAGAAGTAGCTTGTTATTTAGAGATTTTTTCATATACAAAGTCTCCAACTTCTGCCACAAACTAGCAGCGGTTTTCTCATCCGACACTTTGATGATGACCTCGTCTACTAGACACAACAAAATTGTTGAGAACGCTTTCTCTTTCAGAGCCTCCATAACAGCAGCATCAGATTTATTTCCTGAAAATGGTCCCCAGATGCCTTGTTGCTTCAACAATGTCTGCATCTTGATCTGCCAAAGACTGAAGTTATTTCTCCCATCAAACTTTTCAATTTTCGCGTTTATCCTAGTCATCTTCTCACCAGATCACCAACCCCGAGTTCTGATACCAGTTTGTTGTAACGGACATGAAAAGGAACATATGTGGAAACAAATAAATAAAGTAATGTAACTACGACACAGATATTTAACGTGGTTCACCCCTAGGATTACGTCCACATGCAAAGAGATATCTTATTATTAGAGGCGATATTGAGACTACAGAGTGTAAGTTTAGGGTTACTTTGAATACAAGATATATAGTAGCATCTCGCATCTAAAACCCTAAACTATACAGACTCATAGGCCTAAGCCCACAATCAGATGTAACATTCATAATAACTTTATACAACGCTCTTGATGCAACTGAGTCAGTATGGTATACATGATATAGCATCCACCACATAGATGTACCATCCAGATTTAAGACATATCAACACTTCAAATAATTCACAGTCTTTTGTTTGAAAATAAACTTGGAAGAAAAGACCTAAACGAAAGAAAAATGAAAAATGGAGTATAGAACTAATAAAAAAGAGAATATAGGATTTACTTGGAGTGTGAGATGAAGTTGTGAGGATGAGTAATGAGATAATTGGAATGAGGATGAGAGTAGCCCATAATTTGTTTTTCTTTAGTTCGACACGTTTGTTCGGCTCTGCGCCTCTACAATTGTTGGGCTTAGCGTTGGGTTTTGACCCACTTAATAAAATTCTGTTGACAAAAACAAAAAAAACTTTCATCAATCTCTTTGTTTGGTCGGAAGAATCCATGGCTTCTCTCATGTGGCAAACGCCTCCAACACTTTCTTCACCTAGGAAGCTCGGTCTATTTCTTCTTCAACATAATCCTCTCACCTCTATAATCTCTTTACCGACCCATAAAAGAAATCCAAGCTATCTTACTCTCAATCTCTGTCGCTGCTCATCGTCGTCAGCCATGACAGTGCCGAGCAGCCCAAAGAAGAAGAGAACAAAGTACAGGAAACAGTACCCAGGAGAGAGCGTTGGGATAACCGAAGAAATGAGATTCGTCGCCATGAGATTACGCAACGCTAATGTAAAGAAAGTAGACCCTGAAAACGACGAGGAAGGAGAGAAAGGCGATGATGAGTTGGAGGGAGAGACATGGAGTCCGAGCAAGGAAGGCTTTCTTAACTTCTTGGTTGATAGCAAGCTTGTCTTCGACACTATCGAACGTATTGTAGACGAATCCGAGGATGTGTCCTGTAAGAAAATCTCTTTTCTTTGGTTCTCGATTTTCAGTTAATTTATTTGGATTTTATTAATTATTCTTTCGCAAGTATGCAGATGCTTACTTTAGGAGAACAGGGTTGGAGCGAGGTGAGGGTCTTGAGAGAGATCTAGAATGGTTTAGAACAGCACAAGATATGGCGATACCGGAACCAAGTCAGGTTGGAGTAGCGTATGCAAAGTACTTGGAAGAAGAGGCAAAAGAGAATGCATCTTTGTTTCTTTCTCATTTCTACAGTATCTACTTCTCACACATCGCTGGTGGTCAAGTTATAGTAAGACAGGTAAGTTTCTTGATAATGATTAGATAGATTTATCTGATTAAGTGTTCTTCAGAGTTCAAGATTAGTATAGATATAAGTAGACTCAAGAATCAGGAGAGCTTGAGGTTATTGAAGAAGAATGGTAGAATGTGATAAGACTTTTCTTTCTTCGCTGAGACCTGACTAACAAATAACACAATTAATCAAGACCAAGCTTGCTCCTTTTGTCTTCAGATTTAAATATGTATAATGATCCTAGGATCTTTTGCTTTGTTCTTTTCGTTTATATTGCATTGATACTTTGAAGGTATCAGAGAAGCTTCTCGAAGGGAAAGAACTGGATTTTAATAGGTGGGAAGGGGATGCACAAGACTTGCTTAAAGGCGTCCGTGAGAAGCTCAATGTACTCGGGGAGGTGAGAGGGTCAATGCTATTATTACAACTCTTCCATTTGCTAAAACTATAGTAAGTTTCTCTCAATGTATTTTTTTTTGTTATCTGACTTGATGCGTTTTGGGAATTGATAAAGCATTGGACTCGGGACGAGAAAAACAAATGCTTGAAGGAAACCGCAAAGGCATATAAGTATATGGGGCAGATAGTTCGCTTGATCGTCTTGTAAAACAACAAAACCGTTCGCAGTACCAGGGAGGCCTCCTTTTCACTACTCAGTATGGTCTAGTGTGAAATGATTTCAAAACGTTCATGTTAAAGAAATTTCAGATTGCATTCCTCACGAGCGACCAACCTAGTGTCTGTGTGGCCAAAGAGTTTGTGTGCTTTGGTTTGAGGAATCCTTGATGAGATATTGTTGTTGCTTAGTTTAAGTCCTTTTTGCACTTGAAAACAAGCACCAAGTATCTAATCATTTCATTTTCTTAAATATATTTTTGTTTAAAACAATCTTGTTGTCGATCTTGGCATGGGGGCACAGATTGACATTGCCATGCACTGCGAAGCTCTCGTTGACATTAGCTTATTTCCTCCTAGCATATGAAGATCTTTGGATTGGTTGTAAGTTTAGAAACCTAACAGTTGGTGAAAAATGTTTTTAAGCGAGAAAAAGGTGTTTTATGTACGATTTAAACTAATGGGCTTAAATTAGGCTCATGGGCTTAGTTAGACCCATTTAACAACGGATAATTTAACGCTTGTGCTGTCCGATCATCCGGGCATATGCTCAGATACTGACACGGCAACACCACCACCATCGTTTTGTACATGCAACCATTGCATCTTGGCCTCCTTGCCCTCTCCGGATCCACGTATGCTAACTCGGTGTTGACATGTTGTCCCATCCATTGATTCTGGCTACACACAACAGCCCTTCCTCCTCCGCTGTAGTATCTTACGCCCGCACACCGCCACCTCCGCGTATGTCAATGGCCTGCTGCAGCTGGGTCTATCCTTCTAAAATGGATTTTTAACTCTAAAATACCTCTAACTAAATTTGTTTTGGGTAAAAACTTCAAACTAACAAGTAAATTCTCATATTAACTTTATTTAATGTATTAATTTTTCGCCAATCATAATTATCTTACTACTGATAAATCTTTAGTTTAAGAATTTCTACATAAAATAAATATAGTTGAATGGTTTTATCATTCAAATTCTAAAAAAAATATTATAACATTACCTAAATATTAGTAACTTAAATTTTTAAAAATTAGCATTTGTAAAACTTGCCGTAAATATATGAGTTTGATTTTTTTACATAAACATTATATATATATATATATAGATAATATATATATATATAGATATATATAAATTAAAATTGTAAAACACCAAAATATAATAAAAATCAACTAAAAATTTATTATTGCATTTTTATTAGATAAGATATAACTTTTATTTTGTTTTCTTATTTTTTACATTTATAAATCTTTGATAGTTTTTATTACAGGTAAATCTGTAGAGAATTTTTGTTATATTTTATGGATTTTTACATTTTAAGTTTATACATATATAATGTTGATTTTAAAAGGATAACAAATCAGACTCATATATTTACAAAAAAAAAATGGTAGTTTTGAAAATTAAAATTACAAATTTTTAGATATTGTTATTAGATTTTGAAGTTTTTTATTTTTATTTTTAATGATAAAACCCTTAAACTAAAAATTTATCGATGGTATTGATAATTATGACTAGCGAGGATTTAATTTATTAAATAAAATTAGTTTATGCATTTTTTTGTTAAAAATTAAATTTATGATTTTTTATCCAAAACAAACTTAATTGAAGGGTTTTAATGTTAAAAATTCATGTTATTTTCAACGATATCTCATTATATACACAAAATATACGTGTTGAATTTTTGGATCTTTTGCAAGAAGGGACGGTTCATTAAGACGGATGGGTTATCCAAACTAAAATAACCTCTTGGTATAATCAGTGGTTTCATGATATCGATTGACTGGTGGAACAGACAGTAGAACAATTCTAGTTACTAGTAAAACTGTAGAAGTAATATGATGCAAAATTTTGCGCTCTGGTTTATAGGCACACTTACATGATTAGTACCTATAAATAATTAATATAAATATCAATATAAAAGTCATCAAATATATAATATATTTACTTAAACGTATATCATATTTGTATTTATATTGATAATAGGTATTTTTAAAGAGTTTCAAAATATTTATCTTATTTAACTATATTATTAAGTTCAATTATATTTATATTTTAAATTATCTAACACTATGTTATTACTCTTATAAATCATATATTTTGATACCACTATACTAAATTATTTTCCAAACGTTAGATATTTTAAAAGTTAAAAACTACCAAAATAAATATGTGAAATGATAAGAATGCAACAAACACTAGTAGATTCTAAATGTTTTCTTAATGTTTTAGTAACAAATACAATCGAGATTCTAAGAGCAACATTATTAGATGTTTTATTAACAAAGACAATCGAGATTCTAGATGTATTCTAAGAGCATTATTGTCCAAGATATGGAGAACAGAAGAATCTGTAAATCATGCCATCTTTGATTGTCCCCCAGCTCTACAAGTGTGGTCTCCTGCAGAAAGAACATCATCGATAAACGAGAATTAGATACGGATCCTTATCCCTGGATAATATGGTTCATATGAAAGGCACGAAATGACAAACTTTTCAGAGATTGATAGAGATCCATTGGAGTTAGTTCGTTATGTAGAGAGTGAATCCCAAGTTTGGTTTAGTGCGAATGAGATGGTGCCACCAGTGATACGAGCCCACATACCGAGGAATCCCAAATCATATGCTGGGTAATATCTGTATGATTGATGGATCATGGACATCAATAACAAGGTTTAGTGGGTGTGGATGAGTTTGGATGGATAGCTTTGAGAAGGTTCCACTACATTAGACGAGAATCAATCTTGTATTCTGAAGTAGAAGCATTGCGATGAACGATGCAGAATATGTTTCAACATTCGACATATCAGAGTTTTGGAACAGATTGTAAGGACCTGATCGCCATGATTAAGGATCCTCATGTCTGCCCAAGCTTTACAACAGAATTAGAAATGATAGAGACCTTGCATATATACTTTCTAGACTTCAAGACCATGCACGTTCCATGAGAGCATAATCATATTTTCAACTTTTTAGCTAACACCGCTAAATTTTTCCATAGAGAACTTTGTTTTATTGGTTGTTCAATTCCGGTCTACTTATCCAGACCACCTCAAATTTAAGTAATTTAAAATCTTTAGTAACATACACTCTTTGAAGGATCTTTGATCATATTACAACACATAATACGTATGGCAATGAAGGCTCTCAAGTTTTTCTCGCCACCCAAACATTCGAATCATCGACAACAGGACGTTCTTATTGTATAAGAGACTTCATAAAGTTTCAGCCTGGTCAAAAGATTGAAGCTCCTCGCCCATTTTCTGAAGTGCTTCTTTGCTGATCTCAACTTTACGGACAGAAGCCGGGAAAATCATGTTCTTGTCGGATTCTGAGCTGGAAGAAAAATTACCGCATAGCTTTGATTTCATATCTAAGCAAGATTTGAGATCCTCTTCGATTCTTGCTTTGTTCTGTTTGTCGATTATTTCATTTAAAGTTGAAGTTTTCTCTTCTAATTTACGTCTTTTGAACCTTCTTTTGATGTCATCTTGATCATCAGATTTCCCACCAGGTTTCTGAACCTTCACCAAACCGGCTTTGACAGTCTCTGTGATCCTCTTCTTGAAGCCCTCCGCTCTTGCGGAGTTCGATCTCAGCCTGAGTTTAAGCTCTGAAACAGTTCTTTCCTCGCTGTTTCGCTCAGAAGCTGCTGGTTCCTCTTCAGAAACAGATGCCAATAAAAAGGCTTCTTCTAGTAGATTGACATTACTCATGTACCGATCAAAAGCTTCATTTTCCACTTCAATGTTTCTGTCTCTGTACTCTTTTAGCTTTGTAAACCGCCAGTCGTTTAACGCTTGAGCATCCTAGAGAATGTAGACAGAAGATAAACTGATAAAGAGTAAAACAACGAGTAGGAGGCTTTTCTAACAATCTTCATTTGTGTGTGTACCTTTATGGTCAAAGGCTTTCTCTGGCGAGAAACGGCATTCAGGTTATTAAACTGAGCAAAGTTGCTAGAAAGTTGGCGGATTGATGAACCTCTACTTGTACTCCTGAATCAGTTTCCCCAAAAAAGTTTATAATCAAAACCAAAGGAACCATCTTTTATTTCCACACATGAACATACACACACATATACAATCTCAATATCAAGTACAAGTAACAAAGTAAGCGCAGACGTTTATCATCATTTGCTTGCCAAAAAAAAAACAATGAAGACAGAATATAAGAATAATGGCTTGGTATATATGTACCCGGGAGTGCCCTCTGATGCTTTCTGATCTGATGATGGGGTACTTGGTGCCGTCTTCTCAGCAGTCGTCACAACTCCTTTAAGAACTGCATGGACAAGAACTCAAAGCCGAAAATTCAAAAAAAGTCCAATGTTAACATCGCAGCGAATTACATGCAACTCTAAAACAAAACAGTCTTATGACACTCTTTCTTTGTTTCAGGTTCTCTATTGGCTTGATTGGTCAGAAACTATCACAATAAACTCTAAAGCTGATCTCTTTGACTGTGACTAATTAATAACTATCATCTCAGATTTGGGGGAAAAAGAAGCATACCGTGAATTGGGCAGGGGTTCTCAGCTCTTGAACAGCAACCCTTACAAGATTGAAACGGACATCTGCAATAAAGCTCAAAACTTTAAAACAAGATCACAAGAGAAGACAAGAAAGTGTCAAACTTTGACAAATCTAAAACAACAGATGTAGTTCAAGGAGAAAGAGAGTATGCCTGGAGCGAGCGACGTTGCCGCATTGGATACACTTGGGTTTGTTGAGGCCACGGAGAGTTCTGGGAGGCGTGACGCCGGCGGAGAAACCATTGTTACTCAGAGACGGTGACGAAGTCGCCATCTTTATTCAGCAGAGGGCAGATATGTAACGGTCAAAATATAAAACCGTTATCCACAAAGCAGACAACGCCCAAAACTCGTCAAGTAACAGATTTTGCTATCGAAAGTGTTTTTTTTTTCTTTTCTTTTTTTTGTCGATCGCTCTCTCTTCTCCTCTGCGATTTTGATTTAGCGGCGGGTCTAGGGCTCCGGTTATTTAAATTGCCACGTGACTCGTTTTTATGGGCCTTGATCAAAACCCATTGCCTTTTTTTTCGTTACATCGAACCCGATTTAACCAAAAACCAGATTATTCATATATGAATTTCTTTCCCTAGAAATATATCTTCATAGCAATAAAAAAAAGTCAAAAAACTTTATTTTATTTTAAATCACTAATAGTTACCAATCACTAAAAGTTACCAATTTTATAAATTTATAAAATCCAATTCATGAATATGACATACACATTTTGGAGAAACTTCTTAAACGTACATACAAATTACATGGAGGAAGTGTATTTACACATTTATGAAAGTTCATGAATTAATAAATTCATAATGATATTATATACGTTCAAAATATTTTTTTTTAACTTATATATATATATATATATGAATGTTTTCCTAATTCTTTTAAGGGAATTTGCTAATAATACCACTTTCCTTGTACACATTTTTTTAACTTTACACTAACCACTTTTACCTTTAAAATTTTAATAGGAAAATTATCATCCTATCCCTAGTTAATTAGGAGATGCTAAAGACGAGGGGAGTTTCGTTTAGTAACGAGGAAGCGGCGGCGGCACAATTCAAGATCGGTGTCTAGTCGGAGTAGTGATCGGAATGGACTTTGAGATGCTGCTTCATCGGAGCTCGCAGGATTTGATCTGATTTACCCTTCGCTGTTGGCACAGATTCGAGCGGTGAGCTGTTCTGCGAAGCAAATTGGGCTTTCGATGTGAGCGAGACGCGGAGGTCGCGGCGGGGTTCCAGCGGAGAGAAGGAAGCTAATGGCTTCGGGTTCCCCGTTGTTGGCGAGCCGATGGTGATGAGTACAATGATGAAGATAATACTTTGGTGTTGTTGGGGATTGATTGTGTTGCAATGTAGTTTCAGATGTACAAAACTGCTGCATGTAGTTTCCATGATCTCTATCAATAAATTTTCCCGTGTCACAAACAGTCACGTTTCTTATGATTTTCCTTGTGTATATCTTTGCAAGTTTCTGATTCGGAGCCTTTGTTCAGCACTTTCTTTCCTGGAAGTGAACTACCTTCGTGGTTCGTTCATGAAGTCGTTGGATCTATGTCAGAGGTCATAATGCCTCCACATTGGCACGACAATGGGCTTGCGGATCAAGCTTTATGTGCTGTTATCTCATTTCCAGACTCCAGACTCCCAAGAACAAATCAAACCATTGTCAACGAAATGTACATTCAAGCTAGAAGTAAAAGAAGGTTTGTGGATAGACTTTTCTTTACCAGTTGGAAGTTCGAATAATGAGGAAAATATTGCATCAGAGCATGTCTTTATAGGGTATATGAGTTGTTCGAAGATCTTTAAACGTCTTGAAAGCCAGCATTTTATCAGCTCTGATCCTACGAAGTCATCCACTTTATCTAGTAACTGTAGTCCTACCACGGCCTCCCTTCAATTCATGGTCACAGATGGTACGAGCAAGATACCAAGGCTTGAGGTGCTCAAGTGTGGCTTAAGGTTAGTTCACTGATAGGAGCCACTTAAAACGTTTTCTTTGAAATCTAGAGTTTTTTATTTATTTTTAACCATCTTAATTTCCTTTTGTAATCATGTTGCAGGTTATTTAGAGGTGGTGGGAGCAGTGGAGGGTTTTTAAAGAAGCTGGAAGTAAAGGAAGTTGAACAGAATCTAAGTGCACAAAAGTTATCAGAAAATCGGACGAGTGAATCAGGTACCACTACAGAGGTTGCTGAAAATGGTAACAATGCTGAACAGAGCTCAGAGACGGTTACCACAGAGGTTACGGCTTCACCAGAAAATGCTAACAATGCATGATTGGGAGTCGAGACATCCATAACCCCACGTGCAGCTCAACCACACCCATCAAATAAAACTTCGAATTGGGTATGTTTTGCTTGTTTTGACTTCCAAAAACATCCATGAACAATGGAAGAAAGTGATAGCACAAGTCTAGAGAAAAGTAGCCAAGAATTTCCAGTGACATAAAAGATTCCAAAGATTCGGAGACTTGGTGTGTTTGTAAGAAGAAACCAACGACTTTGGGATTTAAATAGGATGGTTTGCTTTTTACTCACCGGCATGGATATTTTTGGTCTTCGGGTATTAAGTTCTTCATTGTTGTGTGAACGCGTTTTACATTTCAATGTGTGGATGGGTTTCGTTAGTGTTTCCTCGGAGTCTTATGTCAAGCTCTAGCCAAAGCATAAAGGCTCTGGAATTTTTATGGTTTGTTTGCTTAGTTTTTGTTTTAATCTTCTTCTCTTCTTTTCTATTTTGATCCCAAGCCTTTTCTTGTTAACTGTTGCAGTTGAGTGGTCTTTTTCTTTTAGCCTTATATGCTCCTCGTCTCCTCTTTCCAGAGAAAATCAACCTTTACTTCTGGTTGATGGGCCTAAATAGTTAGGATTGAGTTAAGTTTCTCTTTTGGATTAATCAATTTTTTCTACGTATGAAATTTCAGTTAGTTAAGCTAGTAGCGGTTAACATTTGAAGGATACTCTTGCCGCTAACATTCCACTCAATGAGTGTTAGTACAAATGAATCCGACGACATAAGAATGACTGGGCGTCACCAGCTTTTTATCTGAGGGAAGGTGGATTATGGATAGTGTGCTTTTTCTTCTGATGAGTACATGTGAACCACACACTCTCACTTCCCTTAAAACAATTTATAATCTTCATAAAATAATTTATAAGAGTTTTCATTTAGAAGAGTTTATAAATCATTTATAAAAATATATAAATTCTTACAAAAATTCATAAGTGGATCCTTATAAAGGTATTTATAAGTGTTTATAATTCTCTTATCAGTGTTTGAAATTATTTACCAAATCATTTTCTAACCAAATGCATCATGAATGTATGTGTAGTTATAGAATTCATAAATGATTTTGCAATGCTTTAAATCATCTTGTAAGGGTTTTTTGTTTTGTTTTTTGACATCATCTTGTAAGGGTTTATAAGAGATTTTTCGTTTATGTTCATGGCTTTATAAGAGTTGATCAATCAAATATGAAAGTTTAAAATCATTTTATAAAGTTTTGAAAACTATTATAAGGGTTTATAAAACCATGTACAAGAACTTATCACCCATTTATAAGAGTTTATAAATCTATTTACAAAGTTTATAAATCTATTTATAAGAATTTATACAAAATATTAAAAGAGTTTAGTAATCTTCATAAAACAATTTATAAGAGTTATCATTTAGAAGAGTTTATAAATCATTTATAAAAATATATAAATTCTTACAAAAATTCATAAGTGGGTCCTTATAAAGGTATTTATAAGGGTTTATAAATTTATTTATTAGAATTTATAAATTGATTTATAAATGAATTTGTAATGGTTTATAAATGGATTTACAAGTGTCTATAAACTAATTTATAAATGTTTATAAACTGAAATAGAATAAACTGAATTTTTTTATGTGTTATAAAATGATTTATAAAGGTTTATAGATTGATTTGTAAGAATTTATTTGCCCGATCCCAAGAACTACTAGGATCGAAAATCTCAATGAGAACATTGGAGTTTTGTTTGTGAAACTCACTCCTGAAGATGTCTGAACTAGTGACCATTGGCCACCCATATTCCATGAAAGGAGAAAGGTTCAGTAACATAGTGCCTAACTTTAAGAACTCAGACACTCCACCATTGTCTTCTTGGAGAACTGCTTTAACGTCATTTGAAAGTTTCTCGGGCTATGGTAGTACAATGAGCTTTCTTGCCGGAAGCTCCGCTACTGTAAAATGAAGAGTTGATAAATAATATAAAAACTTTTAAATACTTACTAAGGAAATATCAAAATTTTGCACATTTATAAGATTTTATTAAATGATTTATAAGGGTTTAAAATTTTATTTATTAGAATTTATAAAGTGATCTATAAGGGTTTATAAATTGACAACATTCACCCTTTAGTTGCAACAGAGACTAGAAGAATGCAAACTGTGTAGAGATACTGACTCAGCAAAAAAAAAACAAAATCAGAGGGCAGGTTGGATTATATCCTTTGAAGGAAATTCAATATAGCCACAGAGACGCCAGCAAGCTCCTGTGTGGAATAGAGACTTCTCAAAGGCCCAGATGTCACCTACAAGCACCTGCAGAAGCAACAAACTTGTAACTCAGGTGCAGTTCTTAAAAAAAAAACTCATCAAATCATAGGAAACAACTGACATAGGAAGCAAAAATGCAAGAAAGATCAACAGAAACTGAGTTATTTAACACACCGCTTTTAATTCAACAGATTTCAAAAAACATTAGAAAGACTTACAGAAAAATGATTAGACATCATAGGTGATGGATCGCATGTTCCAGGAGTAATTTGCCACTGCTTAACTCACCCCTGAAGCCCCTAGATATGCTTCCACTTCTGCAATTTCCAGTAGCAGCACTGATCAAAACCTAAAGCTATGGATGATAAAAATAAATAATAAATAGAGAGTAGATGCTATGGTACCCCCCATTCCTCGAGGGGAACACCTTGGGATGCAGATGGTTTACAATTCTCTTTGGTGAAAGGATCAATAGGTGCTTTCTGTTGCATATAAGATGACAACAATTCTATAAAATAACATTCACAAAAAAAAGAAGAAGAAGGTAGTATGGAGCATGAGATAGAAGGGGATACCCTTCCATGGGAAGCTTCTTCTCTGACATAAGACCATAAAAGTATCCCCAACCGTACCTGTAATTCCAAATAAAAATAAAAGTAACATTTGGGAAAACTATAAAATAAATCACATTTTTGGCATATAAAGAAAAGCATACCATTTTAATGGCTTCACGAAAGGTGATAGTGAATTCTTTCAATTTATTAGCATGGTAGTTCAACCTCCTCCTCCATGTGTGTGCCGGCAGAGCAGCACTATCGAAATCAAGCTACATAAAGCAGATAATATTCAAAATCCAAAGGATTTAACCCAAAAAAAAGAAGAGAAAGTGGACATACTAATTGTATAAACTCATATGAATTGATTTATGAACTCTTATAAATAAAGGGGAGTTATGATCAGTAATGTTTTAATATGCTTTTTAATCCATATAAATGATTTTATTAACCCTTAAAAATGATTAAGTTAATTCTTAAATGATCTATAAAAAGGTTTATAAAATTCTGAAAATAGTCCATAAACCTTTGTAAATCATTTATTAAAGATTCATCACTCTTATAAACTCTTATAAATCCGTGTAAGAGTCTTCTTCTCCCGTTTCATCCTCGGTTGTCATGTCCATAGCTGTTTGTATTTGTTTAGGAGAATGATCTTGTAAATTGGAAGTCTCCACTCTGCAAAAGAAGGCATCACTGTGTGAACAAGAGAAGCTTTGCGCGTCTCCACTCTTATCTCAGCTTGTGATTGTGAAGTTGCAGGTTTCTGCAAAGGGATGTGTTCAGTTACTGGAGGAGAAGGCACCACAGTGTGAACAAGAGAAGCTCCATGCTTATCTGCTCTAAACTCAGCTTGTCTTTGAGAAGTTTCTGCAAAATGCGATGTTCAGGTAAATGAACACAAGGAACCATTGTGTGAAGAGGAGTAGCTTTTTCCATATCTGCAATACTCTCTCTTAAGTCAGCTTGTAACTGAGAAGTTGCAGGCTTCTGCAAAACTAAACGCTCGTGTAGAGGAAGAGAAGGCACTGCTGTATGAAGTGGAGTAGTTTCGTGCTTATCTGCTACTACATCTCCTAACACAGCCTGTGATTGAGAAGTTGCAGGCTTCTGAAAAGTGAATCTTCAGGTCGAGGAAGAGGAGTAGCTCCATATATATCCGCAGCAATAACATCTCTTAACGCAAATAGTGATTGACAAGTTACCGGCTTTTGTACAATAAAATGTTCATGTCATGGAAAAGAAGGCACCACCACATGAGCAGTTTCTTGAGTATCAGCAACAACAAAGTCTGTTTGGTTTTAGATTGTAAAAAAGATATCTCTCATATTGTTTAGATTGTCCTTCATTCTCTGTAGCAACATTGACGATTTATAGTCTTGTAAATATATAAGAGCCTTTATTAAAGCTTCTGATCTTTCACGCTTCTCTTTTGTAACATGATATAAAAACCCCTTATAAATGGTAAATACACATTTATAAATAACTTATTAACTCTTATAAATTGATTTATAAACCCTTATAATTCTTTTGTAAACTCTTATAAATAAATGGGACTTATGAGTAATGTTTTAATATGATTTTTAGTCCATACAAATGATTTTATTAACCCTTATAATGATTTATAAAGTCTTATAAATGGTTTATAAAATTCTAAAAAATGATATATAAACCTTTATAATCAATTTTACTAGATCTTATAAATGATTTATAAACCTTTTTATTTTGCATACTCTTATACAGAGGCGGACCCACGTAGCAGGAAGGGGTGTCACCTGCCACATGTTAAATATAAAATTTAGATATTTATTCATTGAACATAACGAGAATGTGGTTTAGTTGGCTTAGAGCTTCTTCTCGCGACCCCCCGTTCCTGGGTTCGAAACCAACACTGGGCTTAAACCCAAACTCTGCCCCCCCCCCCCCCAAAAAAATAGGGCTGGGTCTGCCATTTCTCTTATAAATTGTTTTTTATAAGGCTTTATAAAAATGGCTATATACTCGTGTCTTCTATTTATATAATGAAGGGTTTACTCACACATAAGGCCACCACGTCACCAATTCGTTCAACCTCAGCGTGACACATGTCCACTAACAAAGCATGCAGACCGAACTTAGTATATAATATTGAGACCTTATAATTTGTATCTACACATATATAAACTAATTATAGGGGTTATAAGGTTATTTATTAATTTTAATAAATTCACTTTGGATTTATAAGAATTTATAAAGCTTTATAAATGACTTAAACAATGATTTATTAACCAACTAGGGTCGGCCCGCCCTACGGGAGGAATATACTTTACTTATGATCTAAATTACTATATTTTGTTTGATTTTGTGGTTTGCATTTTAGGTTTTGTATATGTAATATATATGTATGATAATGATTTTTTTCTTTTAGGAAATTTTTGGTGAGGAGATATTATAAATGGTAAGATTGTTCTTGTTTAATAGCTGTTTTATATCAAATAGTTTGATATTGAAATGTTATGAGGGTTTCAAATGGTTTTCATGTTGTTTTCTTAATAGAATTGATTCCATATTTGATGTCAAAATGATTTTTTTCTTACTATTAAATCTTGTAGAAATTAAATAAAGATTTTCTTATTAACTCTCATACGCTGAGTTAGTTATCGATCTGAATTGAACGGTTTTGAGATATTTCAATTTTTCTATGTTACAATTGAAATAAAAAACATATAAAACACACTGGTTAAATTTTAAAAGTGTGTTAATGAGAATCCTAAACAACGATCCTTTGCAGAACATATAGACTTGGCTACTATACTATGATGTTTCCACTTTTGAACTAAGTTTTTGTCTAAAAATATATATATACAATTAATAGTTCTACAATTATAATCACAGTGACATCATTCACAATTTACATTTTCAATGTAGCTATTATAAATTATCTCAAAACATAAATTATGGATTTTTAGATTTTAAAACATTTAAAAAACCAATTTATACTTTTTTATAGATTTTCTAGATATAGGCATCCATATATTTTGTTACGTGAACCTTCGTTTAGCTAGACATTATGTTTTTAATCTTTAGGGTATCTTTAAAAGTTTTACGGGTTTTCTTCTTATAAATTTTCAAGATACAGACATCCATATATTTTCGTACAGAACTTCAGCTGTTTTTAACAACATTACATGCCCCTCAGTTTATACTTTATTAAATTTTAATTTTACTTTTCTTTAAAAATATTAAAAAGTTTTTCAATGAATGAAAAGTAGATTTTCTTACACACCAACAAACCATGATGCAACTACTGTCGCTCCTGATGCTAGTGACCAGTGACCACCGATAGCACGCTGGATCATGTACCACCGTTCCCTCTGCAAACAATATCGAGAATCGCAACAGCTATTGCAAACGAAGAGTAAATACACCGTGTTGGCCACAAATTTCAAAAGTAAGTTTAAAAACTTTTATGCCTGCAAATTGCGAAAACTTCTCAGCTGCACCACTTGAAAGAGGGAGAGATCAATTTGACATCTCAAACCACACCAAACACTAAACTAACATTAAAGTAACATTTGTTTGTATATACCAGGAAAAAAAATCCTTTGTCTTATTTTGTAACATAAATGCAAAATCAAGAAGAAATTTAAAACCTTTTATTTATCGTGAATGAAAATACAAAAGAAAAGGCTTCATCCATAACATCAGAAGTTTTTAGGTTACTGAGATCAAATAATAAATGCAAAAAGAAAATACATAAAAATTGATAGTCTCGTCTTTAAAAACAACATTTAATGGGTAGATACTTGGTTGCTGGACTTTAAAGCTTCCTCCTACTCAACCTCCATTAATGGAGTTAGATCTTCCATCACCTTACTGACCACCTTCTTCTCCTTTGGTTTCTTAGTCAGTAAAATTGCTTCCACGAAGTCATCCAATGCATTCACGCGCTTAAAGATATTACAACAAAACCATAACCCGATTTAGTAAAACCAAGTTGATTAAAAACAGTTTGGATTGTTGAAAATTGAAACGGTTTACCTTCATGTCAAACCAGAACCTAACGTTCATGTACCCCTATTCTCTGACTTTTCCCGTCCAGGAGTGTAGTAAGTGAACTGGACTGGATCATCCCAAAACAGACCATGTTACTTGAGACATAGATTACTTTAATATGAATCTTCTTCCACATGCCATCTCATATGCCATCTCATATGATCGATTGCTCTTCCACTGATGGAACATAAGCATTTCAAGAAACAGAGCAGTCATCAACTCTTCTTAATCAAGAAGAATTTAAAGGTAAGATTGAGGAGAAATGGTACTGTTATGCGTAAAGATGCGGTTAAGCTTTATGCTCGATTCAAACATAGTTTTTATCAGAAACTTAGACATTAACTTACTATCGTGTGATGGTTTCATTGATCCTTCAACACCTTCTCTCTGGGCTTTTGAGCAAATTTTCCATCGAACCAAAAGAACTCTGTTCCTCTTCTTCTTAAAGGAATCTCCAGAAGATCCAAAAATAAAGTATATTGGCTTAAAGACAATGCTCTTCTCCCCAGTACGGTCGTACCAGACATCTTGATATTCTCTAACGATTTGGGCAGATCTTAAACCGTTGAAGACTCTTTCCATTTATTTACATATCAACACGGAATAACCACTGCATGGATGTGATTTGTTTTCTTCAGTAATATCCTACAGATTGCTTAAGATATTAGTATCTTACGATAATCTACTTTTTAAAACAAAAACATTGTTGAAAACTAAAACCGACTCAAGTATAAATCTTACATATGAGATTTGACTCAAATGGTATAACACATAAGCTTTACCTGTCTCCATTATAGACTCTCATTTCAATATACTAAGCAGCCTTTATCTTAGTATTGTACCATCAATGAATTTCCCTTTATATGTAGATTCATACCTTCTCTTAAACAGAGCATTTGTAATCCTTTTATATGTTGAAAAATCTCGATTGTAATACAGAATCTGCAACCAAAGCTCCCTTGCTTATGGCCAACACCATTTACAGACGCAAACTCAGCTTGTAAAGACTTTTACTTCAAATCATCATCTGCATTTGTTTGAGCCTTGTCAGATTAAAACGTCAGAGGAACTTAACAATCAGAAGAAGCAAACATCATATTAATAAGATCACATACTAATTAAGGTCACCTTATGTAAATAAAAGTAAAAAATAAAAGGTTGTTTTTTTAAAGCTTCTTGAGCTACCATGGCGTGAAGAAGAACCAAAATCAGGCACCTGGGGATTTCTTTGTCAAAAAATCAAATCAGAAAGAAAAACTTTCGAGATGGCCATTTGTCAGAAAAAAAAGCTTGCTTTGTTGGGTTCAACAAATCGAGAGATGGTTATGATTTGTAAATACTTCCCTATTATTGGAATCACCAATAATTAACTTATAGATTCCAGTAGATCGATGTTTTATAAAGTATTATAAATCACTTTATAAGACCTTATGAATCAATTTAAACACTATTGTAAATCAAAATATAATCTCTTATTAATTAGTTTATAAGATTTCATAAATCAGTTCATGGACCCTTATAAACCTCTACAAATGATATATAAGTTTTTATATATAACATAATAACTCGTGAATGTTTTATAAACTATTATAAATTATTTATAAATGTATTATCCCACGGGAAACTGAACGAGTTCAGATGGAGATGGGAAATTTAGAAGTTAAGCAGGACATATTATCTTATTCGAGTATGGTATCTTGCTATTGATGATTCCGATCTTGGCTCATATAACTTATTTATAAAAGTTTACAAAATTATTTATAAGAAGTATACACTTATTTATAAGAGCTTATAAATTTATTTATAAATATTGATAAGTTATTTAATAATGTTTATAAAATGAACTTGAATTTTATGAGTTTAAGATTATATAAACTCTTACAAAATGATTTATAAACTCTTATAAATTGATTTATAAACCCTTATCTTTTTTTGTGAACTTGTATAAATTAATTTATAAACTCTTATAAATAAAGGGAAGTTATGAGTAATGTCTTAATATGATTTTTAATCCATATAAATGAATTTATTAACCCTTAAATGATTTAGTTAACCCTTGAAATGATTTATAAAATCTTATAATGGTTTATAAATTCTAAAAATGGTATATAAACCTTTATAATCAATTTAGTAGATCTTATAAATGATTTATAAACTTTTATAAATGATTTGTAAACCATTGTGAATCATTTATAAATGATTTATAAATTACACATATATTCGTGATGCATTTGATTTTTTAAATAGTTTTGTAAATCTTGCTGTGGGGTAGTTAGCAAAGCCTTCTTTCCTCATAACGGTTAGTCTACAACCTCGGTAGTCTCCAATCCGAGGTTGTGCCTTCCTAATCTTTGACGCCCTGCATAATGTTTCAATGAGAGCACTGTAGGAGACAACATCACATAAAGAACCGGTCCCGTTGAAGGTATTTCTCCAAGTGTTCTTTCTACTGTACCGTTGTCTAGAGTTGAGAGAAAGACTGGAGAAACAACAACGACTAGCAATCTGAGACACTGAAAGTTAATAATACTTCAGTCTTTTCTTACAGTAACAGAAGCAGGATGTTGTGTTCTAGTCAAAGCTCTGAACTCACTTACCTTTGTGATTGTTCAAACTCTTTGAGCTCAAAGGGAGTAGGCAGAGTGTAATCATAAATGTAATCAAGTTTCTTCCCACGTCGATAATAATATGTAATCTTAAGAGTAGTCGCCAGATCTACCCCATCCTCCTAAAAAGGAGATATTAGCCACACCTCTTTGGTGCTGAGCCTGTAACAATACTTCTTGTTATCCGTTGGAAAATCTTTTCTCCTAGTGTACTGCATAGAGTTTGAATTGGTACTGGCCAAAGTTACTGGCTTTCCGTGTGTGATGAACATCTTCTAACATCGGTCATCACTGGATTAAGCAAAACACATGAGTGGACCACACGAGTTATACTGTCTACGTTTCAGTATAGCATACTTAGGGCTGGTACTACCCTAAGTGTGAGAACCCATTACAACATCCTTACTTCCAGGGTTAGTAGCACTTCTTGCATCCCCTTCACTGCCACCTGAAGAAGAGACTTCATTTTCAGATTGAGTTTCTGCTTCTTCCTCTTCTTCAAAGCCCTCGTTTTCCTTAGGAACATACTTGATTTCCTCAACTTCATTCCTATTTCAATCATTTGATCCGCTTGTTGAGTCATCATCTCCCTCACCGCTAATGCTTGCCTCTGGAGTATCCCCATAAACCTTATACACATTCCCATTCTCATCAAACCTCACAGTTTTCACCACCTGGCTCTTCCCTCCACTTCCTTTCACTAAAACCATCTTCCTAGCTTTCAAACCACGCTGCTTCTTTTCATCATCCCTACATACCACCAGCCTTTCTTCCTCGCCACTATCAACTGAATCATCCTCAGCACTCGACGTTACATCATGCTTATACACATTCATGTTCTTGTCAAACACCATGGTCTTCCTAACCCTGAGGCTTCACTACATTGGCTCCAGTTCTAAACTTAGAGCTACCACTCTTTCTCTTACCAACAGAGACTTCTTCACTATCATCACTAGCAGAGTCCAACTCTTCATCCTCATCACAAGTAACAAACACCCTACCCATACGGCTTCTCAACTTTTCTCTTTTCAGCTACAATAAAACCCTGAGGCTTTTTGCTGTGGCTACCCACAAAAACTGTAGATTTATGATAAGCTCAGCTTATCCTAACAGAAATGAAGATAAGGAAGAGAGAGAGAGAGAGAGAGATAAGAGAAAGATTCTTTGATTAATTATCTGATAAAACATCATTAAGGGTAACGTTCCCTTTAAGTAGCCGTACACAAGCTAAACGACTTCGTATTATTATGCAAGTAATAAAGATAACGACTCATGATAACCCTCCTTCTCTGAAGGAGTCTTTCCCACACTTCAACACTTCTTCTTCTCNTAAGTAGCCGTACACAAGCTAAACGACTTCGTATTATTATGCAAGTAATAAAGATAACGACTCATGATAACCCTCCTTCTCTGAAGGAGTCTTTCCCACACTTCAACACTTCTTCTTCTCAGCCACTAAGTTGGTCCTTCTTCTTCTTGGACCTAAGCCTCTTCTGAACAAAGGCTAAAGGCACAGCTAACTTATCAATACCCCCCCGTAAGAGACTCAGCTTGTCCTCAAGCTGAAACTGAGGATATTGCTCCTTCAACTTCTGAACTGATTCCCACGTACACTCAAAATCCGGTAGTCTTCTCCACTTGACCAACACTTCGACTTGCTTGTTCTCCTTTGACCTCCTGATCTCAAGTAACTCTTGTGGCTCAGTGTTCCACTCAAAGGAAGATGTTAGGATTAAAGGGAGCTCCTGAACCTGCTGGTTAGGTTCTATAGCCTGCTTCAACTGAGAGACATGGAAGACAGGATGTATGGCACTCTGAGGAGGTAAAGCCAATTTATAAGCCACCTTACCAATCTTCTGCGTCACCTGATAAGGGCCAAAGAACCTAGGAGCCAGCTTCTCTACTCGCCTCATTGCCACAGTCACTTGGCGATACGGTCGCAGCTTGAGATAAACCCAATCCCCAACATTGAACTCCACGTCTCTGCGCTTCTTGTTTGCAGACGCCTGCATCTTATTCTGAGCAGCTGCTAAGTTATCACGCAACTCCTTAATCAACTCATCCCTGCTCTGAATAAGCACTTCGACCTCGGCATTTGCTGTCGGAATGTCCCCAAACCTCAACAACTTTGGAGGGTCCCGACCATATAGAGCACGAAATGGAGTGGTATTAGCAGAGGAGTGGAAAGAAGAGTTATACCAGAATTCGGCCCAAGGCAACCACTGAACCCAAGACGACGGTTTCCTCCCTGCAAAGCAGCGCAGATACGCCTCGAGACAACGGTTCACCACCTCGGTCTGTCCATCAGACTGTGGATGGTATGCGGTGCTCTTGTGCAGGGTTGTCCCTTGGCTTTGAAATAAAGCGGACCAGAAGTTGCTCAGGAATACCTTATCGCGATCAGACACCATTGTCTCCGGAAAGCCATGTAGCCTGATTACCTCCTTGACAAACACCTCAGCTACAGACTTTGCAGAGAATGGATGCTTGAGAGGAATGAAGTGTGCGTATTTTGTCAACCTGTCCACAACTACCAATATCACATCGAAGCCCTTAGATATCGGAAGTCCTTCCACAAAATCCAGGCTGATATCAGACCACACCTGGGTGGGAATAGGCAGTGGAGACAACAAGCCCGCTGGGGACAGAGTGGAATATTTGTTCTGCTGACAAACAGCACACGCCTTAATGAAATCAGTGATGTCTCTCTTCATGCCTCTCCAGTAAACTTCCCGCGCCATCCTTTTAAAAGTCTTTAACACTCCTTCATGACCCCCAATAGCACTGTCATGGATTTGTCGCATCAAAGAAGGAATGAATGGGGATTTCTCCGGTATCACCAACCTGTTATCTTTGAAAAGAACTCCATCAGCCACACTGAATCCTTCTACTACTTCCTCTCCCTTCAGAACCTTTTGAATTATTTTCTGCAGCTCCTCATCCTTCTCCACTTGAATAGCTAACTCCTCTCTATCAATGGTCAAAGGAGCTGTTAACTGAAATTCCAACAATTCACCTGCCTTAACTGCAGACTCAGTCCTCCTCGACAAAGCGTCTGCGACCCTGTTGTCCTTCCCAGGCCTGTACTCAATCGTGTAGTTCAGTCCCAGCAGCTTAGAAGCCCATTTCTGCTGCTCCACTGACACGGCCCTCTGCTCCAAAAGATGTCGGAGACTCTTCTGGTCAGTCCTAATGGTGAACGGGTTGCCAGAGAGGTAGTGACGCCATTTCGTAACAGCAAACACTATGGCCAACAACTCCCTTTCATACACAGACTTCACACGACCCTGGCTGGAGAATCCCTTGCTAATGAAAGAAATTGGTCGGTTTCCTTGGGATAAAACCGCTCCTATTCCCGTGCCAGAAGCATCAGTTTCGACTGTAAAAGGCTTGGAGAAGTCGGGTAAGATTAGCACTGGCAGCTGGGTCATGGCCTCCTTGAGCTGCTCGAAAGCTCGGGTAGCTTCCTCAGACCACTTGAACCCATCCTTCTTGAGTAAGTCAGTGAGGGGGCGTGCAATTCTCCCATAACCTTCTACGAACCTTCTGTAATAACCTGTCAGCCCTAGAAATCCCCGCAAAGCAGTTACATTCTTAGGCTGAGGCCACTTCTTCATGGCTTCTACCTTCTCCGGATCCGCGGTCACACCCCACTTAGTTATGATATGACCCAAATAAGCTACCTTGTACTGACCGAAAGCACACTTCTTTTCATTGGCATAGAAGCTATGTTCTCGTAGTACCTGTAGCACAAGCTTCAAATGGTCCTGATGCTCCTTCTCATTTCTGCTGTACACCAGGATATCGTCGAAAAAGACTAAGACGAACTTCCTCAAGAAGGGCTTGAAGATGTCATTCATGACCGATTGGAATGTAGCAGGAGCATTAGTAAGCCCGAAAGGCATTACCAAAAACTCGTAGTGACCCTCGTGTGTCTTGAAAGCAGTCTTCCCGACATCTTCACCTCTAACTCGAATCTGGTGGTATCCAGATTTCAAGTCCAATTTCGAAAAGATCGCAGCACCTGCCAACTCATCCAGCAGCTCCTCTATGACCGGTATTGGATATATGTCCGGTATAGTACTCTTGTTGACAGCACGGTAATCCACACAAAATCGAAACCCCCCGTCTTTCTTCTTCACCAGTAGGACTGGGCTAGAGAAAGGACTGATACTTGGCCTAATTATACCTGCTTGCAGCATCTCTTGAACCAGCTTCTCGATCTCATTTTTCTGAAAATGAGAATAGCGGTATGGCCTGATATTAATCGGAGAGGTTCCATCTTGTAAGGTGATAGCATGCTCCCGAGATCTTTTTGGTGGTAACCCTTTTGGCATGTTGAAAACTCCCTTGAACTCTTGTAAGAGCTTCCTGATTCCAACACTCGGCTCTTTAATGAGTTCCTGTTTGTCCCCATGCTCAAATAAGGTCTGTAGCTCCAACAACATCACCACATCTTCCTTCTCACATAACTTCTCCATTGTGTTGATGGAAACCTGATCACGCAACAACGCTGGGTCACCTTTGAGAGAAACCCACGTGTCTCCCACCTGAAAACTCATCACGTGTAACCCCCAGTTGATCCTCATTTCTCCCAACCTTTCCAGCCAAGTATATCCCAACACGACATCGATGGATCCCAACTCAAAAAGCAAGAACTCTTCCAAGATGTCCACCCCTTGAATATGTAAGTTAGGATTCACACATTTACCACTTCCGTAGATAACCCGTCCATCTCCAATCGACACTCCAAACTCGTGGGTTGGTACCACTGGTATTCCCAACTGCTTCACCAAACTCGTCGATAAGAAACTGGAGGACGCCCCTGAATCAATAAGTATTAACACCTCCATTCCTCCTAAATTCCCTATCAACTTAAGAGTTCGCTTAGAAGTGATTCCCGCCATGGTCTGTAAGGAAAGAACATGGAGCTCCTGCGAGTGTGGTTGAGCCTTCTCCTGGTTCTCATCTGAGTCCTGCTCCTCCACCTCTTCACGCTCAGAGTCTTCATCCACCTCCATACATTTAAACCTTTGGTAAGCTTTACAACGATGTCCAGTGAAATACCTCTCACCACAGTGGCGACAAGGGTTCTGGACCATCTTCTTTTGCTCCCCTTGCTTATGATCTCGCGGTGAATCAGTAGACTTCCTGGCTGTGGTTTGCTCACTCTGCTTGGAGAAACTCGAATTGTAGTTTCGTGTTCCCGAGTTTAGAGCAGGAGCCGAGTTGGTGCGCTGGAAAGATCTAGAGTGGTAAGCGTTCTTATCATTCTCTTGCTCTTCAATGATCTTTGCCATGTCCACAATCTCATCCATCCCAATCGGTCTGAGCCTCACCACTTGTTCTCGCAAACTCCGTCTCATCCCGTGTAAAAAGATTTCTTCCAATACATCATTTGGAACGTGAGGTACCTCCGCTGAAAGCTCTTCAAACTCCTCACGATACTCAGTAATCGAACCCGTTTGCCTCAACCGCAACATCTGGCTAACCACAGTACCACCACGAGATGGCTTGAACCTCTTTCTCAACTTCTGTTTAAAATCACGCCAATCCAAAACCTCCTCCCTGTCCTGAATCATCCTCAACCAGGGTACCGCACAACCAGTCATACAAGCCATAGCCAGAGATAGTTTTTCGTCTTCTAGAGTTAGGTTGACAGAAAAACATTTCTCCACACGAAAAATCCAATCATCAGGGTTTTTACCACAAAAATCGGGTAGATCTACCTTCTTAGGAGACGTTTCACTCTTCGCCTGCTGTGTATACCCTGAGTAATCAGCTCTGGTGGGTGAGATGGTGAGCCCTTTCGACTTCGCAAACCCCAACCCGTCTGGAACAGGAAGAATCCCCTTCTCAGATCTGATCGGTGAGTCACGAGTATTCTGACTGGATCCTCCTTCCTCGAAGTGCCTCTTCTCATCAGAAACCACCGCCTTCGAGCCCGAGTTTCCCGTCGACTTATCTGGCTCCGGTTGGATCTGCGGTTGAAGTTGCTTCAGCAAGGCCATAAGCTGATTTTGCCGCTCATCCGCCTTTTGTTCTAGCTCCAGGAATCGTTGGTTTGTGGCTTCGGAATCCGCCTTCATCTGCCCTTCGATCGCCGCGATTCTTTCCGCGTTCGCTGCGTTAGAATCCGTCTTCGGGGCCATTTTCAGGCTCTGATACCAATGATAAGCTCAGCTTATCCTAACAGAAATGAAGATAAGGAAGAGAGAGAGAGAGAGAGATAAGAGAAAGATTCTTTGATTAATTATCTGATAAAACATCATTAAGGGTAACGTTCCCTTTAAGTAGCCGTACACAAGCTAAACGACTTCGTATTATTATGCAAGTAATAAAGATAACGACTCATGATAACCCTCCTTCTCTGAAGGAGTCTTTCCCACACTTCAACACTTCTTCTTCTCNTAAGTAGCCGTACACAAGCTAAACGACTTCGTATTATTATGCAAGTAATAAAGATAACGACTCATGATAACCCTCCTTCTCTGAAGGAGTCTTTCCCACACTTCAACACTTCTTCTTCTCAGCCACTAAGTTGGTCCTTCTTCTTCTTGGACCTAAGCCTCTTCTGAACAAAGGCTAAAGGCACAGCTAACTTATCAATTTACTAACGTATCCATACCTTCTAACAACACAATCATCAACGTACTGCAGAATCCTCACCAAATCTCTGCTCAAAGATCTCTTACTACTCCTTATCATTGGATCAACCCTACCCTAAACACAGAACCAAACAATACTAAATCAAAACATCTTTTTTTTTATATAAAGGACAAAACTTTATTCACAAAAAGTCAAAAAATACCTGAATAGAATCCAATTGAAGGAGAAAGTCTGTAGCTTTCAGAGAAACAACTTTAAAACTGAAAATGGGTTTCCCTGAAACCGAAGACTTGAGAGACAAGAAGCTAGATTTGATCATCGCAAGCTCCTTGAGATGTCTGAAGAAGATGGATCTGTAAACAAGGTAAGATCGGAAATGGGTTTGGATAACTCTTGCTGCAGAGTCTTTAACTGTGGAGAAGTGTCGGTCACGACGTTTGTGGTCGTGGAAAGATGCGAACTTGTTGAGAGATGACTCGAGGTTATCGATTTTGCGGAGGAGACAAGAGAGGACGACGACTTGGTCTTGTTCTTGTGGGATGTTCTTGTGGTTTCAGGACCAGGTATGGTCGGGAACAGGAAAGTTTGGAGATCTCTGAAGCTGGAGAGTGTGGGGCTTGCAGGCTAATTGAGAGAAGAAGGACTCCAAGCAATCCAAGCAGAGCTCGTACGCGAAGAAGAGGTCTCCGGCGGGTGAGGAGTCGTGGGGTTGGGGATTCGAGAGGCGTTTGGGGAAGAGGGAGATTGATTTGTTGAGGAATGGGAGGAATTTTTTGGCGAGGGATCGGAGTTTGTCTTGTTTACGGGAGGTGAGAGGGTGGAGGTAGTCGGATAAGGAGGTGAAGATATCATCGGAGGAGGAGGATCCAATGAGTGAGAGGAGACGGTGGTCATCGGAGGACGACATTTTTTGTTTTCGAAATTTGATTGACGACTGATGTAACTGTAGAGAAGATAGAGCAAGGATAACATTGTCTTTGATCATTAATGAATGTGTGTACTTATGGAAATGTCCCTTGATTGGTGATAAAATTGAATAGTGGTATGAAAAAAAAGTGTATTAGTTGAATTTTCCCTTCTTTTAAGAATAATTGTTTCATACAAAATTTGAAAACATTTCAAAAAAATTGAATTATTCTGTAATTTTAAATTTTGAAATTTTTTTTATATTTATTTATTTATATATATAATAAATAGTTGATTAAAATTATAAAGATATAATTTTTGTTTAACATTTTTTAACTTTTACTATCAAAATACAAAAAAACTAATATTGATCCCATGTTTCGCATGAGAATGTTTTTGCTTGCAAATAAACAAACTAAATTCCATTAATAAAAAATGTGTAGACATAAATAGCATTAACACACTTATCATCAATTAATCACAAACATATAAAATTAAGTTTGATTTTTTTATGAAAATTTACATTGATCTTAAATAGATTGTTGAAGATGAATATTGGTTCAAAGCAATCATGTTTACTTTATTTGTTTCTTTCAATTATTTTCCCTTATTTATGTACCTGCAATATATGATTTTGGCTTATTACGTTATTAAGTCATTCAGTATCCATCAAGCAAATCAAAATTAATAATCAGTGCATAATAATAGAAAAATAATTATGAAACCAAAGTTACTAAACTTTTTTAGTTTGAGAGTGTGTTCGTTTCGACTACGTAGTTAATGCATGCTACGATAATTTTTAAATGTATATGAGACAGCTTATAAGCTCACGTCAGAGATAACTCAACCATGAAAAGTAGACTAAATACATTTCTATGGACATGTTGATTTGAAATCATAGTAAAAGAGTTATAATTATAAATGGACAGTGGTGCAATTGTTTGAAGAACACAGATGCATAATGGTTGTTTAATCTGAAAACGGTATTGTATTGGGGGTAGACAAATTTGATTATGGGGTTAGGAGAGGTCTTTATACTGAGGTCGAACTAGATAAACAGAGAGTAAGAGAAGGTTAATGGATTATGGCTGAACCCGCTGAAGGGCTGCCTACATACCCCAAAGGGGATCAAGCCAATTGTAGTTCTACAACAATGGGACACAAGTGCCTAAAGAAAGGTATGTGCGGGAGTGTTTCTCTCTCTAGAGAATGAGAAAGTGTGAGAGAGACCAAAAACAGAGCCCCCAATAAAGAGTGGATGCCTCTTTATTTATAGGAAGAAGAGGTCTAGGCTTCCTTGTAATCTCATTATTAATGGGCTGAGTCCATTATCTTCTTCCTATAAATAAAGAGGCATCCTCTCTTTATTGGGGGCTCTGTTTTTGGTCTCTCTCACACCTTCTCATTCTCTAGAGAGAGAAACACTCCCGCACATACCTTTCTTTAGGCACTTGTGTCCCATTGTTGTAGAACTACAATTGGCTTGATCCCCTTTGGGGTATGTAGACAGCCCTTCAGCGGGTTTAGGGTTTAGGGTTAATGGGCAAAGCCACAACCAACAGTAAGCCCCCCAGTTCGCTAAGAGAGATGGAATTGATCTCTGCGAACTTTACGAAGAGGTTTATAATATAATAGATTCAACGCTTTTCTACTTTGTTGACCCAGGCGAGTAGTACTTTTACTAGGCGAGTTGACAGGTGAACCCGTGCCTAGGACGCGAGTTGTACTCTTGCTAGGGATGTTTACTATGGAATCATCCTAGAAGCAGTAACTCGGCCAGTAACTCGTGCCCGAAAGGAGAGTAGTTGTACTCTTATTAGGCGAGTTAAGTGTAGACTTGTGTCTGGAGGAAGGCAAGTTTACTAACTCGTGCCTAGAAAAAGACGAGTAATACTTTTACTAGGTGAGCTGGCAGGTGAGCTCATGCCTAGGACGCAAGTTGTATTCTTGCTAGGGATGTTTATTATGAAATCATCCTAAAAGCAGTAACTCGGCCAGTAACTCGTGCTCGAAAGGAGAGTAGTTGGACTCTTACTAGGCGAGTTAAGTGTAAACTTGTGTCTGGGGAAGGCAAGTTTACTAACTCATGTCTAAAAAAAAGGATTCACGCATGGAGAGTAAACTTACGCATGAAGAGTAAAAGTGACAAGCAAAAGTGATGAAGTGAAACTTGGCTGAGCAAAAGTGATGAAGTGAAACTTGGCCGAGCAAAAGTGATGAGATGGTATCTTTGCCGAGCAAAAGAATTGCCTCCTCGTCAAAATAGCATTTGTTCATGATATTGGGCTTGTTGGGCTTCTTCTTTTTGCAAGGCCCAAGTTACACCTCGTCAAAATAGCATTTGTGCCGGTTACGGCGTGCTCGTCGGGAGAGCTTTAGGTCGGCAGAAACTTTTAGTTCGTGACAATCTCGTTTGAGCCGTGACGAGTAACAGAGCTTGGAGCCTGCAAGAAGCTTCCGATGATGGAGCTTGAAGACGTCGTGCTTGGTGAATAGGCCTCAACTTTTTGGTAACTAAATGCCGAGCAACGGCTGTTCCGAGTAAAATATATGACGATGTGATGAACTCAGTTTGCTTCTTGGCATCGAGTCGCATGAGTAGAGTTTGTTAAACCCTCACGAGTGACGGATGTTGATCAAGGCTTATCCGACAAGTTGAGGCAAGGCTATTTCTCGGCTTTGGTGGAGAGCTTGAATGATTTTAGTCGGCAAGACAATGACGGATTGAATCTGAACTGTTCGAGGCGTCTCGTCTCCATTGTGCTCTTGGTTGTGCCGAGTAAAAAAAAAAAGAATAGAAGATTGTTCTTCTCCTCGTCATGAGCCGCAAGATGGTTGCGGTGACAAGGTTGATGAAGATGAGCCCTTAGAGCATAATTAGCGTTTAGTCGTTGGGGGCAAACGGCGAGTAACTAAATGATTATTGCGACGAGTAACAGAGCTTCAAATGCTGCGACGAATAACGGAGCTTCAAGCTGGCGACATACAGCCATTGATGAAGCTTGAAAATGCTTTCTTCTACTAGTTCTGGGCTAATGATCTTTGTGCTACAAGCGATGAACCTCTAAGTCGGCGGTGAGAGATAGAGCTCGCATCGGCTTTGATCTCGAGGTGACATCGGGACTTTTAGTCACTAGGGCTCTTAGTCGGCAAAGCACGACCACACTACTGTTGAAGCTTAAAGACGGTTATGACGTTGTCTTGTGCCGAGTAACAGAAGAATATATGAATAATTCTCCAATCACGTGAGCCACTGAAATCAAAGCAAAGATCTGATTTTTTTTTTTTTTAAATCATTCTTTGCTAAGTCTTCAAAATCGATGAAAAGACCACTAATGAGATGCCGAGCAACTTGATGCTGAGCTAGCTTATGATCTGGTTGCGACGAGGTGGTCCACGTCCCGTGAGAATCAAACGAGCTCACAACTTGAAACACGTCCGAGCAAAAGTGTTGACGAGATCATATGGTCGCCTCCGTTTCTCGGCAACGATGGCGAGAGAGAGAGAGAGAGAGAGAGACAAAGCTTAAAGACGTCGTAATTAGACCTCTGCTTTTAGTCGGCGTAAGCTTTGATTGGCAAGAGGTTTTAGCCGGTGGTTTTTAGTGGCAAATGAATTCCGCTGTAGCTTGACTTGTGACGACGCAAGATCATGGGGACGAACGGTGATTATGCAATCGACAAAAGGGTTGGGAGTGATGACTCCTTATGTTGATGACTGCTCCAAGTGATTTTGTCGTTGGGGGCAAATAGCGAGTAATGAGACGAGATGAACTTTGAACCGAGGCGCATGAAAGAGGCTTTGAGTTCTCGAGGAGCTTGCTTCGGTCATGGCATGCTTGTCGGGAGAACTCACTGGAAGAAGCAGGACCTTGTTGGAGAGCTTTAGGTTAGCTAGACCATGGCGAGCTTTGTGCGTGAGTCGGAGAGCTTTACGTCGGAGTTCCGTTACCCGGTTTCTAATGACATAAAGCTTGTGACTTCTACTCGGCATGATCTTGAAGACATCATCTCTGAGAACGAGTGAAAAGAAGTTTCGAGACAACTTCCGCTCTTTTATGGTGAACAAAACGGAACCTGTAGCTGAGAAAAAGATAAAAGCTCTTCCGCGTTGATGGCGTCCAAACCTTTTACTCGTCTTGAAGTCTCCTTTTTCTTTTTCTTTTTATTTAAAGGAGTGAAATCATGGCCGAGCAAAATGAAGGCGAGAGACCCTGATCGCGTCACTCGTCAAATCCCCGAGAAAGAGATGAATGTTTGTTTCCTTGTCATGACGAGAAACGGTGTTGTTGAGATAACGAAGCAAATATTCAAGTGGGCCGAGAGACTAATTTAATTGTCTTCTAATCAAACATCAAGTAGGCCTGAAATGATGTGTGCTTGGGCTACTCCAAAGTCGAGAAGGTTGTATGGTAGACTCGCTCTCTTCTTTGTTGTTTTTTTGTAGCCGAGAATAAAAAAGAATATGGTAGGTCCCAGCCTTTTTTTTTTGACCACACATATGCGTGACGACTAATGGATGCGTGACGACCAACCAATGGACGCGTGACGATCAATGGACGAGTAATGAGATGAGACGACGACCTCGTGACCAGATGAGATAACGAGCTCGTGACGAGATGAGACGACGAGCTCGTGACGAGATGAGACGACGAGCTCATGACGAGATGAGATAACGAGCTCGTGACGAGATGAGACGACGAGCTCGTGACGAGATGAGACGATAACCTCGTGACGAGATGAGACGACGAGCTTGTGACAAGATGAGACGACGAGCTCGTGACGGGATGACGTGACGAGATGAAACGACGGCCTCGTGACGAGATGAGACGACAAGCTCGTGACGAGATGAGACGACGAGCTGAGCTCGTGACGAGATGAGACGACGAGCTCGTGACGAGATGAGACGACGAGCTCGTGACGAGATGAGACGACGAGCTCGTGACGAGATGAGACGACGAGCTCGTGACGAGATGAGACGATGAGCTCGTGACGAAATTGTGAGCTGACGAGCTCACGACCAGGCGACAAGGTGATGAGCTGACGAGCTCACGACCATTGGACGAGTAACGACCAATGGATGAGTGATGACCAATGGACGCGTGACGACCAATGGACGCGTGACGACTAATGGACGAGTAACAACCAATGGACGCGTAATTCAACCTTCTTCGAAGATACTTCCCCATGCCTTACGGTGGGTGTCAACTGTTTAATCTGAAAACGATACTGTACTGGGGGTAGACAGATTTCGATTATGGGGTTAGGAGAGGTCTTCATACTGAGGTCGAACTAAATAAATAGAGAGTAAGAGAGGGTTAATGTATTATGGCTGGACCCGGTGAAGGGCTACCTATATACCCCAAAGGGGATCAAGCCAATTGTAGTTCTACAACAATGGGACACAAGTGCCTAGAGAAAGGCATGTGCTGGAGTGTTTTTCTCTCTAGAGAGTGAGAAGGTGTGAGAGAGACCAAAAACAGAGCCCTCAATAAAGAGAGGATGCCTCTTTATTTATAGGAAGAAGATGTCTAGGACTTCCTAGTAACCTCCTTATTAATGGGCTGAGCCCATTATCTTATAAGCCTTGCTGAAGGGCAAAGCCACCACCAACAATGGTAAGCATTTACCTTTTATCAAAAGCCCTGATTCTACCAAGATTGCAATCTGTATTTGTTGCTTCTATATTCCTCCTCCTTTATACAGATCCACCATTTCTAGTCTTTCTGAACTTTCCTAGCGCTAAACAATTTGAAGGGATGTCTTGCTCTGCCATATGCCCATAGTCAACAAAACTAAACAAAGAAAAGAGATAGCGTCACTGGGAAATATGGGTTGTTGAGATCCTTATTGAGAAATTGATCTCAGCGAGACATTCAGTATGGCGCAGCGTACGAATGGGTGAACGGTCGATCTAAGAGTTTTAGGGTTCTTGGAGACCTGTTCTTGGATCGATCAAGAGTTTCCGAAGATAGCTTCTTGAGACCAACTTCTTGTTAGACGAATTGAATCGAGTCTTTCAAGGTATAAAGCAAAGCTAGTTTATTAAAATCAACCTGTGTCTAGAACAAGACGTCTAGACTCGTATATATAGTAATTGAAATTGCAAAAGCCTTAATGAAAAAGGAAACCAAATACTAAAACAAAAAGGAATTAAACATAAGACATTTAGGAATTTGAATTGGTCAGTGTATCTCTTGGCGCCAACAAGAGAGATGCTGCTGCATCAGGTCCCCACGGGTGAGAAGGATTCGACCCCGAATCAAGACCATCGGTGGGAGAATGAAAACAAGAGAGATACTTGACGTTAAAGACGTCGGAAGTATTAATATTAGCGGGAAGAGGGAGACGGTAAGCGTTATCATTGATACGCTCTAAAACTTCAAGGGGACCAATTTTCTTGGCTTTGAGTTTATTATACGCGTGTGCAGTCATCCTATCACGGGTTAAGTAAGCCCACACGAAGTCGCCTACGTCAAACCCCAACCGTCGACGATGTGAGTCAGCCGTGGCTTTGTATTTTGTTGCAGACGTATGTAGATTGGAGGAGGCTTGAGCGTGGGTAGTAGCTAACGAATCAACAAATGCAGAAGCATCATCGTGCATTCTAGTACGATCCGGTAAGGTGGAGAGGTCAGTTGGAGCACGAGGTATGATTCCATAGACGACTTGAAAAGGGCAAAAGCCCAAACTGCGGTTCAAAGAATGGTTATGGGCAAACTCAGCTTGCGGTAGCTTTGCATCCCAAGTTCCGAGAGCATCCCCCACAAGACAGCGAAGCAAATTACCCAAAGACGGATTAATAACCTCAGTTTGACCATCCGTTTGAGGATGATATGCAGAGCTCATATCCAAAGAAGTTCCCAACTGTTTCCACAAAGACCGCCAAAAGTGGCCGAGAAAACGCGAATCCTGGTCAGATACTATCGAGAGAGGCAATCCGTGCAGACGATAAACTTCGCGAAAGAATAAGATGGCGACTTGTAATGCGTCCGTCGTCTTCCTACATGGAATAAAATGAGCCATTTTAGAGAACCGATCAACCACAACAAAGATAGAATCAAACCCACGTTGAGTGCGCGGAAGACCGAGGAAAAAATCCATGTTAATATCTGTCCACGGTTGTGTTGGGATTGGCAAAGTCAAGTAGAGACCTGCATTAGAAGCGCTCCCTTTAGAAGTTTGACAAACGACACAACGTTCCACAAATCGTTCGACGTCTCGACATATTGTTGGCCAAAAATAGGACGTGATGATTAAGTGGAGGTGCGATCGCGGCCGACATGACCCTCTCGATGGAGTTCAAAGATGAGCTGAAGACGCAAGAAACAGTCGGGTATGCAGAGTTGTGTACCGCGAAAGAGAAAACCATCATGAATGGTGAACTCCGAAGATGATCCCTCCATTGCAGCTGTAAATATTGGTCCAAAATACGGATCAGACGGATATAAATCGACGAAAGTGCTGAACCCCAAGACGGAACTATGAAGAACGGCGAGGAGTGAATGGCGTCTACTTAACGCATCAGCCACACGATTAGAAGTACCGGCTGTGTGCTTAATAACAAAAGTGAACTGTTGTAAGTAGGCAATCCAAGACGCGTGACGAGCTGATACTTTCCCTTGACTGCTCAAATGTTTAAGTGCATCATGATCAGTGTAAAGAACGAACTCTTTATGAAACAAGTAGTGGCGCCAGTGCTTTATTGCTTGGACAATTGCATAAAATTCGATGTCATAGGTGCTGTAACGGAACCGTGCTCCTGCCAATTTTTCGCTGAAGAAAGCGATGGGGCGTCCTTTTTGACTTAAAACAGCTCCAATACCTGTTTTGGAGGCATCACTATGCAACTCGAAGACGATGGAGAAGTCAGGGAGGGCGAGAACCGGAACGGAACATAACCTCTGTTTGATAATATGAAACGCCGTGTCTGCATCCTTAGTCCACACAAATTGCCCTTCACGGATACAATCCGTCAATGGCGCCATAAGGGCACTGAATTGTGGAACAAATCGACGGTAAAATGAGGCCAAGCCGTGAAAGCTTCGAACTTCGGTAAGAGTAGCAGGTGTTGGCCACGTCTGTATAGCAGCGATTTTACCGGGGTCAACAGCAAGGCCAGCAGCGGATACTATATACCCAAGAAAGTGGACTTGAGGAGATCCGAACTCACACTTTTTTAATGTTGCAAAGAGCTTATCTCGTCGAAGTATAGTGAGAACATCCGTCAAATGTGTCAAATGATCATCCATCGAATGGCTGAAGATCAAAATATCATCAAAATAGACAACCACAAACTTGCCAATGAATGGTCGTAAAGCTTGGTTCATGACACGCATGAAGGTGCTGGGCGCGTTGGACAAGCCAAAAGGCATAACGAGCCATTCAAAAAGACCTTCCCGAGTCTTGAAAGCAGTCTTCCATTCATCATCGGGGTTTATACGGATCTGATGGTACCCACTTTTGAGGTCAAGTTTCGAAAATATGGTTGCCGTGCCGATCTGGTCAAGTAAATCATCGAGGCGGGGATTAGGAAAACGATAACGTACTGTTATTTTATTGATAGCACGACTATCGACACACATACGCCACAAACCATCTTTCTTTGGGATGAGTAAAGCGGGCACCGCACAAGGCGACAAACTTTCCCGGAGAAAACCTTTTGCCACGAGATCTTCAACCTGACATCGTAGCTCCTCATGTTCGCTAGGACTCATTCTGTAATGGGATCTATTGGGTAATGCCGCATCTGGAAAGAGGTCGATACGGTGTTGGATATCACGGAGAGGTGGTAATCCATCTGGTAAATCTTCAGAAAAGACATCAGAGAAATCTGAGATAAGTCGTTGAAAAGCTTCTGGAATCTGTGGACCAAGTACCGGCGTCGTCGGTTTAGTAATGAGGATTAATACTATGCTGGATTCGCTCATAGCAGACAAAAACGGTTTCTTTTGAAGAAACAAAACTGGACCTGAAGGCGTGAATTTTTCTGGAGGTGCTGGTTTCAAGACGTATTTGCGGTCAGCAAGGATGAAACTATAAGTGTTAAGGAATCCGTCATGAACGATACGTCTATCAAACTCCCATGGTCGACCCAAAAGAAGGTGGCAAGCATCCATAGGCGCAATATCGCAATATACCGTGTCTTTATAAGAAGAGCCCACCGAGAAAGAGACAAGGGCTCGGCGAGTAACGACTAAGTCGTGATCTTGCTGAAGCCATGCTAGCTTGTATGGGGACGGATATGGTTCATCTTTGAGGTCAAGTTTGGTGACAGCGTCGGATGCAATAACGTTTTCGCAACTGCCGGAATCTATGACGAAAGTACAGACTTTTCCGTTGATCGTGCAACGAGATTGAAAGAGTTTATTACGCTGAGGATTTTGAAGATCTGCTCGTGGTGCAAGGCATGACCGTCGAACAACGAGAAGATGACCCGTGTCTGGATAAACTTCTTCTTCTTCCTCTGGTTCTGCGTCAAAATTTGGCTCGTGATCATCGGTTACTTCTTCAAGGAGAAGACCACGACGCGTACGCGTAGGACACGCTGATTGTCGATGGCCGAGCTCTCCACAAGTAAAGCAACGAAATCCTCCTGGCTTTGTTTGCTGTGATGATGTCATCGGTACCAATGCTGTCTCTGTTTTGGTGGTGGTGGTTTCTGGAGTAGATGTTGATGGTGTTGAAGACGTTGAAGGTGTTGATGATGTCACACGAGGCTGGCGTGAAGTACCAAAAGATTGGAAACCACTACGGATTTGATTTTCGATAGTGATAGCATGTTGATGTGCCTCCGAGAGGGATTGTGGCCGGAACAAATTCAAAGTGAATTGTATTTGTTGGCGAAGTCCTCCAATGAATTGCATGACAAGTTGTTCGTCCGTGTAGCGAACCTCCATTCGATTAATCATCTTGAAGAATTCTGCAGCATATTCATCAACGGTACGAGTTCCCTGTCGTAGATTCTGCAACTTCTGAAACATAAGTTGATCATAATTGTAAGGCAAAATTTTTTTTGCATCTCTCTTTTAAGTTTATCCCAAGTTGAAATCTTGGATTTTCCTAAACGAGCTCTAGTTTTCTTGAGTTGTGTCCACCAGGCAGCCACACGATCGCGAAATTGAATAGCGATAAGGGGGACACAACGATGTAGTGGGATCTCCTTAAACTCAATAATTTTTTCGACTGTGACAATCCAATCAAGGAGTTCTTCGGCATTGGTTGAACCTTTAAATTCTGGAAAGTTTAGTTTGAAGCCTTTTTTCCAAGATTTCTCATCAAAATCATCACCAGAATCTGACTGATCGTCATTTTCTGAGTTATGGCGGTTTTGTTGAAGTGGAGAAAACAGGTTATTGTCGTCGGAGTTGGATTGCGTATTGTTGTGACGGCGGGGACGAATAGTGGCAGGAGTGGCGGTTTGGTGTACGGTTAGTGCGGAGACGGCGGCCACAAGGTTTTGGACGAGGGCATGTAGGTTGTTAATGGATTGTTGAGTAGCGGGGATATCCGGAATGTCATCATCAGCTGTATTATGCCGACTTCGAGTTTTCCGGACCATCGTAGTGGTTGAAAAAGTTTCGGAGCGTAGCAGAGCTCTGATACCAACTTGGTGCAGTGTACAAATGGGTGAACGGTCGATCTAAGAGTTTTAGGGTTCTTGGAGACATGTTCTTGGATCGATCAAGAGTTTTCGAAGATAGCTTCTTGAGACCAACTTCTTGTTAGACGAATTGAATCGAGTCTTTCAAGGTATAAAGCAAAGCTAGTTTATTAAAATCAATATGTGTCTAGAACAAAACGTCTAGACTCGTATATATAGTAATTGAAATTGCAAAAGCCTTAATGAAAAGAGGAAATTACTAGAATGATACACAAAAGTTGGTATATGACTAGAATAGTATACATTTTCTAAAAATTACTAGAATGTTTTTAGACTCCTAGTAAATTACAATAAACACCCTTGTTTAATTTTGTTACTATTGATACAAATTTTAAATATTAAATCCACATCATAATTTGACAATCCACGTCACTAACTAATTTGTGTCATCAGTTACTGGAAAATCAACAGTCCCATATCTCCGGTGAACAAAAAAAAAAGTCTTAATGTTACATTCTTCTCCATCACAACTATCGTTAAACCCTAACCGATTACGAAATCCCGAAATCATCTCCGTCACAACTAATACTCTCGTTTCAAACAGTGTTTCCGATATCTTAAATCATCTTCGCCGACCTCGTTAAACCCTAACCGTCTCCGATATCATCTTTGTCAACATCCTCTTCTCCGCAAAAGTTTCGACGTAATCGTATCTACGACATCATCTTCTCATCTTCTCTGGTATGTTGTGCCTGAGTTTGATTTACGTCGTGTCTGAGTTATAGATTATGTTGTTACTGAGTTATTGTATAGTGTGACTGAGTTGAGTTTGATTTATGAAGTGGCTGAGTTATTGATTATGATCCGACTGAGT
>CAKOAT010051155.1:22108-124600 GCA_932364175.1 Eruca vesicaria subsp. sativa | reverse complement strand
TTGTGATTGTTTCTAGATTGGATTTGAGATCACCCTGTTTATATTTTTAGGAACCTTAGCTTGTTACAAATCGAACTCTCTATTTGCTTAGATTAGGAAGGTTTGTGTACTCTTAGTGCTTAGATCACTAGTTCCCTGTGGTTCGACAATCTAAAATACTATAATCGATTTGCTCTGAGGCTTAAAAACCCTTATCAATGGTTCAAACTAAAATATCACACATGAAATGAGTCATGACTTCTCTTTTAATATAATAGACTAGATCTTTATCCGCGCAAACGCGCGGGTGTTGTTTTCACTTTTATATACATATGTTATTTATTTTATGACATTAGCGATATATATTTTTTAACGTTGAACATATATTTAAATGTTTATATAAATGTATTGCTAATTTAATTTAAGATGCTCTTATGTATTGAGAGAGTGAAAATGAGAATTAAATATGGTTGTTAAGATTTTATTATACAAATACAAATGATAAGGTAACAATTTTTCTAAGGAATGGTCTATTTTAAAAAAATCACGCATGAAGAGAAGCTGTGACTTCTCTTTCAATATAATACTCCCTCCGTTTCAAATTATATGTCATTCTAGAGTAAAATTTTCGTTTCAAAATAAGTGTTGTTTTATAATTTCAATGCAAAATTTATTGATTTTAAATGTTATTCTATTTTTTCATTGGTTGAAAAGTGGTTAGGTGTATAGGTAATTGTGTTTTTATTTTGAAAATATGTAAAATTAATTGTTTTCTTAATCTGTATGCAAAACTCTAAAATGACAATTAAATTGAAACGGAGAGAGTAGTAAATATAAACATCTCACTAGAAATACTTTCAAACTATATAAAAACTTGCCGAAGTAATTTATTCGTTTTACATATCTAGATGTCCCAGCAACTTCTTTTACTTCTTCGTTTTAGCTCATTCAACCTCTCCATTTCTTTATATCCCAACTGATTAATCATGCAGACATTGACAGATTGTCATATCTAGACACTGGTTATATTTAAACATCAATATAAGCATCTATTGTTTTCTTTCCGGGATAATGTGAGAAAGGTCAATGGTGATCAGGAAGTTTTCTTAACAAATGGTTATAAAATAGAGATGTCAATTTTGTGCCTAGTGTACTACTCTTGAGATTAGTTGTACTATACATAGTTAATCAAAGGCGCCTCGATTAAAGGACTGCTACACACCGTTAAAGGCTACTCTGGAATCTGGATAATGATCTGTCAAGAACCTAAAAATGTTTTAATGAAATCAAATGGAACATATAGTTTTTTAATGTGTAAGTTGAATCTTATCTCGTGCAGATGCCCAATCAGATAACTGTTTATATTAAAAATAATTAATTAAGCATCTAACCAAAAGAACGAAAAATATTGTAAGGCCACTTCTGGCTTTGGACAAACAATTTTATATTGTTTCAATATTAAAATACAACAGCAATAAAATTTTGTAAAAAGGTATAATCCCGTCAATAATTCATCTAGACCCAACTCATAGTTATATAGCCATTATCATTATTTACTAATACTTCTATTTTAAAACTTGATTCCTCCCCATTAGCCTTATAGGTATGGCAGCCTCTTGAGTTTGAAGTGTTAACATTAACAATGTAATATTTTTTGAACCAAATACCATTTAGCGATCACTACCCAAATCTAAAACTAAATTTTTTTTTTTTTTGTTTCCTTTCACCAAATTGTTTGTAACCTAGCGAATTTGACTTTATTTAGAGGTGCACTTTAGTTATTTAATTCTATATTTTGCTTGTTACCAATTCTTTTAGTGCTTAAAACTTTCAGTACTAAATCTAAACTTAACTTTCAACATTTTGTGGAAATTACTCACACACACACACTCTCACACAGGCATGCACACATATATCATCTAGTTGTTTATGTTCCACCATTTCGTTTTTGGTGAAAATTATGTTCAACCATTGCGTCTGCATATAGATCCACAAGGTCTTTAAACTGAAAATGGACTTCTAACTTAGAAGGTATGACTTCCAAAAACATATATTAAAGCATGTGTCGTTTATGTTTATATATATTTTAGTTGTGCAGACTATAGAAAATTTAAAATTTGTCAACTACAGTTGTTATATCTGAGATCAATAAGGTTTAGAAAGAGTAACTAACCAATTTGGACTTTCTTTAATCAAATAAAATGCAAGTATGCATCCATCTACGCTGTTTCTAAATCAACATACCATATATATATATAGTTTCAAAAACTTAATTGTCTTTGGTTTATTGGTTCCAATTGACAACATTATACAATGAATAAACAGTCAAAAAAGTACTTATACGTAAAATATGTATAATTGAATTAAAACTTAGTTCCCGTAATGACCCAAAATGAATCATGATTTTACCAGTTCATACTAAAAAGTATATTCATTTCCCCACCCTGAATAGTATCATTTGTGTTCCAATTATTTATATATGGCATATCACTCATGGATATAATTTTGAATCAAAACAATAACAGTTTATTTCCGTATATTTTGAATACTTTATGGGGTTCAATGTTTTAACTTTCTTATAGTTATAAATGTTTGTGCATATATATATATATACATATTGATAAACTAAAACTTAGCGTTTTTCAAATTGATACTCAAATTTCCTGTTGTTATAAAGAGAAAGAGATCTTCCTACCAAACATATGTCAAATTGTCAAAAGTGGCTGCTCATCAAAACAAAATTGTTAGTACAATATAAAAAACATAACTACAAGTCTCATATTGACCATTAACTATGTTGTTATTTATATATATATATATATTACCAAATTATATATCACTCATTTTGAAAATACATTACACTAATTAATTATCCCATTACTAGATATCCGGAAAACTTACAGCTATATGTCTTGTCTGGTTGACCCCATACTTTTGCTAAGAAAAATAAGGGATTATTGTGCGTTTTTGCTAAACTTTAGATATATGGTAATACTATTTTTGTGAAGATTTAATCTTATTAGAAAACAAACATGCTAAGGAAGAACAGAAGCAAGAAGGTTCGTATAGCTGATGAAGGTAACAAGGATATTGAAACTCTTTAAAAAGAATAATTTGGGAAACTAAAACTAATGAGTTTTGAAAAGGCTCAAGTTAGATATGGTTTTATGGAAGGTAAGATAGATGAAGCTTCCTTTTCCCCATATTTGGAGTTTGGTTGTAGAAGATGTTATAAGTTAAGGAAGTTGTGGTTTGGGGTTTGGGGTTTGGGGTTTCGAGTTTAGGGATTTACAAACCATTTCCTCGTAAAACCCTAGTAACAGAAAACACGGACATAGTTATTTCTTCGTAAATGTTGTTTTCTCGTAAATTCCTAATAACACTGTTATTAGGACTTCACGAGGAAACAAAAATGCATGCATAGCTATGTCCTCGTAAAGGCCTCGAAACCATAAATGCGGATATAGCTATTTCCTCGTATTTTACTAGGATTTTACGAGGAAAAAAATTCCCTATATAAACTCGAGCCATCCGATTTCACTCATTTGTAGTAAGCTTCTCTCTGAATCCTCTTAACGTTCTCTCTATTTCCTAGTTAGGTGATTAGATTAGGGAATTTAGATTATGTGGTTAGTTTAGGAAATTTAGATTAGGAGATTAGTTTAGGGAATTTAGATTAGGTTAATTTAGTTTTTTTAACCATTTTTTTAAAAAAATACTAGTATATTAATGTTTTAATTTTTTTTTGGAAATTTAGATGACTTGAAAGAGCAAGCTTGAGAGGGCGGCGGCTAAGAGACCTCTTCAGGGGAATCATTACGGAGATATCTTCGGGCGTCAGCCTGGTCCCGATTTATCTTCGTCAGCTCTCAGTTCTTCGATTCCGGATCCTGACGTTGTTTCCGAGACTCAGGGAGTCTCTACGGCCCGGTTTGATGCACCACCTCCTCCTCCTCCACCTCCTTCTCCTCCACCGGTTCATCCCGATTTGGAGGTGCCCGCTAACGCTTTATTTACGGTGTACACGGTGGAGGATATTATGGCCCTTCCAGACAGAGAAGGACTGCCTGAGTTAGATCCTATACAACGGGACGGCCACAACGTATTATGGTATGTTTTAATTTTTACAAAGTGTTTTTAATGTGTTTTTAATTTATTTCTTAATTAACCAAAAATTTACAAATTAATCTAATTAATGTTTTTATTTTGTTTCTTTCCAGGTTTGGTCTTGACGGGTGTGTCGCTCAGAGCGTCACTGATTGTATCAAGGGATACTTTCCCGATGCAGCTATAAACTGAAAAAAACGCCCAGCCACACAAAAGACGTGGTTCAAATCGTTCGCTGTAAGTCATTAATTAATCACCTTAATTTATTTTTAATTATTGAAAATTATTAATACTATTGAACTAATTATTCTAATTTTTTCTGGTTACAGAAAAAATATCGTTGATCTATAGGGATTCACCAGCGGGTGAAGTCGGTATTTGAGGCCATGGCAAAAGCATGATTGCTCGGCATGGTCTACAACTGAAAGGGCGACTTTCAGGTGTGGATTTATAAATTATATATATATATATAGTTTTATATCATTGACTTTAATTCAAATCATTTTAAAATTATTTTTTGTTCAGGTGGATGGTTACGAGGAGGGAAAACCCGATTGCCTCACATTCGACGTGTGGGATAGCCTCATCAGATATTGGGAGTTGCCGGACTCGGTCAGAACCTCCCAGACAAACTCCGAGAACCGCATGACACGAGACAAGCATGGCAACACGAATATGCTTCACACCGGGGGATCGAAATCCTCACGGGGGGATTCGTCTAGACATGGTAAATTAATTTTTAATAACTATTTAATTTTTACTCTATATTTGTATTCCTAATTAATATTTAATTTTAAAAATTATTTTTATGCTAAAGAGACAGGAGTTCTTCCATCTCTGAAAGAACTTTACGAGAGGACCCACCGGAACAAGGCTGGGCAGTTTGTAGATCCTTGATCCGAGCGGATCTACAACGAGGTTGTTGCTCGGGTTGACCAACGTCAGACCCAGCTGACTCAGCAGTCTGGGACACCACTCATATTATCCACTCTTGAAGTGGATAAGATTTACGAGGAGGTAAATAATTTTTTTTCTATTAATTTTTATTATTTATTTAGTTTATTTTTTTGAACGTTATTAATCTTTTTTATTTACAGGTCGCCCCTAGGAAAAAGGGGCGTATCGTCGGGATTGGTTCTCCACAGCGACATCGTCTTATGCTCAGGAACATCACGATGTCACTGCTTAGCTGCGCTTGGAGTTGCAGGCGACGCAAGCTCATGTGAGTTCTCTCACCGATGTCCTTGACATTTTGGCGGTTGGAAACCCACAATTGGCGGAGATGTTGCGTGAGAGACGGGAAAACAGAGGGCTTCCAACCCAACAACCTCCACCATCACAATCACAGCCGACAACCAACTTTAAAGAGGAGGATTTGGCGAACCAGGACAATTTCATTCGGTGATTTTACGAGCACCATCCATAGTTTCTTTTTATTTTTAATTGTATATTATGAATTTTAAAACTTAATTGTATATTATTTAGTTATTCATAATTTATTTATAATTTGGCTTTTTAAATATTTTAAAAATATATTATTTATATTTATAATTAATATTTTTTTAATAGGAAAAAAACATTTCGAACTAAATGGTTTAAGGCAAGTGGAGACACCTGTGAGTTCTGAACAAGAAGCTCTACACCATGGTGGACATAGTAGTAGCTCTCCTCTTGCAGCTGGTGATGATGCTCCGTTTAGATGGGACCACGTTAGAATCAAACTCAAGAAAGAGGTTACACTTTTTTTTTTTTTTTTTGGCAGTCTTTGTAGGCTTGGAGTGTTTTGTAGAATTTCAGTGTCTTTTTTTTGTGTAGATTGTTACGCTTGGAATGCCTAGTGTGTCTAGGGCTGGGCATCATTACTCGATACTCGCCTTGTACCCGTTACTTGACCCGTATTCGTCTTGAAAATCTAAGTACTCGGTGTTGCCAAGTCGAGTAACAAGTCAACAAATTTTATTACTCGCAAAGGCAAGGCAAGTATCAAGTATTATTTCATTTTTCAATACTTGCCTCGTTACTTGGTATTCATTACTCGTTTTATAAATACTCGTTGCTCATTCTACAAAATATTTGTTATTTGGTAATAATACTTGTTACTTGCAAAAAATAATAATTGTCTTGATTTGATATTAGTTTCATACAAATATTAATTTAATAAACATGACAACTCATTACTTAATAAGATATTAAACTCGTTATACATAAATTCTTTTTAAAGTAATTGTATGTTCTTTTTAGTAAAATAAATAAGTAAACCTTCATGTCTTTTTTGGTATATGATTATTTAGTAATTAATTTTTAAATACTCAAAAATACACATAGATAATTCACAAGTACTCGTAACTAGCAAGTAATAAAGCGAGGCAAGTAACTTGCAAGTAACTGATTTTTGATCAAGTACTCGAGATAACAAGTACTCGTTTTTAACAAGTCAAATACAAGTCGGAAGTTTTATTACTCGTACAAGGCAAGTCAAGTATCAAATACACGCAAAATAGCAAGTAATCGCCTTGCGCCCAGCCCGAAGTGTGTCGCCAATTGAAAGAGTTGGAACATATGTGGGCCCTAAAGAGTGGAAAGAACTGATCAGTGATCCAGAAACTGTGAGATCTCTTTTCAACTATTATCTTGCTAGCAAGATTCAGTCAAGAGCTTGTGTCTTACTATTTAAAATTATACATATTTTTAGTCTTAAATATATTGAGTTTAATAATTAGTTCAATTTTAATTTTGTTACCATTCTATTTTTTTATTTAAAAATTACTTTTTGTATATTTTTAAAATGTATTTTCTCTACATGGTTACATTTTTTTTTATTTTACTTTTGTTGAAACTTATAATCATTTTTTTTCTATTGATGTAATACTAATGCATATTTACTGTAAAATTTTATTTCTTATTATGATTTCCAAAAGAAAGATACATAAAAAATATTTTACGAACAGGAATGTGAATGTAAATTTTTTATCACATTATTGCATACTTTGAATATACCAGATTGAAGTCATCAAATCTACTAATGGATTATTTGCTACAAAAGAAGAAGAAATAATACCACAAAAAAAACGTAAAAGACTTCATTTTCCCCTTGCTGGTATGAGCCTCGTTCTCATTTATCCAAATTGTGAGATATTAGCTAACCAAAAATATTAAACAACATAACCATAGAACAAGCTTTATCCTTCCAGAGGAAGAAGCAATACCTCTATTTTTTTCATGTGTAGCTGTCTTGTCAGAGTTACTGATGTATAATATTTTTATATGTTTTTAGCTATTAATTTTATCACTTTAGTGTCTAGAAGTTGCATTTAGATGTCATTAGTATTTCATTTGTACATATTGCATAAATAAGGGGGCTGGAAAAACACAATTATAAGTTATACGGCCATTTTGAGGTCAAACTGGAAAAATGTTAATAAAGAATTCAACACTTAAAAAAAATGGAATATGATACAATATAAATTTTACAATTTTATAACAAATTAAAATGAAGAACACTATACATGTTAAGAAAACCAAAGAGTCCCAAATATGAATATGATATGAACGGTTAACAGGTACCATCCTCATTTAAAAAAAAATACAATTGGAATCAACATTAATAGCCTCCAAAATGTAGAATATTTATATTCGAAATAATAAATATGCTACTAAGTTGGATAAGATAGCTGTAAATACTATAATCAATGACCAACGTTACAAATCCTTACCTAATTTAACATTGCTTAGCATAGTAAACAAAAGAAATCAGTTTTAAAGATTTATCTTCACAAATATATGCAGACACAGTGCCTCTCTAAACCTTTACTATTCAGTAGTTACACTCACTAATAGGTACATATTAATGATTCAATTATCTAATTAATAAACTATATTTTTACATAAACCTACACATACAAACTATACAAATATAAGTTATCATCAGAAATTATAGACTTGCAATTATAATTCAACTCTTTCCAAAAATTCCGAATGCCCAAAACCATTCTAGGCCAAGTAAATGAAGAATGAAGCCATTTACCATAATCGAGTACCTTACAACACAAACAATTCTACGAGAAATCATGAATAAAATATCTTCCTAAGTAAGAATCAAGCTGCATTAAATTACGCCCCAAGCAACTACACAAATGTATTATAGAAAATATCTGCAAATATCAAAATAACATATTACAGACATGCAGAAAGTACGCTAAATTACTTAAAACAAACCATTAATATGATTATCAAACCAAGTATCTGAAAGGGCATGCCTAATCGTAAAAAAAAAAGACACCACCATTACTATATATATGGATCTTTGGCTACCAGTATTATCACACACACAAACACTAATAACTCAGACTAAACATGATCCGTTGAAAAACACTATCTGGATATATAAACGAATATATCAACAAATTAGTTTACTATATTAAATTATATAAAAAGAAATCAAGTATGCCTAATACATCAAATACTAATCTTAAGATTATTTGTTTTCAGTATATTTAGCAAAACCCAAAAAGAAAAATTAAAATATTTACATATCGTTGACAATTTTTTTTTTAAATATCCTCATTTGCAAAACATCATAATAGTAAATTTTCAAATTATGTTATTTCTAATCAACCAAATAACTTTATCCTCATTTGACTTGTTGTTATGTGCCTAAATGAACCGAAAGATTATATAACCTACAAGCCAATCACACAAGAAGGTGACTTATATAAATGTTGAAGTGCAGTTTTTATTTAATGCACAAAATTAGTTCACAAAAACAGTCACATATTTAGGAGGATATAATCGCTACTCATTCGAACTGAGACATGAACTAGTTTACTTATTTTGTTTCCAACTTTCTTTAAAAGTTTGAATTATGTTAAGTATTTATAGTCGAGTTTGCAATGGAAACAAGTTCACTTCCCAGTGCATTCAGTGTGAACCCTACACTCCTTTGAACACAATTTTCATCATAAATATGCTGAACCAAAGGTTTTTGTCAACGATAAGGAGTTCTTTGTGAATAAAATACACTTAATCATTAATTTGAAAGTAAATGTTAGTGTTAATGTTATTAGTGATCTTCTTATATTAATTTGTTAGATAGATGTTTGATTTCACTTTTGGTTTTTGAAAATAGCTACACGTTCATGTGGAATCACTAAGTGTCGATAGTTGGAGACATCTTAGGTGGAACTGATATCATCTTTGCTATGTTCAAGATGATTGGAATTAAGCAAGATATTGAAGATTGGAAATTTGAGAATCCAATGAAAGCATTGCAATGTGTATATTTTATCTTTTCCATAAAATCATTCAATTTTGCAATGTGTATATTTTATCTTTTCCATAAAATCATTCAATTTCGACTTGTAATATAAACCGAATTTTCTATTTTTTCAAATAATTTCTTCGGATGATGGCCCACTTAAACCTGAAAACATGTGGGAGATTTGCAAGACCCTTATCAACAAAGCATTGGACAATTTCATTCACAGGGAGGCATAGAGGCAGAACTAGAAATTGGATGTTTGAAGAAGTTAGTATGTCTCCGGTTTTGTATAGGTTATACAATCTCTAGCTTGAATTTTTATTTCAATTCATTCAGATTATCATGTCCCATGTTTTGTATGCTTCCCTTCTAGCTTATACAATCTCTAGTTTCGCTTGTTTCAGAGAAAGACATGAACTAGTTTACTTACTGTTGTTCGATTTTCTGTGGAAGTTTGAACATTGACAAACTATCTTTTAAGTATTACATTTATACTCTTTGATTACTTAGTCCCTTAGGCTCATGATGTTTTCTCTAATCTTTTTCATCTCTTTTTCTCCATGTTGGCGATACAGAGAGATGTCTGTTTGAATGGTTAATTTGAGGCAAGTGGAGACATCTGCGAGTTCTGATCAAGAAGGAATACACCATGGTTAAAAGCTGCTCTTGAATCTGGATAATGATATGTCAAGAACCTTAATGAAATTAAATGGAACATATAGCTTTTTAATGTCTAAGTTGAATATATGTCGTGCAAATACTCAGTCCGATAATTTTTTTATTAAGAATAATTAATTAAGCATCAAACCAAAAGAATGAAAATGATGGTAAAACAGTTTGGAAAAACAGTTTTATATTGTTTTAATATTAAAATACAACAGTAATAAAAACTTATAAAAAGGTATAATCTCGTCAAGCCTCTTGAGTTTGAAATGCCAATGTAATTGTTTTGAACCAAATACCATTTAACGTCACTACTCAAATCTAAAATCAGTATTATATTGTTTTCGTTTCCATTTAGAAAATTGTTTGTACCTAGCGATTTTGCCTTATCTATGCCTCTAGTTATTTGTATATTTTGTTACCTACCAGTTCTTCAGTGCTTATGTTTTTCAGTACTAAATCTAGACTAAATTTTCAACCTTAAGAGTTGTGAAAATTACTGACACACACATATCATCTAGTTATTTATGCTTAACCAACAGCTTTCAGACACTTCCCATCTTTGGGTGGAGAATTAGTTAGGGTTGAAGCAGCAAGGAATTGTGGAGAAAGAAGACAAAGTTGAGAAGGCAAAGACACTGCCACCGATTGCAATTGACGGCGCTGGAGGAATCTAGTGACAGACCCATAAATTTTATTACCAGTGTAATAAAATAAATTATTTATTTAATTTAAAATATATTTTATAAGAATTATTTAATCTAAAATGTTATTAAATAGTAATTTATTAGATTTCCTTATTAGCTAAAAATAAATACAAATGTTTAGTTTGAGCTTAGAAACCAAAATAAATAAATAAATAGACACGATAACTAAATTAAACTGTGTAGTCCAAAAAACTAATTTGGATCCAAATAAAAAAAAGTAAGCAAATAATGGGTTTTGAGTCTGTAACAGAGAAATAACAAAATTGGGTACAACATGGAGAATCAAACCCATGTTTTGAAAATATGTTGGACCGTTATAAACAACTCACAACGAAAATTATTATTATTTAAGGAATGTCAAAGAAAGGGATACCAATAAGCTTTCTTCTAAGCCAAGGCAATTCAACTTTTGGTTTCAGAGGTATTTAACATTCTCACTTTATTAGGTGTATCATCTAAAAGGTGGGATACTAAAGTACCTAGAAGAAGTCCCGAAAACAAAGTTTCGGGAAGGGGAATTTCTTTGTTACGGAACATGGTTTAGCTTAAGGAACGCATAAGCTTTGCTACGTATGAAAGCAGCCTATAAGTGATGAAGACATGGTCCACATGGAAGCTCCAGAGTATGCGTATGGAGTTACTTGCCCTTACTATTACTTCAAGAAGTCCGAAGACGAGAAAGAAAGGATGAAAGCTAGACAGACACAGTTTGAGGAATGGGGTGTGATTGGTGGTCCGGTACAATGGTTGTCGACCTGTGACTAAGCCAGAGAGTCCAAGAAAGAGGGATGAGACTCTTAGTTCTTTAATGTTGAATGATGTTTCGATTGTTGGTTGTTTGGATATTGGTAGCTGTTTTTGATGTTCTTCTTATAAACGAATGCTGCTCTTTCGATGAGAGGTGGTTTAGCGCTTCATGAAGGAAATGGAGCTGTGTTTTAGCTTTTGATATATTGATTATTTTAGGGGTCAATTTGAAGAACAAAAATAGGCATGCGCAACAAGAACTAATAAAACAATAAAAATATCTGAATAGACCATAAAAAAAGTAAAAGAAATATAACTTATGACTCAAAGATCCGAATTAGGACCTAATTGGTGAATGATGTAGCTTTGATTTTTTTGTTGTAGAATTAGTTCCTTAGATTTTTTCATGGTAGTTGTAGATTTTATTGCTGTATTTTTGTTGTTGTTGTGAGATTTTAGCTGTAGTTTTTCTTTACGAAACATAGTATAAATTAACGGTAGATTAGTATTTGTACCTATATTAATCATCATATAATAGATACAAAATAAAATCTATAATAATAATTTTACTGAATAAAAAAAAACCATCATATTTAAGTCAAACAAATACACATATCTAAACCATAAGAACAAAACAATAAAATCTAGAAGAAAAATATTTATAATAAAATCAAACCATATGTTTTTTGTTCTGAACACCAAACCATGTGTTATATATTTCTCGAAAAAGTTAAGATTAGGTTTAGTTTCATCATACGGCATCCTATATATACATATTTAGAACTAGGTTTTATTGTTTATAAACTAATGTTTGAATAGTAAAAGTAATTTTATTTTTTTTACTTTACAAAGCTCATAAATTTGGGCTGTAGAGATTTGACTCACTGGAGCACTTATACAGCCGTAATTTTATAAAAAGCTGTGGAAATAAATAAAAAATGTTTATTAAAGTATAAAAAATGTAAGTATAAATAAAGCACTTATTTGGTGATGTAAGTATAAAAATTGATCTGGACAACTTCTACGAAACTTACCAGTCGCACCCTTAATATATAAAGTAAGTATATTGTATATGATTTAAACAAGTATTTAATATTTTATTAAATACTTATTTTGATATGATATATAAAAGTATACAAAAAAATATTATTAGTTAAACTCTAAATGAATTTGGATCCAAAATAGATCACAACCTAGGGCTGGCAGCGTTACCCGATTCTCACTTTATATTCAGTGTTTTGACTCGTATTTGTCTTAAAAAGTTAAATATTTGATATTAGTAAGACAAGTAATAAGCTAATAATTTTTACTACTTGCAAAAATAAAGCAAGTATGAAGTATCATTTTATATTTTGATACTTACTTTATTATTTGTTATTTGTTACTCATTCTATAAAATACTCGTTATTTGCTAAAAGTATTTGTTATTTGCAAAATAAAACATATCTGTCTTGCATTACAATATTACCAAGAAGTCGACACAAAAAAAATTGGAGCATCAAAATAAAATGGATGACCAATGAGTTTCATGTGGTTTTTCAATATTTCAAATGTTTATTATCATTTATCACTACAAAAAAAGAGTTGTTTAGCATCATTTATTTTTAATTTTTGCATTAGTTAAAAATGATGTAAAAAGATTTTGCATCACTTAAATAAGTGACTCTGAAAGTGGTGATGCAAATAATTTACATCGGTTTATTGATAAATGATGTTAAAATACTAAATATTTACATCAATTATGATAAGTGATATTGTTATGTATCAATTGCAAAAAATGATTTTAACAACTACATCAGTTTTTTTATAAATGATGTGAGTATTGACATCAATCAAAATAACTGATTGGAATTATGTATATCATTTGTTAATAATTGATGTTAAATTAATATCAAAATTTTAAATGATTTCGTGATTATATAATTGATAATTATTAATATGAATATTATTATCATTTGTACATAAATAACTTTTTGCAATATATAAATTGAAGAAAATATTTTTCCTTAACATTTTTTATTTTTCTATTGAAAATATAACTAACAAGAAAAAAGTACATGCCTAAAAGGAAACACGAAGATGAATTATAAGAGAAAATAATTGTAATGGTTATACAAATTTTGCCATGAAAGCTAATATATTGCGCTCCTTCAGATTCTTTATTTTTTCTTGTTCATTGCAGAATTCTCCATCAATTGATATCCCTTGAGACTTCTATGCTTCTTCCATTTTTGAATCAACGTCATCTCCTTCAATATCTGTAGATGCTCTTGACCCTAGCAACAAAGAATACTTAAGCCATAAATAATTTTTTTTAAGAACCTTGTAATCTTCTACAAGAATGAGAACCAAGAGAAAAAGAAAAGAAAAGTACCTTTGGAAATTTTCAATCAGATTCGACTGATTAGAAAAATCTCGTTTCCTATTGAAGTTCTTCACAGAAAAAGAAGAAATACACATATTTTACATTGATAAAGAAATTTTATGAAACTGAAAGAAAAAAGATGAAGATGGAGATTTTGAGAGAAGAGAGTGGCGTTTGTTGAGATTGAAGCCACAAATATATTGTAGTAGTGGTTCCCTATTCGTAGGGATTTTAACTGATCAATTAGATAATTTTACTATATTAAAAAAAAGAATATATATATATTAATAACTTGCTAAATTATTTAATCTATGTAAACTAAGTTTACTATATCAGATATTTTAATTGATGTAAATTAAGATAAAATAATATCACATCTAATAAAACGATTTTTGATGAGAAATATACTTATATTTTTTTTCTTTTCAATTTTTATTGATATAAATTATATATCATTTTAATAAGTGATTTTAACCAAAAAACAAATGTATCAATTGTTGAATTGATATAAATCTATATAACAATATCAGTTGTGTTGAAATGATGCAAATTCATATAAATTGTATCATTTTATTGAACTGATGTTAATTTAATCAATAAAACATCAATTGTTCTAACCGATTTAAAAATTATATATATTTGTATCATTTCTAAATAAGTGATTTAATATTATATCATTTATTGTTGTGATGCAATTTAAATGATACAACTCAATGGTTTTTTTGTAGTGTATGTTTAGTTCTTTGATAATTCATGTGATTTTTCGATGTTGAAATTTAGAATATGTTATTTCCTTTACACAAACCAAAATATGACAACTTTATTTACAATTGTTTTATCCTTTTTATATTATCAGCAAATAATAGATCCTATTAAAAATTATATAACTCAAAAATAAAACATTAATATATTTGGAAAACACACAAAAAACATCTTTTATAATATAAAATAGAAGTCAATCGACAACAGTGTATTTAACACGTGTCATATTACAATATTCAAATTGATTTTAACTTGATCTTCTTTCCAAAACGTTCTTAGTTACAGATTCGTCTGGATTTCTTCTTAAATCGTTATGGGCGTTGATATGCTTCTACATGATGCCAAGGTAGCTCCGGCGGTTTTAGAAAAACAAACCCAACATTTTTCCTTTAAGATTTACAAATCTTATACCATTTGAGTCAAATTTTATAAGTAAGATTTTAGCTTGAGTAGATTTAGTATTCACCAATGTTTTAGTTATAATAAAAAATAGATTATTGTATGATAGTTTTAAACAATCTGCAGGATATTACTGAAGAAAACAAATCTTATTCATGTCCAACGGAGTGGCTATTCTGTGTTGATATTGTAAAGAAATTTAAAGAGTCTTCACAGTTTCAGAGCTGCCCAAAAATTTAGAGAATATCAAGATGTCTGGTACCGCCGTACTGGGAGAAAAGCATTGTCTTTAAGTCAATATATTTTGTTTTTGGATCATCTGGAGATTCCTTTGAGCAGAACATGAATAGAGTTCTTTTGGTTCGATGGAAAATTAGGTCAGAAGTCCAAAGAGGAAGTGCTGAAGGATTCAATGCAACCATCAAAAAACAGTAAGTAAATGGACAACTTTCCGACAAAACTTTGTTTGAATCCAGCATAAAGCTAAATATCTTTATGATTATAAGATGTATCAGGTTCTGCTTATGTCTCTGAAAGCTGGAGTTGAACTGAATCGTACCGCATCTTCACAAAAAGTGTCTCATTAAGTTTCATTAAGTTTCTTGCATCGTAAGTAGTCTATCTCTTAAGTAACATGGTTTGTTTTTGGATGATCCAGTCCAGGTCACTTTCTACACTCCTTGGCGTGGAAATTTAGATAATAGGAAAGCAAGAGCTTGCCACGTTTCTCTCTCTAAGGTAGTTTTCTTGCTTTCGTTTAGATTTTTTTGGGCTCTAGATTTGTCAGCTTGGTGTTACCTTATTTGGGTGAAGAAACAACCTTGGTTATTGCAAAGGTGGAGCATGCAAAGTTACAATCATCTTACATTGATAACACTTCTGGCGGTTGGTGTTTTATGGTATTATATCATATATAATTTAACTAGGTGTTTTGCCCGCACATGCGGGCTTAATTATCTTTAAATCAATTTAAAAAAATCCTCAAAATAAATGATTATCAAAATTTGACCTAAAACATTAAACTTTTCTACATAATAAAGTTATTCACAAATTAAAACAAACTATTTTTATTTTAAAACTTTGAAAAATATAAAGTCTATTTCATTTCTTCTTAATTGATAAAATAATATAGAAATCTATCTTTCCATTTGAAAAATGGAATCGATAAATATAAATTTTTAAAAATGATCTTACAAAAATAATAATATTAGTTTGGTTAATAATAAAATATATTTTAATTTATTTTTATCAAACACATATTTTTTTCTTTTTTAATGATCTTTTATTTAATATGATTAATTCATGCTTAAGGTTTAACTATATAAAATATAAATATAAATTTAATTTAACATGTGAGTTCCGAGGAGAAAAATAACTTAACAAATATATATATATATAATATTTTAATTTATTACAAAAGAATAATATTAGTTTGGATAATAATACAATATATTTTAATTTGTTTTTTATCACACACGTATTTTTTTTCTTTTCAATGATCTTGTCTTTTATATGATTAATTCATACTTAAGGTTTAACTATATTAAATATAAATTTAAATTTAATTTAACGTGTGAGTTTAGAGGAGAAAAATAACTTCACAAATATATATATATATATCATTATATTATTATATTATCATATTCTTTTAAAAAATAATTACGTATTATATTTTTCAATCTTCTCTTTTGAATTATATACAATTAAAATTTTTATTTTATGAATATTTATTTATGTGTTTTTTGTTTTTAAATTTTTTTATTAAAAATATATTTTCCGGATAACAACACAATAAATATAGGAATTATCTTGTAAATATAGGAATTATCTTTTTTTTTCTTTTAAATAGTATAGATTTATATTATGGATAATTCTTATCATTATTATTAATTTAAATCATTTATCTAATCAAATAAGTATTAAATTCATTTTTTATTTTTGACTAATTTATATATATTTATTCATTAAGGGTAAAATAGATATTAACCACTCTAACTTTTTATTATGAGAGCTCCATTGCGAAAAATTATTTCGCAAATAATAGTATAGATGGCGTTGAGACATTCTAGATCACCTTACTCTTTATTTCAGTGAGTTAAATAGAGATTTTCCATACGTTTCTACTAACATCGATAATATAATTGATTCCCAGATGCCAGAGAATTTCAATGTTAAGAGTTCAATCAGTGATGCTTCTTCACAAGATCTCATCCAAAAATAAGATCATTAGTGGAGGTTGTACTCGAAACTTATAGACCGATGGTGATGGATGAAGATATTTTTTGGCAATTCCCGATATAGGAGGAGCTATATTTGGCGTGGAGCAGCATATGATTTGGTGATGATGTCGATTCAGCATGTGACGAGGAAGAGTCCCAAGAGCTATAGTGGCTCTGTTTTTAGCAGAGCAGACGAAGTTTTTTCCCTTCTTCCTGAATTGGTTTTAAATAATAGAAGAAAAACGCTAAGGGAAACCGGAACGTTATGTTATAAGGTAAACCTAATCAGTTTTTAACCATCCCAACTTTTACAGTCCTGTACATGTTTTTAACGTCCCAAATTGCATTAATTTCAGGCTGGACTTCTCGAGAAGCGAGGATGCTCAAACGAACGACAAAACAGAGATATTCAATCCCCAAAGGTTTGCTATTATCTACATTTTATTTATATTATCAGAGATTTCAAATAGTAACTCATTTGTTCTATGTCTTAGCTAACATGGCACAAGTTGAAAAACGCAAGAGTGGAAGGCCGCGTTTCGTATCATGTATCGTTCCCCGTGATGTATACAAGTTTTTAAATCTACACAAACCAAAATTTGACTAAACTGATTACTACCATTGATCTTCCTCTGTTGCAGGAACATCTTCTCTGACCAGTCCTCTTTATGACGATAACCACCGTCCGTGGCTAAATCCTATATATCTTACACAAGCTAACGCAAACCAGCCCATTCATCCACGACAATACGTACTGACACTATTCTAGCATCCATTAGCAAGTTCTACCTCTGGAAAATTGCTAAAGTCTACACTCTCACTACAAACATGCGCCTCAGACAGAAATACAGAGCATTCGCTCAATGGATTCTGAAAGTAGGTGATGGGGAAGCTGAGACTCATGCTTCGTCTCTAAGGAAACATGAGGAAGGTGATGAGATAGTAGCTGACAAACAATTCTTGATATCAAAGACTGAATACCCACACCAAGCATTGGCAGATGCAGCTTATCCGGACTTCCTTAATAACTACTGGAAGAAGGATTACTTAAGAGCTAGACGGTGAAGGTGGCGTGACTAATATCGTATACAAGGAGATATTCAGGGACCTCCGTGTAACTCAGGTAAGCAGTTAAAAATTAGTATACATATACATACCAGGTTTACACTATCTACGCTTACACTACTGACCAGCACCAATGATTCCAGTGAACAAACAGGTATCCTTCCCTCTCAAGGTTTACTTTAACGGTGAGATGATGTTTGAATAAAGAAACAGGAAGGGTTCCTTTCGAGTCACAGAAATTATGATACACTCATCACATTTTTAATTGGCGTACGTCTTGGAATTGTAAGGATTTATATGCCATGCTTTTCTAAAAAAACAAAAAGTCTATGAAACTATTTCTAGCCATTTCCGACTTTATTATTCTTCATCAGGCAACATATTTTGGTTTTAATGAAAAACATATGATTTTCTGTGTTACTTAGTCATTATATAATAAAAATAGCTATCGTATTCATTCCAACCAACACTATAGTTGCCATTACCCATTCCAATTTTTTTTTTAAAAATATTAAATTAAATACATTTCTATTTTATGCAGATATACGCCATCATATATAAACAGTTATTATGATTTAAAAACCCTTCATAGCCCAAAGCAATTAGTATACCAATCCACAGTATTATCAGTTATAACCAAATCAATATACATACCTCTTGAAAAAAATTCCTGTATTCCACAACTATATGAACATGACAGGAAGTATGTCATCGTCACTACAAGTATGTTATAAATCACAATTGAAGTAATACACAATTAACAATATATATTTGTCGTTATTAGTCGAAGTCAAACATTTTAAAAACCAATTAAATTCAAGTAAATAGTCAAATTTTTTTTATCTCAAATGACAAAATATTATATAGAAAAGTAGTATTATATGACCCGCAATTATCATATCCCGCGCGTATCGCGGACTTCCCCTAGTTTTCCTATATAAATAAAAGAAAAAAATTTCTAATAGCAATTCCAAAACACCCATGATCCCACGATTTTATTGGAGCAGTTAATCTTTATCTTTAGATACGGTTTAACTGATGATGCCATTAGCTTAAATTCATCTCTACTTTGATTTTAGAAATTGTAAATTCCGTAACTCTTTATTTGTAACTACTACTCTTAACTTTCTCCAAAATATTGTGGATTTTAATTCTTAACTAGATAGACTGAACGATTGTATCCTCAATGTTGAATCTACTATGGATCCACACCGACATAGTTTCTGGCTGAACAGTGGCATAACAATAATCTTCAAAAAAATCATTTCAAAGACTTGAGAAAAATACAAATTTGTTGTGGATTGCTAAGCAGAGCGTACTCCAAAATTGGCATATGAACATTAAAGTCCAGGTTAGTAACTCTAGAAATGCCTAAACTCTTCTTATTCAAACCGTAATTTGCTTCATGTTGACTTTCTTTTTCATAAAGGATTTCCTTCTTCTATTCTACTTATAGATTTTTTGCTTTTGATTTTATATTTATAGTCAAAAGCTACATAGCATCGAAACAGACTAAATATAACATTTCAAAATTAACTAAATGAATATTTGGTTTACTGTAATATGCTTGCTTATTTGTGTGATGGTGATGTTTCAAGAGTAAGAAAGACTCGCCTTAAAGCACACGTACAAGAAGACTCTCAGGAAACCCAAGACGCATAACATGACTGAAACTCAAATGAAGGCAACTAGAAACACTCATGTGTCATGTCTACTGTCTATATGAAGATGCAACCTCACGAGGCTAGTATTTTCATGTGTTTATAATTTTTTATGGAGATGTTATATTTCTTTTTTCTTTTTACTTTCTGATCAATCTATACATTTTGTTTAAAAATTTCATTATATAGTGTTACTAAATTTTTATAGTCACTTAGAAACAAAGATGTCTGAGCAAGTATAACAATGAAAATAAAGAAGTGTAAAATGTACATCGAAAGAAAACCGAAATTGACCGCGTGATTGTGGTCGAGTGATAAGGAGACGAGACTGAGACACCAACATGTTTCAGGTTCGATCCACCTGCTGCACGAAACTAAGTCACAATTATCATGGTCACCTAACACGGATATGGGTCTATGCTTTAGGGCCCATTTGAATACCCGGAGAGAGGGTCTATCCGTGGGTTGCACCTCCTCTTGAGATTAGTCTAGAATTCTCCATAGGCCTAGTATCCATAGGCCTAGTATACCCCCAGATTAAAAAAAAAAAAAAAAAAAAAAAAAGATCAAAATCAATCCAAATAGGCAAATACAAGGAAAAAAAGATAAAGGGCACGTTGTTTAAGTTTGTACACGTTCAACGGCACGCAGTGTGAAAAGTAGCGTTTGACTAGATCGAAAGAAGTCTCTTTTAACGGCGAAACATTCATTCCGCATTGAATTATCATCATTCGTTTTAAGGATCTTTGTGGGGTCTAAAAGTCGATAGCGAGAGGGAAAACTAGAAATCGAAGCAGCAGTTATGCCAGGAGGAGGAGGTGCGCTCAAGGCCATGAAGCCAAAGATCCAATCCGTTGATATCCAAGCTGCCGCGGGATGGGGTATCGCCGCCGCAGCCGGAGCCATCTGGATCGTCCAAGTAAGCCTCTTTCTCTGTGGATCTATTACCGTAGATGTTTAGCTTAGAGCTGCCTTTTGGAATTGGGTTTCACGGATTCGGTTCCTGATCTGAGATCTATGGTGTGACATTGTTGGATTGGTTTGGGTGGAAAATGATGATTTTTGGTTAGTGGATGATTCATGAAAAGTCTTTAAATTGTATTGATATGGTTACATGTGTTTCATAAAGGTGGTTACTTTCTTTGTTGTGTTATGAAGAGATTAGTAGTCTCTTAGTTCTTTAATATTGCCTTTTGGTATCTCATTTTGTTTCGCTGAGATGGATATTTTTGTCATTACAGCCATTTGATTGGATAAAGAAGACGTTTATTGATAAACCAGCTGAAGAGAACTGAGTGAGAGATCATCAAAGACTCATGACAAAGTGAAGAGTTTTTCTTTTGTTTTTTTTTTCTAAGTTTGTTTATCGCATCTTTGCGATGAAACTGAATAAGTTTTTCTTGTTTTAGTGGGGTTTGTGGTTTCATGTTAGACCTTGTGTCTTCTCAAATGTTATAACACAAGAGAAAGGATACACTTCCAATTTCGAAACTATCAGAAAAGAGAATCCTGATTGCTTTTTTTTTTTTTTAAAGTGTATGTTGTTATTTCCAAGTATACATGATGATTCAGCCATGAACAAACTTAATGCAAACAACTCTTAAAAGAACTTTCCTTCGGAACTGATGCGAGTTCCAGTTAAAATATCTAGATATCTTTGTTGTAGCTTCTTTTGGAGCTTTTGTAGTAGTTTAGAGTAAGAGGAGTTAAAGAGATGAACATAGGAAGAAGTAACCTGAAACAAGCAGCTTCAGAGCAAGACTTCACGCTTGAGGAATGCCAAAGCATCGCTAAGGTCCTCTCTCTCAGAGGCTCCAATCAAATTGAGGTAAGTAAGTAAGTAAGCCTTTTTCATTGATGTGTGTTCCTTCCTTACTTTATTCATTCTCGTTAATCCATAAGCGTTTTGTATGTTAAGTACTTGCTTAAAGGTGAAATTTTTCATTTCCTTTTTCATGCTATAGTCTTAGGACAGGTAGAGTGTGCAGTTAATTTGTTCTGTAACTGCTGTTTTGTCTGTCTGAAGATAAAGGATGCAAGAGGAAAGAAATCATTAGCATTGTTTCCAGCTAAGTTTCGCCAGAGCATGTGGATCAGACGAGGTAACTTCTCTAGCTTTTTAATGCTACTTGGCTAGTTTATGCTTTGTAGTGATTTGTAAAGGAAAGTTACTTCTATTGTTTGTAACGTTCTATTCTTTGAGCAAGTCTGTCTCCTGAATGGTAAAAAAAAAAATGACTTGTTTCTTTTGACAGTAATATGAATGACATTTAGTTTTGTTTGTTAAAGCTCATGTAAATTTGGGGGTGAAAGCAAGCCTGAAATCTTCAGAGATGATAAGCCTATTCCTGCTGATGAAAGGTCTCAGATTATCCATGAGACAGCAAGACGGTGAGATATTTTTGAGTGATGATGATGGCATACCTCCATTGGAAGCAAACACAGACAGGTTGAGACCGTTTGGGGTGAAATGTGATGCAGAATCAGATTCTGGATCAGAGTCTGATTCATTGAAACTTTGCTGCCATGGCTTTCACAACAGGGTCTCTTAACTCAAAGATTAAACCACCACTTACTTTGTACCCCTTCTTCATCGCCAGCCAAAAAATAACCGTTGGTCAGGACCAGACGTCACTGGAATGTGCACTACCAAAAGCTTCATTGTCATACTAAGGAAACAAACCAGAAGATGGATAAATGGGAGTCTCACCAGTTCCTAACTGCTCTCTAATCAAACTCACAACAAGCTCTAATGTGCCACATTTAGTTCTGAAGATAGATAGCTGAGCAGCTAAACTTCTTGGAAGCTTTGTTATAGTCCTAATAGTCCTTCCCATTCCCCAACTATCTAACCAACTCATAACAGCTCTAATCTTCTATATTCACTCCTAGGCTAGTCATAGTAGACCTATAGACCCGGGTCGGGTGGACTGTTTTTAGTTACTTGATCTTCTTGAACGAAGAAACAAGCACAACATGAAGGACCCACAGAGTGTAAGAAAGTTCAAAACTCCATGCCACTGCTACTCTGGTCTGTTCTCAGTCTCGCAGATGACAGGTTGGCAGGGTAAAATCGTCATTTTAAAGCTTCTTCTTGTGGCTGTTTAAACTCAGACAATGGTGGTCCTGCTCAGAGACGACGTAATCTTTTTCTATCTGAATTGGAATCAATCTTATTTGAATCGCACACCCACTTATATCTTTGTGGTTCTTTGAGATTATGAAACTTTGTATCCTGTTTACTTATTTGCCTAAGTATATGTGACGATCAAGAATCTTGTAAACAACAATAATATGTGTGACTTTATACGTAGTCTAAAGTAAGTTTGTAAAAGTATCATGCAATCGACCAATCACACTGCATATTTTATGCATGTATTTAGAAGATTAACTCCAAAAAGAATGTGTGTATTAGAGATGTCTATCTATATTATTATTTACAAAAAGATTTTTCGTAAATATTACTATTTACGAAATGTATATTATTTACGTTGAAAATTAAAACGGTTAAAGTCGATGATACTCCTAGTGAATCGTTATATATAATTTATTATATGATTTCAAACGAATTTTACTTTAATAATAGTAAATTTATATATTATATTAGATCATTGATTATAAATTAATATAATAAAAATTTCAAATATAAAAATAAAATAATTCTTATATATACTATGTTGTTATCTGAAAATAATATTTTTACTACAAAATTTAAATTAAGATAAAACATAATTTATAGTTACATACTAATTAAAAAACATTTGTATAAAGATATTTTCTTAAATATTTTAAAACAATAATAAGCATATATATTTTGATGAGTTTTTTATATATATAAATAATGTGATGTGATTTAAATTTTTAGAGAACATGAATAATAACTTATTATGCTGATTTTTTAATTAATAAAATAAAAATAATAAGTATTTGTAAAAAAAAAGTTATATCCACATATACTGGTAAAACACTTAGTAAACATTGATAAGCTAAGTGGTTCTCAATTAGATCAACCAGCATACTATTTTGTAAATATAATTACATTTGAAACTTGATTAACTCTTGATAAAAGAACTTGCGATTCCACAAGTAAGGTGTGACAGTATAAATTTGGGATTATAAATCCAATTTGAAAAGGTTTTGGAGATAGTAAAACTATAGTTAGGATATTTGGATCTCGCTAAGATGTTTTTCATCTATAACTATTTAATCGATTTTCTAAGAGATCATATCCATCTATTTATATATGTAGAAGTGTATATACTGTAAATATAAGACAACATTAAAATATCCAAAAGCTAAAATCTATTTACAAGAATCAAAGTACTTTTAATAGTTTTATAAGTTTATTATGCAACAATTGTGAGTCCATGCTGATGTCAATTTTTTTTGGTATACAGAGATGTTTCCTTTAGCTGGTGTTAATACTATTTTTGGCGTAACATATCTTTCCCAATGTGAATCAAATTCGGATACGTCAGACTAGTTACACATGGAATCCATTTACCACCAAAACTAACTAGTGTAAACTTATGTCAATTTTTGAATGCTTACCGATCATATTCAGTATTTGATACTTAGATATATATATACTTATTTATTTTATTTTTATTTTTTTGAAGAAAAACTTGGATATATTTTTCACTTAGAGAAATGTGTGTTCACGAGCTTGTGAGATTCTTGAATGCAAAAAGACAACGATAGCATTATTTTTGGGGACCAGTAATATAATAGATACGCTAATCATCCTCAGTGTACAATAATGTGACTTCGAGCTACTACTGTGCCATCTCTGGTCCACTCGTTAATCTAAGCTTAAATAAATAAGAAATCGAATAAAAAGACTAAGTACTAAAAAACATTATCTAAATTCTCATCAAGCTCTTCCACCGCTCAATAAATGTGATCCAATTTTTTCTAAAAAAAACTAAAGAACCTTAAAGCTGGCTGATGAACCTTAATAGCTCCCTCCCATAAAAAAAATCAAAAATCAAACGGCAAAAACCTGAAAAACAACACAAAATTATACAAGTCGCCATCTCTCTTTATATATCACAATAATATCATGTATGTGAGATATGGTGAGATATGAAGAAACAGTTAGCTTTCCCTCACTCCCATGAAGACAATGACCCAACGTCACCAGTCACCACCAGTATCATCATCATTCATCATCACCATCTCTTTTGTTTGTCACTTCTTTGAACCACTACTTGCTAATACCTAGCTAGTTACTAGTGGCTACATCCACATACTTCTCCTTTTCTATAAGTTACTGTTCTTCACTTATAGTTTCAGCACGACCCGAAAAAGTTTCAAAAAGAGAGATAGCTAGGGTTTTTAGTCTTGAAATCTCAAGATCCATGGTAAGTTCTTATTATGACATCTACCATTAGTTTTGATTTGGTTGAGATCTCATCTTTCTTTCTTTTCTTTTTTTTTTTTTCAATTCTTCCATTTTAGGGTTTTCTTTATCTTGTCTTAGGATCTTTTACTACATCTAACTAGACTTACTTTAGATCTGATATCTCTTTCTTTTAGCTCGCAAGAAAGAAAGAAAAAAGTTTAGGCTCTTTTCATTTCTGTGTTTATGGTTGTTTCACCTTGTCTAAATCATGATTCAAGAATGGTTTGTCATAAAAGACATTATGCATGATTGATTAAAATTTTTTTTTTCCTCTAAATCCCAATAGAGTTGTTCTTGTTTATCCCTATTTGGAATCAGTATCTTCTCTATGATTTTGGACTCTACTAATTTCTTGTACAAACTGATTTAGGATCTCATGAGAAAATTGAATAACTCTTGGTCCAAAACTTATAATTACCAAGCGCTCAAACAAAACTATGTTGTTTAACCAGTCTTTCTGTACATTTTCTTGTTTTGTGTTATTATGCTCTGCAATGACTATGGTGGAATCTTTTCGCACATGTTTTGGAGACCTGTCGTTTGCCTATGTATATATTTACTCAAGTAATTATTATTAATGTTGTTAACTTATTATTAATATGAGGACTGTTCATATGCTAGAGCTTACATCATTCACAAACCAATTTCTATTTAAAAAAAAAAAACAAAACAGAAAAAGCATTAAAAATCTTTTTATGATTTCAATGTTTGATGAACAGTTCGTCCCCAGTCTCTGTCTTGGTACCCTCCTCTTGACAAGACCCATCAGTAGTCTTTCTTTTACAGTAAAGCTTCCTGCTTCCTTTGAAGTTTCAAACATAGATCCCATATACATATATATATATATGTATATACTTATATTATAGTTGGCATTCTATGCACTGATGCATTTATAAATACATGCAAATACCATTTCAAACCAAATGTTCAAATATAAGTACAAAGGCAGATGTCTTGGTCACATGTCTTTTTGTACTTGGATAGCTATAAACAACATATAAGTGCATGTGTTTTTGAAACTATATCTCATATGCCTATGTGTTATTTGAACCCAAACTTGCTTTTATATAAATCTTACCCTTTAGTATTTCAAGTCTATGTATGGAACTAAGATAGATATAGAAGGAGATTCTTTCAGTCCAATCATGGATAGAACAAGAAGAGAGTAGAAATATCTGCCGACTCATCCATTCAAACACCCGTGGTAAAAGGGCAAGAAAGTTTTAGGCCACAGTGACTGTGTGAATGATGCGGGAGATGTTTTTCATCCCTCTTTATCTGTGTTTGGACTGAAGGGAGCTCCTTCTTTCTCTAAATATTTCAATTTTATCCTGATTTGCATTTTAGACACGTTGGTCACAAGTGCATAACTGACGTTAAATTGAATAGGGATTGCAATTTTCTTACCTCTCTAGCTATGATGTATTTAATAAAGGAACATAATACATAACCGTATATGATTTAGAATTTGATGTCAAACAACATATCAGTTACTCACTAGCTAGTGTTGTATTCAAATTAGGTTTAGTAAATATTTACAAGCTTTTTTGCAAGGATACACACACACTAAGTTATAGATTGGGAGAGAGCTTCTTTCCTTGCCTTGTTCGTATTTCATAAAATAAGTAACTTCTGTACTTGTAATTTTTGTTCCCGATGACTGGAGATGGAACATGAATGGTCCACATATTCACATCGTCCTTTTACTTAAAGACTCACGTCGACCTTTGCTTACATTCAGAAGACAAGATATTAAAAAACTCTTAAAAATTTTACCTTTGAATTGACTATTTGTCTCTCGATAAATTTTTTCTTCATGTGTAATAGTAAGAACAACCCCACAAGTTTCTCAACCAAATGTTTTTATTTGTTTTGAAAAAAAAAGACTTACAACCAAATGTTTCAAAATACATATATGTGGATATATAAATATAGTATATTAAAGTTACGGCAAACCTAATCCAAAAATTTTCCTTTGAAAGTTTTTGGATTGGATTTCTTGTAATTTTAAAATACTCTTAATTAATATATGTATTGAAATTTTTTGAGGGAGAACTTTCCATTGGAATTGCTTTTAATCCTAATTTATTTGTAAGATCCACTTTTTATTTGACTACTATCTGGAGGTATTGTTATGATCCCATTTATCGGGTTGATACTTTTATTATAATATATTTTAAAAAGAGTTGGACTCCAACTCTTTATTTTATATATTGCAGAATTTTGGATATATTCAGTTTGGTTACTGTATCTCTTGACAATAATGTAACTTTAAATAACATATTTGTTTTTGGCAAGTTAAACTATCAACACTTAGACAAATTAGATACACTTTTAGTTTTAGCTTTAGTTCAATCCAGTTCTAGCAAAATATGAACATATATACTGATTCTGGTCAAGTAAAATGGCTTTTATATATCTGACAGTATGTTTAGTTGGCTCACAACTTTACTGTCGGGGTTAATAATTGGCTAGCTTACGACTTTTTGTTTTGTCAATAATTGGCTCACAACCACACAAGACCTAGCTAGTCGGGTTCTTTGACTAAAAAGGACTTAGCCGGCTTAAACCTAAATCCTAAACTGCATATTCTGAACTATTTTTTTTTTCTAAAGACATATTCTGAACTTGTTTTATAGACCGGTCATGCGAAAAGAAAAACGAAAACTGTAATTAGAAATTGAGTCGCACCACCATGATGAATATCTACTCGACAATAGAATAAGGTTCATGTTTGGAAGTACATCGTTTAAAACTCGCATATGATTAAAATATAGACCTCGTGCACGATCTCGAGTTGTTATTTTAACATTATTTCCAAAGTTAATTGTGTGGTGCATGCAGTATTGCAGTGTCTACAATAATACAGATAATTCAGCGTCACGTGATTTCCAACTAACCAATATCTTTAAGAGAAACGGTATCATAGTTTCATTTGATGGAAGGGATGGAGTAATATGAACTAGGGCTTAGTGTTTTTTATTTTTCTTGTTGAGGCCGGTGGTTACGGAAAAATGTTTCATCTTTTTACGTGTAGCCAAAAATATATATATTTCAATTCCCCCCAAACCCATCACGTTTTAGGCTTCATGTAAGTCAAGAATTTTGTGCATGTAATATTCATAATTCATTTTCATTGTAATATTACAAAATACTTGGTGATGGTGCTCCAAAAAGTTCAAATCATGTAGGAAAATGAACTGCAAAATAGTTGTTTAATTACGGTCTGCAAATATATCGTACAAGCTTGACAACTCTATTGCACTTATAATCTACAAAAATGAATATTTATAAGAATCATACAAATACCAACTGCAATTGTCGAGAGTCTTGTATCCTGAAATATCAATCTATTCATTCATAAGTTCAATACAATATTTGTACTATTACTTTATCTACCTTGAGGTTTTTCTTTGGGGGTACATAAGTTAAATTTCGTTTTTTGGAATGGTTGAACACATTAACTTATGCATATAGGCTTTTAAAGATAATTTCATCTGCGTAACTTAACTTATACGTCTCATTTGTAACCTCCACTGAGATATAAGAAGGGCAATGCTTTTCGAAAATGCAAAATTTAAAGTTTATGTTTATATACAATGGTATTATTAAAAAAATCATATTTAAGAGATCCTATTTAAGTTAAATATAAAATTCGGTTTTGATTTTCGATATGTTACATATGTATAATAGACGGTGCCGGGAAGTGCTGCCGACCATGAAAACTAGAGAATGAGAATACAAAGAAACTAGATGATAACCTGCGCGCATGCGCGGAGTGAAATTTTTATACCAATACTTATTTATTAAAGTATTTTTAACATTTTACAATACTACAGTATTTATCGATTATAAAATTATGAATACAAATTTTGGTATCTTAAATCATCACAGGTATGGATGTTTGAGACTTCGTCGGTTTTGGTTTGATTGAGATGTATTTTCAGATTTAGGTATTATTCTCATAAATCCTATTTGAATTTTACTAATTATCGGATTGGATTCGATTTGGTCTTCTCAATTCAGTTTAAATTGAATTGTAACCAATATCTGAAATCATCCCAAAAAATATTTTTTTAAACATTAAAAGTTGACAAAAAATTCAAAATATTTAAACTATTAATAAATTTAATTTAAAATTAGCTAAATTATCTAAATAAACTAAAAGATATTTTTTTCAAAAAGCAAATAAAACAAACTAAAAAAATCTTTCGAATACTATAATTTGTATCTACTAATCTCAAACCTTTTCACTGAAATTTTTAAATTAACATATTTATAATATGAATATCTACTAATGATATTTCATATTTGTACGATTTATGATAATTTGTATCTGGTTAAACTATTGATCATAAAATTTTCAATGTGGGATTTTACTATTTTTAGTTATTTATGGTCCTTTTAAGAAATTAAAAATATAACCTATAAGAAAAAAATTAATTTTTATTATATATTTAATGTGATTGTTTAATTTATTTTAATAATTTAAAATTAAACAAAAAAGAGAGAAGACACAAAAATATGTATTATTCATAATCATTAATTACTTATATATGTTAATCATATTAGGTAATTCCGTAGCTTTTATTTAAGGAAATAAAATATATTGTTTTATACCTAGTAGAGTTGGTCCCTTAAAAAGGTTTATATATTATAGTCCTAAATGCAAGAAATTAAACGTTACATTATTTCATTCCTAGCAAAGTTGGTCAATTAAAAAAATTAAGGCTGAGAAGCTCTGTGAGCTTGACACGTAAGCATGCTCTTCAATGTTGTGCATTTATGAATGCTTCAGGATTAATATATAAGGGATAATAAAAGTTGACGTTTGTTAACAACTTGCTTCTTAATACTCCAAAAGGAAATAAGTAGTATTATTATGAGATGTTGGGATTCCTTAGCTTGAATCTACTTTGGATTTGTGAATCGATTTAGGAATAAGAAAGAACAAAGCATAAACAAGAGACACACAAGATTGTTTACCCGGTGTTTGATATATAGTGTTTTTAACATATTCTAACAATGTTTTCTAAAGTGTTTTTGAGTCTTTATCGAGTATTTTTAGTTTTTTTTAAGTCATTACAGGTATAGAATTGCATTTGGATGGAAGATGTACCAGTTGGAGAAAAAGATTGTAATTTGATGATTTTCACGAAGAACAGTCTGCAAACTGTTTCCGAGTGAGCGGAGCAGCCTGAAGCGCCTGTTTCCGCGGCATAGATTTTTAACGAAATCTATTTCGGGATTTGCCCTAATTCTCCTATTTTTCTCTCCCAGCCGCCAGCAGCCTCCATATATCTTCTTTTCCTTTTTTCTACAATAGACTAGGCTACTTTTTACCAGAGAAACAACTATAGAGCTTTTAATTTCAACTAGATCTCGACCCGCACAACCGTGCGGGTATGTTAATATTAGAATATTTAAATTACAAAATAATATTTATCAATAAATAAATATAATTTGATGTTGCATACTATCTGATTTTATAATAATGTTTATGTGGCTTATAATATATTAATATAAAATCTATAAATTTGTATTTTTGTCACAATTTTTTAAAAACATTATTATGTAACATTACTAATTTACATTTTTTTTTTAATTTCTCAATTTGAAATATAGGTAAAAAATAAATTAGGTTGGACCTACATAAATCATAAACAAATTTTTAGGTTAGTGTTAAAAGTATTTTACATAGTTTTAAATTTTTGTTTATAAATAAAATATGAATTAAAATATGAATTATATTTTATGATATTTAAAATTTTAATCAAATAATTTTCGAAAATATATCTTGAAAAGATTCTATTAGATTTTGAAAAGATTTTGTTAGACTTTTTTTTTTAAAAAAAATATTTATTTGTATTTTAAATAAAAATTAAAATATGAAAAGATATTATAAGATGTTATGCATTATAATTTTTTTAAAGATAGTCCAAACTAAAAAATCACACATGAAATGAGTTATGACTTCTGTTTTAATATATAAGATATTTTGTATCTTTGAGGGAGAAGGATCTCTACAACCTTTGGAGAAGATTTCTAAACCCTCTTGCTTATTATTTATTGATTCATACATGTTTTTTTCATCTATTAACTCTGTGATTTCTCTGTCTATGACTAAGTAGTCGCTTGTTAGGTTTAGGGTGTTAGGGATCATGGATCAATGAGCTAGACACAAATAGGATTTTTATTCTTTGATATCTCTATCTATTGCTATACTTACTGCTTGTGTTAAACTGGCCATTCAACATCTGATATCAGGTTTAATCTAATCATCAAAAGTGTTTTAGGTTGCTAGAAAAAGCATAGATAGGCGATTTGTCCCTAGCCAGCGAGAGTAGATGTTAGGGCAATTCGTGAACCAATTGAACCTGACCTCAATGCTTGTCATCAGTGTCTAATCCAAACGATAGTTTAGGTATTAGGATTGTTTGATAAATTGATAGACACCACGACAGTGGGTTTATTTAACCTTGTTGTTCAAGTTCTAGATTGGCTCTTATTGCTTTCCTGAATAGTTGTGTAGTTCATGATCCTAAGTATCCCGATGAATCATCCTAAACCTAACTCTTTTATAATCTGAAACCAAACCAACTTGTTACTTGCTTTTTACAATTTCTTAATTTAAAACCTCATATTGTTTTAGCTTAATATTGATCCTATAAAAATAAAGTGTAATAATTGGTCTCTGTGGATTCGATCCTCAAGTACTACATCGAACCTCTTATTTGAGAGAGTAGCTTGAAGGTTAATTTGAGCATATCAGTGTTCACCGCACCACACCGTTAACTAGGTGTGGCCGCTATACATCACCGGACCGGAGTATCCCGGAAATTCACTAGATATGTGTGATGAACAAAGTCTTTACAATCACCTAACTCTCTCAAGCTTTCTCTCTCTCTTCTGTTACAGCTCTCGAAACTTCTCGAACTCTCTCTCACGAAGAAGAAGATACAACGTAAAGAAGAGAACTCTCTTTTGATTGGCTGAGAGATAATTTCCCACACGTGCCTCTCACATGTCTTGTATATTCAGCTTGAGTCAAACCCTCTGAACCACTCAGAGTATTCATCACACAGCACTTGCTTAAAGAGGAATCAGATGACATAAACCCACATGAGATTAGCTTTAACTTTTAACTCAAACAGAATCAAGTGATAATTTGTCAATGTCTCCTTCTCTCGGAAACTGGGGTTCGTTTTATCTTTCTTTTACTATTGGTGCGTATTGAACAATGTGTGAGTGCATGGGGTTTTGGCTCTCCATACCAAAATCATTTTTCTAAATATGGACTTGTTCGACGCTAAAGTGATTATCCATTCTTGGTATACGAACGCTAGCCACTTCAATTGCTCAAAACTATTGTGTAGAAATAACTCTATTGATATAAGAGTATCCGCAGCAAGGGATCATTAGGGAAAATCCTTAGAGAAAAAGAAAAATGGACATTTCGGATTATATAAAAATATTTTAGATTTTTTCTTTAAAAAAAAAACTGACTATTCGCGGGCCGCCACGTGGACAGTGGAACTCGCGAATAGTGTAAGGATCAATACTTAAATAAGGATTTTAAAGATAGAATCCTTAACTATTCATGAGATTTACTGATTATAAAATTAATATTTTCGTAAGGATTCTCTCTAAGATTCTTTGTTGCGGGTGCTATAATGAAACTTGGTAAGATATTTTTTGAATACCAAGAGATTTGAGACCCAAATTCATAATTCCCCATCCCCGACTTCATAACATGTAATTTTAATTTATGTCTTATCAATCACTCGAATTGGGGACTTCTGACACAATGGTCAATGGTTATTTTCAGTTGAACTAATGATCTCTGGTAGTGATGTGGATATTAGACTAGACTGATTGAGTGATTGTCAAGACTCGTAATATAACATGCTTGTGTTCGTAAACTTGAACTTCGTATATTCCAGAAAGTACACAATCACATTAAAGTCAAGCAAGTTTTTTTAAATGTGGTTTTGCCCAACCCCAAATGCATGATTCTTAACGTGAGGAAAAATATGCATGCGCTGCTTCTTTTTGAAGCTATGTTTAGTAGATATGTTTTATATAATATAATGACTATGAAAATGAACAACCTTTGCAAAACCTTCCTGTATGAAGTATTGATCTCACTCAAAAACTTCTGAAAATGTTGTTTGCTTATGATGATCCCATAAGCTTTTGATGCTGCATTGTCTTTAAAATTCACCATCTTTTTCAAATTAAATGTTTCTGTATTCTAGGGACTAGGGTTGAGATAAGTCTAAGTTTTTTCTTCTGGTGTTTCTTGATATCACATGCCTGAGTTCTGTCGTTTATTTCTCATGGTTGTCGCTTTTGTATATAAAAGTGGTATCGCATTTCAACTGATCCCAAAATAAATGAGCTTAGCTGTTTCAGATCCTCAAGGACTCCTGCAAACAGGTGCCTATGGTGGTAATGAGTCCGGCAGTAGCAGCACTTCTGGTTCTTTTTGTGCGTCCAGAGTTAGAATCCAATGAAAAAGATGAAGCAGAGTTGGTTTCTGTGTCCTGGAATCAGGATTCCAGTTGTTTTGTTGCTGGAACGAGTCATGGTTCCAGTTTATATAACTGTGAACCTTTGAAAGAAACTCGATGGATCTAAGACTGTTTCATCAGATTGACACTCAAGCACATCCAAGAGGATTGTGTTGCTTGGGAATGAGTTTATATAGCACTGCACTTTCACCAAACCTGAAGTGGCTGGCAGTATCCACTACTATCCAGCAACAAGAGAACTGTTCACCTTTTTCTCTCTTAGAGTTAGGGTAGTTGGGGAGGATTTTCATTCCACTGAATAGGCAGCTCTCCTGACACAAAAGCCTTGTTACACCGGTTACTACAGAGGAAATAAGTAGGATTCGTGGTCCTACCACTCTTCAAAGCCTCTGTATATAACAATGTCTATGTGAATAGATTTGGTGTGACTGCATACGGTGTTATTCATAGCACATTTGCCACTTCCAGTGAAGGACCTGCATTATTATTGCTTGGGACAATGTACATTTCAAGATTCATCCCCATCACTTTGCTTATAACCATCATGTTACGTAATATTCTAACAAGACCATATAGAAAGTAATAACAGTTTGATCAAATTCCCTAGAAACCAAATGGGACCTCTTATCATATCAAATACATATAGTCTTATAAAGTTTCAGATAATCTCACAAGCCATACCGATCAAGTTGTTGCCACTTCATATTATTATTCAGGAATCAAAATGGAGGATCAATGGAAATAGAGCCATTTGGGATGGACATATTTGGGATGGAGATATTTGGGATAGAGATATTAGGGATGGACATATTTGGGAGAGGTAAGCTTGTAGGTAAGTCATATCCTCCTGATAAATAGTCTCTGCCATAAAACGCTGCAGCAGCTCCAACTATTGCACCAGCTCCAAGTCCTGGTCCAGGCCTTGCATATCCTCTTCCCAATCCTCCAGATGATGATGATGGAAGGTTCACAGCGTGCTCCGACCTCGGTATGTATGAAGGCATGTACCCTGCATTCAAAGTTGGGGGTGGTGGTTGCTGCATTGGTGGAGGAGGATAGTAAGGTTGCTGCATTGGTGGAGGAGGATAATAAGGTTGTTGCATTTGTGGAGAAGCGTTGTTTGTTAGAGGATTAGGCATTGGGGAGTAGTGTTTATCTGGCGGGGCTGAGAATGGGTTTGGATTGTTTGGCTGGTTCACTGAAGCAAATGGATGCTGTGATGAACCAGGCATGTAACTAGAGTTGTTAGAGAGCATGACTCCTCCAAAATCTCCTGCAGTAAGAGAAAGAAGAAGAATGATGAGTACTCTCTTTCAGACAAACCCAAGAACTGAGTCAAAGGAAACAAAAACAGCAGCAAAGTTGGTCTCATTTGTACACTGACCTCATTGCACACATACCCATTTACATTTTACCACTGTTCTAAAAGTCTGGCCTCCCTAGTCGGCAAATCGGATATGAACAAAACGATTTTTCAAATCATTTTTTAAAAATATCGGTCTAGACGCCCACCTAAAAATTAATCCAACGCCTAACCACCACCTAGCGATTTTTTGAACATCGAATTCTACAAATTCTAGCAACCTTCTAGATTACAAAGGTTTAAACTTTTAATCAGGGTTTACTGACTAACGGTCCAGACAATATCATAATCCAAGAGACATTACCAGTAAAACCACCAAAGTCCTGTCTTTCAGCAGATACACGAATCGAAACATCAACAAACCCTTGAGGCTTACTTGAATTCACCTTCCTAAGCTGATAACTTCCAGTTTCCTCAACAACAGAAGAACTCTGCTTCTTAAACTTGACTAAAAACTCCTTCAAGGAAACAGTAGCAGAGCCATGAAGCTTCTTCCTCAAGAAGATTGGTTCTCTGCTATAAACCTCAACGTGCAAGGAGGCTTGAACCTTGGAATCATCGTCATCGTCGTCAAGTAAAGTAGAGAACTTTGTTCTCCAAAGAGGGTTGTCTGATCTTGAAGCATCGATTGTTGTGCAATACTTGTCTTGTGGATCGATCCATCCGACTGCGTACCATTGGTGTTTCAGAAGTGAGGATCCGAATCCGGTTCCGACACGGAGTCCTCTTGCTGAGATCAGACAGATTTCGATTAGGGTTTTTCCCATTGAGTTTGGATTTTGAGGTGACGAGAAGGTGTGAAGTTTGGAACTTTTTAGAAGTTTTGGGTTGGTTTCTTGTTTCGACAATGGACTGATAGTGTGAAAAGAGTAAAGGAGAATTTGAGAAATTTCGGACAGCTTAATAACAACAAGTCAACGAGGATGACTGACATATGTTACAATAAATGTTATATTTTTTTATACATTATAATTTGTTTTACATCATTATTACTAGTTGATTTTTATTTAAAAATAATATTCAGGTAAAAATAATTTTATTTGATAAAAACTCTTCAATAAAAACATATTAATATTAAATTTCACAAGTAATAATTTAGAGATGTTTTGACTCACCATTTATAATGTTTATAAATAAACATTGTTGGTTTTGAAATATAAACTTTGCTACTTGTAAACAAAACAATAATCTATTTTTTAATATTTTTTATATTAATTTTTTTCAACTAAAATGATTAAGATAAAAATTTATAATCTAACTTAAAATTCCTTTAGTAATTTGTCTAATGCTTTAACGCTCTATAATATTGTTATAAAATGTAGACTAAATTGTAATCCTTAGATGATGAATAAATCTTCTCTATTAAAAGAGAAGTACCAAATTTATCTACTATTTAAAAGTCATGTTAGACCATGTCATTAATTATTTAATATGACATATGTATTAATATGACATATTAGATTGTTACACTAACCAACCAATCAAATATATATTATTTTAAAAATATCTTAATAATTAATAAGGATATTAATAATAAATCAATTTAAATATAACAAAATCTTTTGAAAAAATCTAACAAGATCTTACCAAAAAATTTAAATGTTTTTTTTATAAAGTAATTATTTTTATATTTGTTATTAGATATGATTATAAATTAATTTTCATTAAAACTAAAATATAAATCATATATTTAAAAAAATTAATTATATATTTATAAAATAAAAATATACCCGCACGGATGTGCGGGTGAAAATCTAGTTATTCATTGATTTATCTCCAAAACCATACAAGTGTCATTTGACATCTGAATAATTTTGCATTGGAAATATAATGCAAACTTGCAAAGCGTACTTTCTTGAGAAATATCTGTAAAAAAAAAAAATTAATCGCCAAAATAAAATGAAAACTTTAAATTAGTGGAGAAGTTAAGAGGTGGGGTCATACAGCGAGTGCGCAGAGTTAATTACACAGAAACGAAAGAGATTCTTCTAGAGTCGTTCCTCTACGTCTTCTTCTTCCCCTAAATCCTCTCGATTGGGTTTCTTCTCTGTCTTTTAGATCCTCTTCCTCCACCACTCGATCTTTACCTCTTCAAGATGACGAGGTAATCTTCTGATTGATCTCAAAGTATCCGTTATCTCGCATCTTAGATTTGCCTATTGCGTAGTTTACTTGTTCTTCTTATGATGCGTTCTCCGTTGTCGGAAGTTGGCTTCTTGTCTTGATGGTTATGTAACTTCTGAAACTCGTTTGATTTATCCGTTCTTACATCCGGTTGAGTTGTTCGTTCGTTCATTGTCTCACTTTATATAATAAGTTGTAGCTAGAGAAGGTGATTGCATCATTCAGGTTCTGATTTTATGTTCATTTATTTGGATTATCAGATATAGTCTTATAGCCAGATTCCGACAAAGCTTAAAGCTTTATGTTCTGTCTTTGTGTGTTAATTAGCAGTTAGACTTCTTAGTGCCTGTTCGGTTCATGAATGAGTGATATGCTTTATATACCATTATAAAGTCTGAGTTTTTATTAAAAATTCAAACTTGAGAATATAGTGTTGAGACAAACACTTATCTTGATCTTATAACTGAATTTTATAACGTGCAATAAATTGATGTAAATGTAAAGGCCTTAACTTTCCTAAGAGTCTTTGGGCTGTCTACTTGGGAAAGTCTAGATAAGTATTGACCTACTTGTACTCGCTTTTGCAGGTTTATATGTGAGATCTGTCAAATGAGCTAACTTTTAAGGCATTCAAGAAGACGATTTAGTTTTTGTGGTCTTGTTTTTGAGTCAACAGAAAGAAACTTACAACAGTAAGGATGTCAAGCGGTGGAAATACCCACTGGTGTCATAGATGCCAGCGTGCTGTCCGGCTACACGGTCGAGATCCTGTATGTTCTTATTGTGGAGGAGGGTTTGTTGAAGAGCTTGGTACGCCTCAAGCAAGCCCATTTGATATGTTTAGATCTCACAGGAATGTTGTGGGACGTGATCCAACTTTTGATCTCATGGATGCTTTCTCCGCCTTTATGAGGAACCGAGAAAACAGAGGAAGAGCCATCGGTTCTGGTCCTGAAAACTTTCCTAGCCTAGCTCCTCTCTTGATCTTTGGTGGTCAGGTTCCTTATAGACTCTCTGGAGACAATGCACTAGAAGCTCTGTTTAATGGTGGCTCACCAGGCATTGGCATCACACGTGGTAACACTGGTGACTATTTCTTCGGTCCTGGTCTTGAAGAGCTCTTTGAGCAGCTTTCAGCTGGCTCTACTCGCAGAGGCCCACCACCTGCTCCTAGATCTTCAATAGATGCATTGCCAACGATCAAGATCGCTCAGAGGCATCTTAGGTCGTCTGACTCGAACTGTGCTGTGTGCAAAGACGAGTTCGAATTGGGAGCTGAAGCTAAACAGATGCCTTGTAACCACATCTATCATTCTGACTGCATTGTCCCGTGGCTGGTTCAGCATAACTCGTGCCCTGTCTGTCGCCAAGAGCTGCCATCAGGTAGAGGATCTTCAAGCAGTCAAACCAGAGCCACAACCAGAAACAACAGTAGTAGTAGTAGTAGTAACAGTCGTGAGAGCAGCAATGAAAGGAGGAATCCTTTCTCTTCCTTTTGGCCATTTCGTTCGTCCGGTTCAGCCTCGAGCTCTACTCAAAACCGCGAAAGCAGCACACGAAACTCGGAAGCAACAGATGAGAACCATAACTACCATCACCAGCAACAGCAACAATCACATATGGGTTACAGTGGGTGGCCTTTTGATTACTAAAGGTGAGCTAAAGTAAAAGACTTTGGTCTCACTATATGGTCCATGCTTCTGTGTGTGTGCCTTGTGTTTTCCACTCTTATATCTCTTCCTTCTTGCTCTCTTATCAACATAAATAATGGAGAAGTGCAACTTTTACTGTAGATTTTCTGCCTTCTGTGTAAAACCGTTCACCATTTTCTTTATGCTTTATGTCAAATGTTATTTGGGTGGGTTTGATAGTTTTAAGAAAATATCAGAGATCTTTCATGTATCTAAACTACCTTTGGCTCTAAAAGGGCCACTTGCAAAACTCCATACCTGCTTCGTTGTTGTCCTCAATGAACCAGCGGATTATTCCTCATGAGAAGGCTACTGTGAATGCAAAAGAAAAAGACAAAAAAAAAGGTTTAACCGTCGAGTATTACCGTTACCATGCCAATCGAACCTATATTGATATCAAATAGTGGCAAGGAAACAACAAAAAAATTGGTTATTGAGAAAAACAAATGTAAACAGAAAGACTCTTATTCCCAATTTTAATACTAAAATGGAAGAAGATTTTTTTAAACGAAAATCGGTTGATAAATAGAAAGAGAACTAAATAGGTTGCATAGAATCGGAAATAAAATCGGAAACGGATACGTGGAAACGAAACGTGGAAATGTGATTTTCAAAAGCGTTTATATATATATGAGTATTAACATGTAAACTTATTTTTGTTTGATTTAACTAAGAGAGAAAATCAAGCAATTTAAGTGTTATTTTTTATACAAAATTAATCAATATTTAGAAAATTAACATTTGTTATCATTCGATAAAATGTGGAGTCGATTTTATTATAGGTCAAATCATTATACAAAATAATAACAAATATCAAAAATAATATTAAAATCTAAGTTAATAAACATGTATCACTAACATCAAGTGGTAAATAGTTAATCTTTTCGTGTTTCCAAACAGAATCGCAAGTTTTTAAATCAGAAACATAAGTTTCCATCGTGTTTTCAAAATGAAATTTTGAAAAAATGCATTTCCAACGAGTTTCTCCAAGTTTCTAAAAGATTCGGATTCCAAAACGTTTCCGAAATATGGAACATACCTTGACCAGAGTTTCCAAGCAACCTAACTGATCTTGGTCGTCATATCTTTGATTAATCCAATAAATTTTATGTTGTTTCTTTCCATTTTTCATATTAAATATAAGACAATTACAGAGAAAAGTAAATATAAGACAATTATTCTTGATTGTAAATATAAGACAATTATTCTTGATTGTAGTACTAACAAGGAAACCACAAAAAAAAAACAATGAATAGTCTGTTAATTATGGGAAAACATGAAATATGTTAACAAATACCAAAAAATTAAATAAAAAGAGAATTGATTACAATCATAAAATCTCTGACTAATCTCGTAATAATAAATTTATCATTAATCCTTTGTCAATTTGCATATTGAAAACAACACCTTCTACGCGAATATATTTCGTGTAACTATGTTGTTTTTAGATAAGATTCATGAAATTTGTTGGTTATTATTACTTTGAAAGAAACAAACACTCTTTTGTTTTTGTTGTTTTAACATGCATATACGTTAAAAAAATTACTCACACCAATGTTTAGGGATTATGGTCGAATTGATAACTCAAAGATTAATGCGAAACAATAAACACATGTTTGATCAATATATTTATATTAAATACTAATAATGAAACAAAAAAAATAAAAAGAAAATTGGTTACGGAGAAAAACAAATAAAAATATTATTTTTCACTTAAAGACTGATGACATAACGAAGTTTTTGAAGAAATATGGTATAGAGTGAAACACATGAAATATGTAAATAAAACCAAAAGAAGTAAATACAAAGAGAACTGATCTTAGTCATTTGATCTTTAACTAATCCAGTAGTAATAACTTTATCGTTATACATTATCATTCTGCATATTGAAAACGACACCTACCGTGTGAACCATCTTTTCCCCAAAGCATGCACAAATGCATGCACTACTTTGGTTTTAGATCCAATCCAAGGGACTTGTTTATTATGCTATATGCTATTTTTTTTTTTATCGTGTTTGCCTTTGCATTGTTTTGTTGCTACAGTAGAAATCGATAATTTAGAAATATGGTTAATCAATAATTTTTTTATAACCTATGTCTTTCTATTAAATACTAATAATGAAAAAAGGAAATTGGTTACAAAGAAAAGTAAACAGAAAAACAAGTATTTTTGACTTTATTATTAGTAAGGAAACAAAAAATATCTAATGAAAAGTGGTTTAACCATGAAAACACATGAAATATGTAGTTAAATCGAAAGAAAAATGATCATAGTTGTGAGATCTCTAACTAATCTGATAATAATAAAGTTTATCATTATTCTTTTCCATTTGGCATTTAAAACTATATGCTCCTCGCGAACATGCAATTACTTTGATCTTAGATTTGATCCAATGGACTTGTTGATTATTTTAACTTCCAAAGAAAAGAAAGAAAATCACCCTTTTGTTTCTTTTTTTGTTCATACCATGCATATTTGTTTAATTTTGGTTATGTTTACACTAATTGTATACCGGATGAACTAGTATGCCACAAAATAAATTAGGTGATGCTTTTTGATTCCTTTCACGGAGAAGTTTGAAGGGCAAATAAGCATTTAGATAAGAAGATATTTTTCTAAGGGCTCTTTTTGTGTCAGCATGATGTGTTTAAAAAAACCTTCAAGTCGATGGTTCATATGTTAAGAGTTTCACACTTAAGAGTGTATACTTGTCTCTGAAAATCATAATGCATAGGATGTTGATTATGAGGCCACCATGGAAAGTGAGTTTTCAATTGCCAAGAAGATCTTTGATTTAGAGAAAGACAAAATTAAACTCAAGCTGGCTCCAGAAATTCTTCTCGAAAAACGAGGTATACTTCAAAAATCTCTGGATACCTGCAAAGAACTTCACACTCAAAATAGCATAAGCTCTTAACTTCTTTGTTGATAAGCAGTGGCAGAGTGGTAGAGCCATAATTTTTTTCTACCGGGAATTTTAAATATAAAATATATTTTATTTGTGTTTAGAAATGAAATAGATATTAATTACGTAAAATATTTACCAACATAGTTTTTTAGTTGTTAAATAAAAATACTTTAAGAGATTGATGCATTAACGAATTAAAAAGCAAACTATAAATATAAACGCTAAATTTATTTGTGAGTTTACATTAAGTTTATGTAATTTAATATAAAATGAAAGATTATATATAGAGATTAAGGTATATTGGAAAATATTTAACATTGTTTAGTTTTAGTGAACAATAAAAACTTTAAACAAGATTATATTGGCTAAAAGGAAACAAGATTAATAAGAACTAATGCAAATTCATAAAACCATGAATTTATTCTCTTTATATAAAGTGGGTTAAACCTAATCTGAGCCCAAAATCGATATTTAGTCAAAAACTGAACCCAAAATGATGATTTTTGTTTTAATTATGTTTTTGTTTCACAGTTTTTTTTTTCTTTAAGGGGTCATCTGAAATTATTTATTTTTAATGGAGTCATAAAATAATTTTAATTAGTTAGCAAAAATCACAAACTTTAAAAATAAGTGGGATCAGCTAATCTCACTCTCACTTTACTAGCTCTGCCCCTGTTCATAAGGACCATAAGGCATACAAAAAATACTTCATCTGTTTAACTTTATTTGTCGTTTTAAAGAAAAATTTTGTTTCAAAATAAGTGTCGTTTTATAAGTTTAATAGATAATTTATTAGTTTTATCTATTTTTTATTTTTTTCATTGATTAAAATGTGTATAGATAATTATATTTTTATTTTGAAAATATGTAAAATTAAATGATTTACTAATCTGCGTGCCCAAACTTAAAATGACAACTAAAATGAAATGGACTCTGTGCCCAAGACAACTAAAATGAAATGGAATGAATACTTGTTATTAACTGTCCAAAATAAAATCTTGTTGTTAGCTTCTTAGCTATTTTCAGAAAATGTCTATTTTTAGCAGAAACTCGCGTTTTCTTTTCTTTTCTTCAGAAAAACACGGGAAACCCTGTAACTTGACAAACAAGAAAGACATTTATAGCATTACACAAACAGATTTAGATGCAAAGGGTTGAAGAAAGAGAAAAATCAAAAAAGGAAAAAAAAACAAAAAAGAAAAGGAGAAAGAAAGTATCGTTCGAAAGAGGGGAGTCTCAGGAGAAAACAAAAGAGACAAGTTTTTTTCCGGTGACAGTGTGTCGGCTTCTCTGAAGCTCCCTTCTGTTGTTTCAATCTTTCTCCGTTCTCACTACTGAATGCCTTCATCAGGGTTTGTTGTTTTTACGTTAGCTTCTTCCTCAAGCTACCTTCTCTTTCTTGTTGTTTTTTTCTCATGGTTTCCTTGTAATTATCTTGCAGAAAATTGCGGTGATTCATGGTTGGATGAGCGAATACTTAAAAGGGCACAATGGAATCAAGCGAAGCAAAGGACACACCATCTTGTGACTGTATAAAACGAGTTCTTTAGTTGTGTAATTATATAATATAAAACTAGGTTTTGGTATGAATTGTTTGGCTACGACCTTAATCATCAGCTGCAAGACTACATTGATCTCGGATATGGCCGTGGCTATTGATCCATTCAGTGACCAGTTCCCTTACTTCAACCGATCCACACAAAGATGCAGACTCTTATCCCTAACCAACCTTGACTTCAACTTCCTTGGATCTAGCCTGGCGCAATCCTTAAATGGAATGTCTCAAGATGACAATATACACCGAAGCGTCTCCTCTCCTTGCTTCTCCATAGCTGCATCTGCTAATATGGAGGAAAATAAGAAAGCAACTTGTGCTCCACGGATTGAGATTCTTGGTGGACAGAGTGTGCCTACTGTCCGTGCCCTTGTGGCTGAGGTCACCATGGCTATTGTATCTGGAGCTCAGCCTCTGCTTTTACCAAGTGGCTTGGGAGGTGCTTACCTCCTGCAAACTGGAAAGGGTCATAACATCGCTGTGGCTAAACCGGTTGATGAGGAGCCTTTAGCTTTAAACAACCCTAAAAAATCTGGAAGTTTGATGCTAGGGCAACCGGGAATGAAACATTCTATTCCTCTTGGTGAAACTGGTATCAGAGAGTTAGCTGCTTACCTTCTTGATTACCAAGGCTTCTCTGGTGTGCCACCAACAGCTTTGGTTAGTATCTCACATGTCCCGTTTCACGTCAGCGACGCCTTCTCCTTCTCCTCATTTCCCTATAAGGTTGCTTCCTTGCAGCGGTTTGTGTCTCATGATTTTGATGCGGGAGAGTTGGGTCCAGGAAGCTTTACGGTTACCTCTGTTCATAGGATTGGGATACTTGATGTGAGAGTCTTGAACCTTGACAGGCATGCAGGGAACATGCTAGTGAAGAGTTGTGACCAAGACAAGCGTTATAACCGAGTTGGAACCGCTGAGCTTGTGCCTATAGATCATGGTCTCTGCCTTCCTGAATGCCTAGATGATCCTTACTTTGAATGGCTAAACTGGCCTCAAGCTTTGGTTCCGTTCACTGACACTGAGCTGCAGTATATATCCAATCTGGACCCTTTCAAAGACGCGGAACTTCTGAGAAATGAACTACACTCTTTGCCTGAATCTGCTATAAGGGTCCTCATTGTCTGCACGGTTTTCTTGAAACAAGCAGCAGCTGCAGGGCTCTGTCTTGCAGAGATAGGTGAGAAGATGACAAGGGATTTTTCTAGAGGTGAAGATAGTTTCAGTCTGTTGGAGACCATCTGCACCAAAGCGAAAGCAACTGTAATTGACAAAGGAAATGAAGTGAACAAGGAGCTAGACTTTGGAATGTTTAAGTTTGACGGTGGAGATACACCATGTGAAGTGGAGATTACAGAGGTCTTTCATGTATCTAAACCACCTTTGGCTCCAAAAGGGCCACGTGCAAACTCCATACCTGCTTCGATGCTGTCCTCACAAAACCATCGGATTACTGTGAATGCAAAAGAAAAGAAGAGAGGAGGCACCATGAGGAGCAGGAGCCCACCGATGCGTGTGAACCATGCTGAATCAGAAGGTGTTTCTTTCGGGGACATGACAACAATCCAATGGGACATGTTCCTGCAGAGCTTCCAGACACTTTTGCAAGATGCACTGAGCAAAGGGTCAGTGCCAAGATTAGGAAAACAATAATAATAAAAAAAAAAGACAGGAAAACAACAACCAAAGAGATGAAATCTCAGGAGGTTACTATATCAGGTGTTTATATAGAGGTAACAAGTGTGCATTACTGCCAAGATGACCATAGTGCAGGCTGTAGGCTAACTATTAATACCTTAGAAAGCATATGGATTCTGAGACGAGCATACTAAGCCGTCCAACTCCACTATACTTCTTATTTTTCTTCTTTCTCATCCCTTATTGTATTACATTAAGTACCATAAATTTCTAAATAAAACAAAATCAATTGTAAGCGACTGATGTAATCAGGTGATTTCATGTTTATATGTTCCTCTCAAGAAAGAATTACACTTTGTACTGGTTGATCTCAAGTGTCTGACCTTTTTGGAAAGCCATGGCAAATAATTTATATGTAAAGAAGTTGCATCGAATACTATGTAAGAGCTGGCTACTAGTATATCCTTTCAGCTGTAGACACTGGCCTCAGGAAGACAACAATGACTGTGATGTTATCGCCACTACCACGTGCTGCAGCCTCAGTTGCTAATCTCTTGGAACACATTGAAGGTTCTTTTACAGTATCTCTGATTATACCAATAACTTCCTCATCGTTCATAACATCCCAGAGCCCGTCGCTCGCCATTACCTAACCAAGTCTACCTATTATTTCTCCCAACTGACAAGTAAACAACCTATAAGATCATAACATAAATTCTTTTACCAGAAACTCGTCGTCTACTGATAGAATGGTCTCACTAATCTCTGGTTCTGCGGTTACAGCTGGCTTTAGGTCATCATCTCCTATCGACCGGGTAACCTGTTACACAAGATGACAAACTGAATCACCTAAGATGGACTAACTTAATGTCTGATATTTTTTAAGCAAATATGTCAAATTTATAACGGGCACGGACCTGAAGACCAGCAGGAGCAACTCTCCATGTGTCAACCAGCCATTCAATACGTCCACCTTCTCCAATCACATGATTTCTTTCTTCAGTACAGGTCGCAAGATGTGCCTGGTTTCATATGCCAGATATGAGTGAGCGGTAAACGGCCGTAAATTAGCACACTTCAGTAATGATAGTCCCCATCTCACCTTACTTAGAGCGAGAGGGCAGCCGGCACGGCATAAAATTGCCCTGGAGTCACCAACATTTGCAACGAAAATCTTATTGTGCACTAGGAGAGAGGCTATAGCAGTACAACCAGGATGCCAGTCTTTCTGACTCACCCTGTTTGATTGACGATGGGAGTGAAGTTCATTTCTGAAAGCTAAATCAGTCCTAACAAATGCTTGTGAAAGTGCCTCTTTAGCGCTGAAATGAAACATAGGAATGAGTTTTTGAACAAACCAAGCTGAAGAGTAAGTCAAAGCTTGAGCTGAGCATTGACCTTGTGGAAGATAAGCTTTGAATTAATCCTGGCAAAGCTTTAGCAGAAAATTCAGCAGCTGCGGCACCTACATGTCATTCATATACCTTATTTGATGAATAACAAAATAATTTTGAGCAAAAAAGAGAGATGGCGTGTAAAATATTGAATGCTTGCTGTTTAAATTGGTTGTTGGTATACCTCTGTGACCATCAAAGACAGCAAATAAGTGGATGTTTTCTTCATTACACATGTGGGGCATGAGAAAGTGTGTATCTTCCATGGATTCTCTTCTTCCACATGTTGCAAAAGACCCACAAGAAACAATAGGGACATATCTTGAAGAGTCGTCTGTTGAACTAGACCACGATTTCAGATCAGGGAAAGAGGAAAGAGACGATTTCTTGGATAAACACTCCCCTTGACTGGACCAATTAATTTTGTCAATGTAGTCTCCTGTATTTTTAATAGCACCTTCATCTTTATCACTCCTGGAAATAGAAGTTGTTGTCTCAACGAAATGACTTTGCTGTTTCTGTCTCTCTAGTTCCCAAAGTGATTCTAGTTCCAAAACCACATCGTCCAAAGAAGGCCGCTTAGAAGGATCAGCTCCCCAGCAATTTTGTATAAGAGACACCAAACTATTCGGAATGTGTAATCCAGTTTCAGCAAGAGCAGGTCGGAGACCAGAAGACACAATGGCAGCTGTAAGTTGCTGTTCGGTGTAATTCATCTCTAAAACAGTGTGAGCCTGCCATCAAGATATACACATTAGTAAAGAAAATGAATGCGTTTTTATGTACTTGAGCTAAACATTAGCAATATATATCAAGTTCAGGGGCCTGAATATTCTTGTATCGAATATATCAAGGCTTCTAACAGGCATGGTCATGTAAAATGAGAAATGCGGAAAGATAATTTTACCTGAGCTTCTGCACGAAGATCAGTATATGGAACAACTCCAGTTAAAAGCTCACTGCAATGTCAAAGATGGAACATTACTTAAAAAGCAAAGATCTCTTATGAAGAAAGCTAAACATACCGCAAACAAATTTAATGCAAGAACAAGAAAGCTGTCAATTTCTAGTCAAGACAATACTTACTTGATCAAAATCCCAAAGCTATAGACATCTGATTTCTCAGTATACATCTCTTTCCTTAGTATCTCAGGGGCCATGTAAATAAGTGTTCCAACCATATTCCTTTTGTGGAACCCACCGGTTGGCTTCCCAGACGATCTCCAGTTGTGTAGATTAACTTCTCGCAAATCCTTCTTGTATTCTGCTAAACCAAAGTCAGCCAGATATGGAGAAAGCTTCTCATCCAGCTGCATCAATAATCAAAACCTCACTTAACCTTCCATAACAAGATAAAAAAAACTCTACATGATGGAAGAGTGAGTATCATTACAAGAACATTAGCTGGTTTCACATCCCTATGAACAATCCCATTGTTATGAAGATACTGCAGCGCCTTAGCTGAAACATGAATAATACAAACTTAGATTCATATATTGAGAATCCATCATCACAAACGAAATAAGCCACATACCTAACTGAAGCGTGATCATTAACACTTGACCAACAGTAGGAGACCACTCCTCCACGTGTAACTTCTCAGCTAAGTTCCCAAACTCATAAAACTCAAAGAAAAACATGTAATTCGGAGGCTTAGCATGTGCCGCTACTAACTTAGCCACACCTGGATGATCAATATTGCTTCCACCAAAATAGAAAAATCAAAAAATCAAAACTTTCTGTTTGAAATGTGTTGAAGTAAGAAACTTTTTGAAATGGGTCTGATACCATAAGAGCTGTAAGTGTCTGTGGAACTTGTCGAGGTCATCTGAAGTAGATAAGATTGGCTTCTTCGCCGCGACTCTTCTGCCGTTTAGGATCGCTTCGTAGACTACACTCTCTGATCCTGTACAACAATGAATTGAATTCAAAATGGCGATGAAGAGAGAGAGAGGAGAGAGACATGATGGAAGTTACCTTTAGCGATTGGGGAGAGGAGAGTGAAGGAAGAAGGAGGGAGATGAAGAGGAATCGATTCGCTGGTGCAGCATCCTCTAACGCAGGTGTTTGGTTCCACAATCTCCATCGGAGCCGGAAAGAGCGAAGCACGATGAGCTAATCGATCGAGTGATGATGGTGGTGAGTGACGACGATAATAGATAGAGAGAATGCACGCCGTTTTGTATTTGAAACTACACACGTCATACCGTTTTATGTTTTCTTATCTCTTTGACTTTTTAATTAAAAAAAGAAAACCATTACCCGTTCAGGTGATGACACGTGCCTTTCATCCCGTGACTTGTCACTTTCCTTCCTTGATCGTCAAGAAAGAGACGGATGAGGCGATAACATGGCAAGAAGCATATGTCTCCTCACTCAATAAAAGATGGAATCAAAAGCTTTCGGTTATGTTACGTTCTTGATCATCACCCTTCTTCTCTGTGGAACAATTCGATGCAGCGTGGAGAAGAAGATGATGCTAGGAGGTGTTCATGATCTCCGAGGAAACCAGAACAATGGTGAGATCGAGAGTCTCGCTCGGTTTGCTATACAAGAGCATAACAACAAAGAGGTCTTTGATGATTCCTCTGTTTTCTTGTTATAGATCCTTTTGCAAATTTGTGACAAGATTCCTTTTTGTCTGATTAGTGCAGAACAAGGTTTTGGAATTCAAGAAGATTCTCAAGGCAAGAGAACAGGTAGTTGCGGGAACCATGTACCACTTGACTCTAGAAGCAAACGAAGGTGGCAAGACAAAGAATTTTGAAGCTAAGGTTTGGGTGAAGCCATGGATGAACTTCAAGCAGCTGCAAGAGTTTAAGGAATCCTCCTCTTGAAGTTCACTTGTTCAAAGGTAATCTATATGTTTATGTTAATTCTCTGAGAGAGAATAAATAAGCCTAAGATAGCTTTGTTTCAAACCAGTGAGTGTTAAGACAAAACCTAAAGTTAATATAATCAAGAAACTTGTTCGATTTTCCGGAAGTTTTCTTTATATATATTTTATTCACTAGGCATTCAGGTTTGGATCAGTTTTTTGGGATTTTCGGGTTTGTTGGGCATTCGGGTATCCGAGTCAGATTCAGATAGCAAAACCCTTTTCAGGTTTTATATATGTTTGGGTCGGGTTCGGTTAATAATACAAAGATCCTCAAACTGAATGACAAAGAAGCTGGTTTCTTTGCTCAACCTTAAGACAATTGACACAACTAATCTCATCAAAAGTTGTAGATGATAAAACCTTAAAAGAAACAATAATACAAAAAAAAAACAGCAAGATCATCATCATCAGTTGCATAACAGCAGAAGGTAGATGAGAAAGAGAGAGACATTTACATATCATAAGGCACACGTTTATAAAGATCAGAAGGTAACCGAGGAGTAGCCACAGCTTGAACAGGAACACGCATGTAAGTAACTAGTCCAGGGTTTTCAGACATGTCAATCTCATCTGGTTTAGTCCCTGGCGGCGGTGTCCAAACAAAATGGTGAAGCAAATGACTCATCATAGAAGTCACCAAGTTAATCCCAAGTTGTGCACCTGGACAAACCCTTCTTCCTGCTCCAAACGGAAGCAGCCTAAAATCATGACCTTTCATGTCAACATCTTCTTCCAAGAACCTCTCTGGTCTAAACTCTAATGGGTTTTTCCACACGGCCGGGTCTCTAGCCACCGCCCAAACGTTCACATGGACGTTTGAGCCTTTGGGAATGTCGTAGCCTCCGATCTTGACGTCTGCGTTGGATCTGTGAGGAAGCATTAGTGGCGTTGGCGGGTGGAGTCTGAAGGATTCTTTAACCACGCATTGGAGGTAGGGTAAGCGTGAGAAGTCTGGCTCGGTTAAGACCCGGTCTAGTCCAACCACTCTGTCGAATTCTTCTTGTACCTTTTGTTGCACTCTTGGGTTCTTGATCATCTCTGCCATGGCCCATTCTGCTGTTATAGCTGTTGTGTCCATCCCCGCCGTGATCATGTCCTGCACACACAAACACATCATGTACCAAACGTGAGCAACAAGAAACCTACATTGATCAAAGGGTTTAAATGGATGCTCAGTTTTGGTAGGATCAACAATCTGTATTTAACTATGCCAGACCAGACCGCTCTATAGACTATAGTAAAGTCTCAAGATCAAAAAACTATCTAATAAGATAACAGTTTGATGTGCACATCTTAGCAGGCCGTCATGGAATCTAGAATGTCATAAACATTACTAGACTAATTTTAATTAAAAAAGACTAATCTTAATAAAAAAAAATATTTTATAATTTAGGACCATTAACCTTATCTTAAAAAATTTAGGGATCAAGGGAAATGTTTTATAAGGTTTTGCCAAAACCGGTCATGATTCTTAGCAACTATTCAAAATGTATTTCAAATGACTAAGCACTAAAACATACCCATAGAAGACCAATGATGGTGTCTTCACTAAGATCATACTGATCCTTCAACGTAAGCAACGCATCAACAAAATGCTGCTTAGCTCCACTAGACTTTTGACGTGCCAAAGTGTGTTCCTCCATGATAGCTCGCGTGAGGCGGTCGCGGCGAGCTCCGTGCATAGCAAAAGACTTCTCATCGGCTGGAAACATCCACCGGAGCCAGGGGATGTGTTCAGCTATAGACAGTGAAGCACCTAGCTTCAGACCGTTGGATACAATGGCCTTGAACTCAAGCCCTTGCTCGTCCATCACACCTTCCGCGTTCACAAAACGCTTCCCAAACGCTAGCCGCGTTATGTTGTTGAACGCAACCGCTCCTAAGTACTTCCTCAGTTGTAATCCTTTCATTCTGTTTTCTGAGGAAAAATAAATTCAGTATTGAAAAAATCATTATTTTAAACAAATAAAACTTGAAATCTTTTTGAAATTTACAATTCACTAATACTATCTAAAAATGCATAGAAAAAAATTAAAATATATATTTGAAATTAAAAAAAAAAATTTATCTGTCAGAACATAAGCAGTACTGTTTATTAATATAGACCAGATTGCATTCATTAATAATGCCATAATAGATTATTCTACATATCAGACTGTATATACATTAATAATGCCATAACTAGATTAAATAATATTCAAAAAATAAAGTCAACATAAATAAAACATGACCCTGATAACAAGAAAAAGAGCATAAACATAAATCATTTCTGACGCTAAAGAGTAAAGGTAACGCGTGGCTTACAATATTTCCACACAAACCATATTCAAAACGATGACGTACCAGGAATGTTACAGTCTCTGAAGACGGACTCGACCATGGCAGTGACCTCATCTTCACGGATAGGTCTAAGAGACTCGAGTCTTTTTGGTGTGAAGAGCTCAAGCGTGCAAACTTTTCTCACCTTCACGTAGTGAGGCCCATAATCAGCCCATATCAGATCCTGACCGTTGCGGCTGAACGCTTCTGTGGATCGGTTCCGGTGACGGTCGGCTAGTTTCTGGTCGTGCTCTTTGAGGACTTCTTTGGCTAACTCGGCGCTTGATACGACCACGTTTAAGATAGAACCGATCCAGACGGATATGATTGGTCCATAGGTTTGTGCCCACTCGTAGTAGCATCTGAACCTGACAGGTTTTATGTCGTAGAGGTTACCGACGATAGGCTTAGGACGTGGGCCTGGTGGGAGCTTGAATCTCAGCCGTTGGATAAGATTGTATGAGACGACGGCGGCGATTGCCGCAGCCGCTATAAGAAACCACGACATGGGGGTTGTTGAACTTTGTGTTATTGTAAGGGAAAAAAAAGAAGAAAAGTGTAAATGGAATTCAATTCTAGAATTCTAGGTGGGTGTGGTCGAGACTTTGGTTTATATTAGGGTGGGGGTTGGTGAACCGAATTATCTTGGGTTGTTTTTTGGGGTCAAATCTTGTTTGTTTAAGAGTAATAAATAAATAAGGATATATATATATATATATATATATATACTTTTTTTTAGCAAAAGAGTAAATATGGAATTAAATCGCAATGTTCTTGACCAAAAAAAAAATCCCAAGGTTCATGACAACAAAATTTACACTGATATCTTACATGATATGTCAACGGTTGAATTAAATAGTTTATGAGAAGTTGTTATCGTTTTGTTTTTTAGTATATAACAATGCAAAATGCTATAGGTTTATTGTCAACAAAAATGTTATGTTAAGGCATTAATGCATTCAAACGCATGCAGGTTACTTATCTAGGTCCTAATAAGGAAATGCTCATGAAGAAAAAAAATTAGGGCACTACACCTATCTCTAAACATATTTGTTTACGAAAGTAGAATACTATAATCAGCTTTGTTCTAATATCTATCTTCGAAGATACCAGAAACGTATAATTCACAGTAAACTAGTCTTGTTGCCATCATTAAAATTCTTAATTTCTCAAATCATTCGTTTGTTTGGTGGTCCAATGACGGTACTAGATGTTTTATTCATGTTCTCTCCTCTATAAAATAAAGACGGTGGTTACAACAAGCGTTTTGATAGCGAGTGGAGAAGCGTAGGAAGGTTTGGTTTTGGGGTTGGTGTGAGGATGAAGTAGACAGGGTTGGTATGGATGAAGTAGACAAGGGTTGGTGTGCGATCCCAGACATAACTGCGTGCGTTTGGTTAATTTAGACTCACTCATTACAAACCCTTTTTTTTGCCCATAAGATTTTCATCAACCGCAAATAAGTTAGTGACTTTTCACATCATACTTCTGTTTGAGATAATACTCTAATTAAGAATCAATCAAATTATGTTTGCTTTGTTTCAAAATATATATAAAAACAAACCCAGAAAGGTTTGGGAGAGTCGGTGTTGTGTGTTTAGTGGTGGACCAGAGGAGTTGGTGGGTGTGTTTGGTGAGACGCAAACTTTATTTATTTTTGAATTTTTCGTTTTTGTATTCATTATTATAGGTGAGTTCAATGAATCATGTCACATGCATTTTTCAGCAGTACACATTAATCTGATTCCAATTGTGACACAATAACACCAGTACTATAATGCTGACTATAACTTTTTATAAAAGTCAACTAGATGCTTTGACCGCACTTGTGGGCATCAACTAATTATCAATGACAAAACTAAAACATCAGAAATATTTAAAAAAATATAATTCTATAGCACATTTGCTTGATTTATATTTAATTATAGTATTTATACAATTTATATTTGATTATAATTTTTATATCTTAATTTTAAATTTTATAATAGAAAAGCATATTCTCAAGATAATTATATAATGCATAATTATTTATTTTCTAAAAATAATATGATAAATTTCTTTTAATTATATAATAATTATATAAGATTAAAGAAATTATGACATACAATTAAAATTACCTACAAATATGGAGAACTTAATTAATCAGTAAATTCACTTCATAAATAATTTTTCTTGGGTGATGATTTATATTTAATTAATAACAGATAATTTTTCTATTTTACTTTTAAATTATATACTATAAAAATAATTTTTCAAGATAACAACATAATGCGTAAGAATTATCTTATTTTCTATATGTATACTATTATTAGTGTAAATTTATTTCAATTATAGGATAACTACAATTTTTGATATCTTAATTTTAAATTTCAAATAATAAAATATATTTTCAAGACAACAACTTAATACATTAGAAGTATCCTTTTTAAAAAAAAAATCTGATACTACTAATATAAATTTAATTTAATATATAATAAATTATAAATAAAATTATAGAAATTATGATAAATTATTAAAATTACCTAAAATCATGGAAAATATGACAAATCAACAAACATCAAATTAACTTCTTAAATAATAGTATAGATTTTTTTTACATGTTAATTTTAAAATTTATAGTAGAAAAATATATTTTCAAGATAACAAAATATGACATAAAAATTAACTTATTTTCTAAAATATCATATTATTAATAATATAAATTAGTTTTAATTATATAATAAATAATAAATAATAAACAAAATTAGAGAAATTCTGATAAATGATCAAAATTATATATGATCATGGAGATAAATCAACAAATTCACTTTTCAAATAATTGTTTTGATGATTTATATTTAATTATTAATAATATAATTTTTTTTCTTAATTTAAACTTTTATAGTACGAAATTATATTTTCAACATAACAACATAATACATAAGAATTATCTTATTTTAGAAAAATATAAAATTATTAATATAAATTTGTTTTAGATATATAATAAATATAATTTTTTATATCTTAATTTAAGATTTAAGTTTTATATCTAAAATATATTTCTAGATAACAACATAATTCACAAGAATTATCTTATTTTCTAAAATATGGTTTATTCATATAAATTCGTTTTATTTATAAAAAAATTATATATAAATATTAAAAATATGATAAATAAACAAAATTACCTAAACTTATGGAGAATATGACAACTAAGCATATTTACTTCTTAAATAATAGTATAGATTATAGATTTCTATTTGCCAACTAACTTACATACTGACATGATCGGTTTGTCACATGAATTAGTCAGCTTAGGTTATATTCATTGGCATCATTAGTGTTGAAAGTTATAGTCTGCATTTCTGCTACAAATATATTTGTTAGATTAGCCTTACTAACTGAAGGGTGGTTTTATGGTTATTGGATCTGATTTCAAATCTAATATTACCATATCCTATTTGTAGAGTCATGATTTACTTGCTAGAAATCACCAAACTCCACAGCAAAAGGTTGGTGTCTGATCAAAGAGATTCTGAATTGAAATTTCATATCTTCAACGTTTCCAATATCTAATGGGCTATAGGCGTGTGACCCAAAAAGAAAACATTACTGGTTTCTGAGTCGAGAGACATCAATAGTAGTTGGTATCGGTTTGATTCCCAGTTTTGTAGTTAAGAATGTGCTATGTTCACTTGGAGTTTATGATCTACTTGGAAACTTGATCACACTTTCACTTTGTTTTTTTCTTCCTAGCCAATTAAAAACACAAGTGATTTTAATTAAATTTATAACTATTTTCTTTTAAATGTGTGTTTCCAACAAAGTTGTAAATTTGAATTCTTTTTTATAAAACTAAAATATTATAATTAAAAGGGAGATATTTAATAACAAAATAAATGAAAATATATTTAAATGATAAATTGAAAATATGGTTATTTGATTATTTATGGTTAATGATCCTAATTTTTCTAAATATATAATGATAATAAATAATTAATACACTTAGTAGTTTATATGTGAACGCTTATAATTAGTAGGAAATATAGAGCATCAGAAATACTATGTATCCTCATTCTTTACTAAAATTCATAACCTGTATTTAATTTATATTTCAAGTGACCATGAACATTAGATTACTGATTAGTATACGAATTTTTTATAGGTATATGATTACTGATTAGTATGAATATCTTAAATTCTTTGCGATTAGTCATGGTTCAAATTATTTTAGAAAAACAAAAGAAACAAGAATAAAAAATAATGTTATACAATTTCTCTAATGATCTTTTATATCATCATTTGTAAAAGTATGCTAGATGAGAAACAACTATTGTTATTCCAAGAAAATAGCCAAACTATTGAAAACATTGAGATTTTTGCAATATGAATATTTAAACATTAGTAAAAAGTGTACTTTATTTGATTAAAGTGCTTATTGACAGTTTTTAAATCAAAGAATGATAAATAGAGATATTAAACCTATCGATTAATTTTATATATTATGGTTAAACTTTTTTTTTATATCTTTCAAAAATAACTATCAAGATTTCGTATAAATAAATTGTGAAAGCTTAAAAAAATATATGAAAACTGAAGAAGACACATAAAAGACTCAAACCCTAGATTCTCTGTGGTGAAAAGTTCAATTCTCGCCATTTCCGTATTTGCCAGACTAGTACAAGTACGAGTCAGTCAGACGAGGAGACGCTGATTTTGCCTTTTTAAAATTTCAAATATCCCATTTTCCATTTTTTCAGCGACTACAAAGCACCAGTCTTATTCGGACTAGTGAAGAAGATCATCGCAAATGGCTGCTACAAGCTCCTCCTCGCAAATGGCTGCTACAAGCTCCTCGTCAGTATTTCGCCGCCTTAAATTGTGTCTCGTTGATTCTGGTTTTTATTGTGGGGATTGTGGATTGCTTGCTCGCGCTAATTGGATTGTTGATTCGATTTATTGAAATATAGATTGCAAGATACAGTTCCTCCACCTGAGAGCATGTTTTTTGATCAGTCCTCTTATCGAGACACGGCGGCCAATATCAACCGAAGCATTGACATCATAGAGAAGAAGCTACAATATAAGGCTATGTGGTTTAAGGAACATCCTCAATTTCAACATATATTTCATATGCCTAGACAAATTCATAAGTACTCGACACTGTGGGCTCTAATTCTTAGGACAGCATATATCAGGGATAATGAATGGTGGCCTATTGTCAATGGCGTTCTCATTAGATATTCCATTCGAGAATATGCATTGTTAACTGGCTTATGCTGCGATCACCTCCCACTAAATTATAAGGAACGTTTTGAAGAGAGCCATAATTTAAGTTGAAGTTTTGCTGAGAAGTATTTTGTAGACACATCTAAGGTAGATATTTCAGACGTAGAACAAAAACTAGAATCAATGGAAGAGGGAAATGAAAATCTTCTGAAGATGGTGTTGCTTTTCTTCATAGGATCTGTCATTAAAAGAAAGAAGAATAAAACAAAAGTTTATTTAAACCTCTTCTTTCTTAAGGTAGTAGACAATCTGAGTCTCTGTGAAACATTTCCTTGGGGTACTCTGACATTTGATGACTGCTTAATGAATCTCTCACCATGATGAAAAAATTCAAAGGCAAAGTAAATAATTCATGGAGTTTCTCATGTTTCATAACTCCTTTAAAGGTAATTTCTGCTTATGCTATTTAACAATATCGCTCTCTGGCTCAACATCTCATGGCCACGTCTTGATTTTTATTTGTTTTCTTTCTGCATTGTAGATATTTCCTTATGAAGCTATTCCACAGCTCAAGAGAGAATATCTAGTTGATGTAGAAAAATCAAAGAGTGCATGTCCAAGAATGTGTAAGAAGGAGTTTGCTAAAACCGGTGAAAAAGGTTATCCACTGCAGAAAATATATAATGTAATTGGAGTTGAGAAGGTTAGAGTTAAGTTTCTTCTTAAACTCATTCTAGTAGGATTGTGAATCTTGATTTCATTGGTGTGTGTAATTTTTCTTCTTTTACATGATTTTGAGTCCATTTTGCTACCTAAGGTTGATGAGCAACATCTCGTGGCTCACGTCAGAGAACCTGTAACATGTCACCCCATGTTATAAGTTGATTTATTACAAGCAAAAAATTTTCAAGGGCTCTTCAGGGATAGTGATTACACATACCTTTATGTGAATTCATTGCACAAGCACAAGATGATTAGTGATTACACTCAACTTTTAATTTCGTATGTGCTTGGCTACAAACTAAAGTTTAGAGTTTGAGTTTTTACATCTATAATATGACTTCAGATTCTTAAACATCTATATTTCATATCAGAACATACTAACTTGTTAATCTAATTTCAACAATGGTGTCATTTTTCTTTCCAAATTCTTTGTGAACAAGGGCAATATCTTATGCATTCACTATCAATATTTCATGATGATCTGAAATACAGTCTTGATTAGAAAATAATCTTGCAATAATTAAGGATGACAAATTTAATATAATTAAAAATGAGAATCTAGCATATAAAAAGTCAAATGGCTAATCAGATATATGAAAGTAAAGTTCAAAAACACTTTCAAATACATTTTGTTCTTCAAGAAATTTACAAACTGAATAAGTATACAACCAATAAATGATCATATGTAGAACATGTTGTAGTTCATTTTCTTATATAGACTAATCTAGTTTTATTTTGTTATATTTATTATATTTATTCATCACTAAGTTTGATTCAAAATTTAAAACTGTAGATCGACAGAGCAAACATTTACCCATTTATAAAAGTTACCATGAATAAATTTATAGTCTAAATGATAATTTCATAATGTTGAAATGGTTAATATTTTACTTAAATCATATATAGAATATAATATGTTTGTGTTCTATGTGGAAATTTTTTTCTTTAACATTACATATTAAATTTCTCAATATAGATACATTTCGGACAAAGTTGCGAATTTGAATCACTGTTGTTTTTAAGAGATTAACATTAATTAAAACAAGATATATAAGGAAAATGAAAGAGTAAATTAACAATATATACTATATTGGAATACAACAGCACATTTTCTGGTCATCTAATTATTTTTGGTTGCTTTTATGTTTATTGATCATCTATTCTATAAAAATATGAAAAGTAATAGTTAACACATTTATTAGCTTATAAGTAAAAGCTTGTAAACCAACAGTTAGCATGAAACGTGCAAAAGGAAGAAATATACTTTCTAATATACCTTCAATAAATCCATATCATAATGGTATGCAGAAATTGGATTTGTTTACCAAATGCAGTGTTTTACATAGACTTATAACTAGTTAAAGATCAAGATGGATGGTACATTAAATCACTGGTTACTCTAGAGAGTCAAAGCTATAAATAGAACTTCTGAAGCTGGGGAAGAAATTCACACTAAGTATCAAAAATAAGTTACTCTTCTCCCATTCGCCTCAAACAAAACCATCTAATTAGCATTGTGAATCATTATTCACATTTTCACTACAAAAAACCACAACCACCAACGATGATTCCTTTGCTGCCGCCTGAGATTTCCCGGTTTCAACATCCTCATCTCCTTCATCAATTTTAGGCATTATTGAGAGACCATTATTGCCACTACAACACTCAATGGCTTCTACAACTATGTTATCTTCACGGTATAGTACTTCACCGACATCGTCTAAGTGCTTTCCCCACAACACAGCATAGACCCCTGTTGTCAAGACAACAACTCCAATGACTCTGAAATATAAATTCCGGTTTAATTTAATTAGCACGATCGAACGAAAACTAAACCAGGTGTATATCATAATGAACCAGTTGTGTTAACGTACCCTCCAAGGTAGATTCCTTGACCAAGAACAAAGAAACTCATTATGGAGACAATGACAACGATAAGAGGGTTAAAAGCAGTGACGAAGATAGGCCCCTTTCGCTGCATCATAAGTCCTTGAACGTAGTAAGCTATGCTCGACGACATTATTCCCTGTAATCGAACCAATTACAATATATAAGTATCAATTTTGTCCTTAATTTGTGTATTGATATTTTCGTTATATATTAAGATGGCTTGAACTTTATAAGAAAAGAACGGACCGCATAGGCAGAAGCTAGAAGGTTCATGTCAAAACCAATGCTCAAAGCAGAAGTATCGTGCTCCATTACGAAGGTAAGGGCTAAGGATTGTAATGTTCCCATGAAACACACCATGGTTGATAACGAAAGATGGGCTGAGTATTTCTTCAATGTCGATGCCTAACAAAAAAAACAATAAAAATTATATAACCCCTAATTAGTAATTAGATCCATATATATCTTTATATATCTTATAGCAAAATGTATAAATTAAAAACCGCAAAAATGTGTTTTTTTGTTATTTTAGTCCAATCATATTTTTTGTCTTCGCATATTTCGTGTTCTACTACAATTTATTATTTAGAGTAGTATTTTTTTGAAACACTATTATTTAGAGTAGTCAATGTAATAAATCGTAAAATAAATGGCGTCACATTGATGTATGTAATCAACCTAAACAACTTAGCCTGTTCATTCTATCTAAGAGTTCACTGATGATATATCTATTAATTCATACTAACACCAACAACTTTCTTAATGTTGATCAATAAATGATACCTGAAGAATGAAGAACGAAGCCCATGAGAGGGAGGCGACAAGGAGGAAGATGGTGGCTTTAAGATAATCACCGGCTAGCGGCGAAGAGGTGGTGGTGGTGAGGTGAGATCGGAAGAAATTGATGAAAGGGCCTTTGTATAATATCACCAATATGGATCCAACCACTGTCACTAAAGTCCCCACCACTTTCACTTGGCATCTTACTTTTCTCATCTCCACTTTCTCCATCCTTTTTTATATTCAAATATTTACATAAAACACGTTAACATTAAAAATTTTATTATATTGTAACTAATTGTACTATAGATCTATGTATGAATTGGTGCATATCCACGTATGAAAATATAAATAAAATCTAGATTTTATGTAACTATGTATGCACCTGAAAAGAGTGGCGAGGATAAAGATAATTGCCGGCATAATGTTACTGACGGCCGATGAAAACGTCGGAGATGTGAGTTTCAGACCGATGTAATATAGGTTCTGATCAATAACAGGCCTGTTTGAATAAAAAATCATATTTGTTAGCCTTATAATTTTAACATTTTTGTACATTCAACAAGACGAAAGTTGTGGTTATGGTTAATGAAGACTAACCCAAGAAGAGCAAGAACAAATATGTGCATGAATATTGAAAACGTCATCTTTGACCTCACTTTCCTACAAAATCCACAATCACATAAATATCATAAAACTCGCAAAAACAAAAATTAACTGTGATATTAAAAACTAAAAACAATATGAACATTTTTTATGTACCTTTCCGAGAGAAATGCAAAAGGTGCCATCGCGGCTGTGGCAAAAGCGTTGCGGTATGAAACAAGAACGTAATGGCTCATACCGCGGTCAAGGACGGCTTTAGAGAGCAGGTTCATACCGGCGTATCCGAATTGAAGGCAAACCATTGTAAAGTAAGGTTTAGCTGATTCTGACATCCTTAATCCCATCTTAATTTGTCTTTTAAGGTTTTAAGACAAGAAAAACTAAACAAAATTTGGGGTTATTTATGATCTTTGAGGATGAAAAAGATGTCAGAGATTAGTGTTTGTGTATAAGAGAAATGAGTTAGGAACAGAGAGGAGATAAACACTTAGAGAATGTGTTTTTCCCTAAGAACCAAGAGGTGAGAGGTTCATTGTATTTATATCATAATATTCGGATTTTTCAGTGTTCTCTGCTTTCTCCCTTGCGTTTCTCTTTTCTATATTTATTATTAAATTTTATATTTTATAGTGACTTCATATACATGAATTCATTATCATTAAAGTAAGTGGATAGATCATTCTACATTTTTAAAGATCATTCTACATATAAATATTCGGTTTATTTGACTTCATGAACCCAATCATATTAGGTAAATAAAACTTGTGGCTACTAAAAGTCTAAGATTATTAGTGTAATTGATGTGGAACAGATGAGTTTTGCTACATAGATACTTTTTTCGTGTTTTGTTTTAATTGCAAACAGAGATAAACGATTTTTTTTTTTTTTTCTTTCTCCATTGTGTGTTTCCTTCGTTAAAAAGTTACTTTATAGTTTAAGTAACTTTAGGAATTTGACAACTCGACCAACCAGACCACTACAAAAAGATCTCATTGTAATATGGGTGCCTATCCTAATTTCTACACTCATGGTCTATATCGTCGATCCTTTTTTTTTTTTTATCTAACACAAAATATCGTCGATCTTAAAAGGTTAAATCAGTGAAGAACACACAGGTGGACAAAGTGAACTCCACGTGACCGCAACAACCAATTGGGTTCAATCCTACGTAAGTTTAGGACCCATATCTCACAAGTATCATTTTATCTGAAAATGCGTTGAAACTATTAAGGTGGACAACATATTTGTTGGATGTCTTGTCCCAAAAGAAGATATCTGCATGAGCAAATAAATACTAAAACTTACTTATGCATGGTTGCAGTGAATTAGAGCATGCATGATATTTATATATTCTACCATGCATATATATTATGATGTTCTATCTAGAAAGTTATAAAAGATACCATTTCTCAAGAAGTTATAAAAATACTGTTTATTCATATATGAAAATTTTAAACACTAATATTAGGATATTATTTTTTTAAATCTATGCAAATATATTATATTGACAAAAATTGTTTTGTAGTTATTAAATTACATTTCGTCCCCAAACTCCACATCAAGTGGTTGTCATGATTCCACATCTTCATTTCCACCGTTTGAAGTGGGCTAGCTCTTTTATACATACAACTAGTTCGCACCATTAGAAGACGAGTAAAATCTATTACGTGTATGTTGTTTATAGTTTCTAGCACTTCTTTTTTTTTGGGCTCAAATTTGGTGGTTTTTAGCAATTCTTACAATGACAAGTGTGAAATAATAATAGCAATCAAATCACATAGTGACAACTTACGTGGTCTGTCTCAACTTTAATATATGTAATTACCAGCAGTAGTACTGAATTTTACAGATTTGAATGTATGGAAATTGAAGTATCGCAGGTAACAATAACATATCCATAAGCATTTTTTTTTTTTTTTTTGAAATGGTATCCATAAGCAATTTTGACTACGTTTTTGTAAAAACTTGATATAAAATCAATTAAAAATTGACTAATTTGGTGGATTCCGTTTCTTACAACAGAAGAATTTGTGTATATATATATGCACGTGCATATGCTGATATATGCGAGTACGTCTGAATACATAATACATTTATCATATGCACCATGTTGATATCAATCTACATTGCTTGTCCGAAGTAAACCACATAATACTAAATTAATGAGTACAGAAAAGCTAACCACAGCTTAATAACTCATTGGATTTTTTTACTAAGTTGAGGAAGGTTTATGTGTCATTCGATCTAACATAAATGTAATTTAATTAACTAGATAAATTCAATTGTATCAAACAAGGTCCCACTGTTACAAAAAAAAAAAAAATTAAACAAGGTCCCATTAGTTTATAGATACATATGGTAAGAACGTAGAGGAATTATTTTATTATGAAATTTCATTCCAGACTAATCAGAAAGGTTTAGTGATTCCATCTTAAGACATCTCGATTTAATTTTTTTTACATGAGGTTTATCTATTTTATTTCTTAATACTAAAAGTTCAGTATATTCATCCAATAACGTGACACTCGTGTTAAATTTGAATCCAGAATAGTATAGGGGTTGATAGATCATCTTATAAAGCAAGCTTCGTATATTTAATTTTATCGTTTATGTTGATGAAATAGATAAACCCTCTATGCACTTTTATATGTACAAGATAAAACTCTAATTTGAATTTTAAGAAGTAAATTTGATTATAATTCTGCCAGTTTACTGTTAACAATTAAATAATGATCCCGAAGACATGAATATTATAATTATGTGGCTACCAAAAAAACTTTCAAGTATAAGAAAATAATTGGAAATGTAAATACTAAAAACAGATGAAAAGGTGTACTTGGTGTCATGTGAATGTGAATGTGTGGATTCCACGTACTCGAGTCTTCAGTTACCAAATCGAATATTTTTACGTCTCTGCGATTGGGGAATTATATGCTACACAAAATCCTTCTGACAAAGTCTGGCATATGTATCACACTTTTTTTTGCATAGAAAATAACTCGTAAATATAACTAAATAACTTTAAGCTTTTTAATAGTTTTCAGCTTTATGAATGAAGCACATATTTCTACCAAATTAGAGCTGAACCATGCATAATGTCGGGCGTCTACATCCACATCATTTTCTATCCTTCTATTGTTTTCATAATTTTATATCATAATTTTCTATAATCATCGATCTTCAAACAGTAACGATTTAACAATTTTATCATAGTTATTATTTAATTTGATCCTGGAAGCAAAGCTTGATGTTGATCACTCAACGCGCATTGTAAATTAGACACATAGAGCAATCGGAGACAAGAATTTCAATACAAGAGATCTAGTTAATTATCCAAACATCAAAATGTTTGGACTATAAAATCTACATAGAAACTCGTGTGTGTCTATATATATATATATATATAAGAATAGACATAAATATTATATTCAAAATACTAAATGTTTAAGGGTGGGGTTTGAGAAAAGAGAGAAAAGAAAGTGGGTGTGGGTCAAAAGTGTGGGTGCGTTTTGGGTGAGTAAAGAGAAATGTGAAAAAGAGAGGGCAACAAATCCAAATGGTCATCTAATCACCCTCCAGCAACTTCATTTCCGCACACAACTTTTGGGCCTACACAAAGTTCTTGTATTTTGGTTTTAGTCTTCCTTTTCTTTTCTTGATGAAAATGGCAATTTGGCAATTTCATTGGATTTGGAGTCTCTTGGGACATATCAGAGATATCTATCACCAGTGGTTTGTCTTGTTTTCTTCTTAGGGCAACTTTCTTTTGTCGTGCAACTCCAACATTTTTAGCATGAGTTCATTTTCGGTGTGTGGTTAAGAGATAATACTATATATACGTATCATATATATTTTGGATTTTTCTGTTATTACATATGTTCAAACAATATTTATAATGTTTTTTAAGTTAATTATTCTCATAGTGTTAGTATATCTATTCTCATATAATAATACAAGTTATTATCTAAAATTAATAAGCATATATAAATGAACATTTAGTTGACAAAAAAACAATAAATAAACATTTAAACATATGAATATTATTAAAAATATATACCAATAATGATTAAAAAAAATATATATATATGAAATTAAACACCCGCTCGGTTGAGCGGGCCAAAATCTAGTATTCTATTAAAATAGAGTCATTCTTTTTATCTACTGATACAAGTTATCATTTAAATTTGGACATTTTCTAGAGTGTTACAAATAATACAAGTTATATAGTTGATTGAACCGCATTACTTAAATTAAACCGGCAATTATTTATGGAATAGAGTTTTGGGCTTACTTTTGTTTTTATGACATTTAATTGTTTGGTTTTTGGGCTTATTATTAAAGAAAAACTTCAAAAACATTAAATAAACTTTTCACCTTAATGGATCAAAAATCAATTACTATTTTCAGGCCCAAAAATATTTAATATTTTCAACAAAACAAAATTATCTATTATTAATCACTTATTTAAATCATGTGCTTTAAAACATGTTAATATTTTTTAGCCCAAAAATATTTAATATTTTCAACAAAACAAAATTATCTATTATTAATCACTTATTTAAATCATGTACTTTAAAAAATGTTAATATTTTTTATTTTAAATAACAATCCCTCTATCTTGATAAATTTTAATGGTAACTTTGAAATAATTTATTGTTTTATTTTTCATAAATAATTTACAGATTTAACAAAAAATTTAAAGCAAAACCAAAAACCAAATCTAAAAACTAAAATCCAAAACCAAAAGCTGAAAACGCAGGTTATATTTTTTGCTTTTTTTTTTATTTACAAAATAAACTATTTCAAAATTTTTAGAAAATTATTCTGTCATCTTTTCAGTTTTAAATTACATGTTCGATTAATTGAGATTTGTTTATTGGTAATATCAGTTCAAACTAACTCAACGGGTTTAAAAATTAAAAAACCAAACCAAAAGCTGAAAATTAACAATAGAAACTTAAAAACTAAAAACCAAAAACCCAAATTTAAAACAAAATCTAAAAATAAAAAATAAAAATAAAAAATAATGAAAAACAACTATCATCACAAATTTTGGTAAACTAATTTTATACCAAAACATTCTTTAAATTAAGACAAAACCCAATTATATAAATTTTTAATCATAAAAAATTTCAATCTAAAATAGAAACTTAAAAACTAAAAACCAAAATTTAAAACAAAATCTAAAAATAAAAACTAAACCTAAAAAATAATGAAAAACAACTATCCTCACAAATTTTGGTAAACTAATTTTATACCAAAACATTCTTTAAATTAAGACAAAACCCAATTATATAAATTTTTAATCATAAAAAATTTCCGCGCTTTTCAAGCGCGGATCAAAATCTAGTTGTGATTTATATAATCTTACATCAATCATTTCCATATAAGCTTTTTGATTTTTGGGCATCTCTTCGGGATCAACTAAAACACCAAAAAATATTTTTAAAAATACAACACATCAATACATATTTATCACAAAGCAACGTTATTTTTCAAGCATTAGATGTTACTAGTTGCATACTCTCCGTGCAAGCGCGGGGCGGGATCATTATGTTTACGTGTATTTTTTTTCGATTGTTGGTTTAGTGGATTCTTCTAATTACACCAAATAATAATGAAATGAAAAATTTCATGTTTTTATATCGTATGTCAAAACTTGATATAATTCTATATTTATAGTATTTATATTTGTATTAAACGATTTCTCAATTTGAAAATAATCTTAATTAAGTTAATATTCGTTTTTTAAGTTTCATTAGATAGGTTTTTATACATGTTTTTTTGTAAGTTTGGGTTTTGTTCATAAATGATGTGGCATTTTTATCTACGGAGTCATCGACTGTGGGGATCCATTCGCCGAAGTCTGGAGTCGGTGGTGAGAAATGTTTTCAATGAAATTATAGTAGTTATTAAAATGTAAGAGAAATTACATATTCATTTAATAAATAACTAAAAATACTTAACTTTTGTTGTTTATTCTATTTTATTTCACATACAATGTTTTTTGAAAAATATTAGGAATGTGTTAAATGTTATTTATATGCGAAGTAAAGTTTAAGGGAAAAAACAAGATCCAGAGAAATAGTGGGATTTTCTTAAGAGAACACGCTGCGTTTTGGTAAAGTGCGATTTTGGCGATAGAAAAGACGATTTCCGATCTACGGTTTCTACTGCCTTCACCGGTGGTTGTAATGGATTCCGAAGGGGATCCGCCTCCTAGGGTTGATCCAGATAAGAAGTCGTGGGTTTCGATGGCACAGAAGGGTCAGGTTTTGAAGAAATATGAGTTCGATGTCTCTGTTACGGATGGGAAACAGAGTGTAGCGGTTCCGTCGGAGGTGATTGAAAAAGCGAATCCGCTATGGGAGGATTTCGTGATCGCGACGTTTCTGGAGGTGGCACCACACGTTGCTAAGGTTCATGTTATTGTCAATAAGATTTGGGCATTCGGAGATAAAACGCAGAAATTAGATGTCTACGAGATGAACTCAACAACGATGAGAATCAGGGTCACTAATCCTAGGGTGAGAGAGAAGGTTGTTAGACGTGGGATGTGGAATATTGCAGGTGTGCCTATGGTGGTATCAAGATGGGCTCCGGAGGAAGATGATGCGAAGAAGAAGCTCTTGCCTCTTTGGGTGCATCTTACGAACGTACCAATGAGTATGTTCTCTTGGGAGGGATTGAGTTTTATCACAAGTGCTGTGGGAGCACCAGATCATCTACACCCTGACACCATCGCGTGTAAAGACTTTGAGCTTGCAAAGGTTTTCGTATTGGCTGATCTATCTAAGGAGTTACCGAAGACGATTACATACAACATTCAAGGTGCGGAAACGGTTGTTGGATTTACTTACCCATGGCTCCCAGCTAGATGTATAAAGTGTAGTAAGTGGGGTCATTATGAGACATTTTGTGGGATGCACAAGTTGGATAAGGGAGCAGAGTATAAGGAGGGTGGTGTTTGCTCAGTGAAAGAGAAAGGTCAGGCTAGTGGTGAGAACACATTTACTGAGGTTACGAACACTGTAGAGAACCCTGTTATAGAAACACCGGAGGGAAAGGAGGAAGGTATAGAGAGTAAAGAGACTAATAAGGAGGATATTTTTGAAGATAATGAATTGGAGGAGGGGCAGATTAATGATTGGAAGAAGGTGCCACAGGATAAGGCAGGCAGGAGTCCGCAGCAAACTCAGTTATCTGATGTTATTGCTACTCCATCTCGGTTTGCTGCACTGTGTAATACGGGTGAGAAAGGTGAAGAGATTGATCCAGAGGATAGGGAGGAAACAGAGGAAGTAGAGGAAGTTAGTCAAGATGTAATTGCTGCAGAAATACTAGAAGATGTGTTAAGTGAAAAGAAGAGAGGGACGAGACTAACTCTTCCTCGGCTTTCAAAAACGAATCACAGAGTGGTGCCAGGTACTTCAAATCATGTCAATGATATGAGAAGGGGTACTCGCAAAAATCTTTAATTATGGCTAGTTTCTTCTGGAATGTGAGAGGTTTCAACAAGACAACTAAGCATACTGTTATTAAAAATTGGATCAAGGATAAGTCTATATTATTTGGAGGGTTGATTGAAACAAGAGTAAAAGAGAAAAAGGCAGAAAGGATAGTGACGGATGTGTTTAGTGGTTGGAGTTTTATGTCGAACTATGAGTATAATAGGTTGGGTAGATTATGGATTGTTTGGAGGTCAACAGTCAGGATGACTCCAGTTTATAAGAGCGATCAGATTATTACTTGTTTGGTGAAGATTCGGGAGAGTAGGGAGGAATTCTTTTGTTCGTTTATCTATGCTCATAACGTGGTTGAGGAGAGGAAGAGGTTATGGGAAGAGATAAGGAATCATTTTGATGCTCCAATGTTAAGAAACAATAAATGGATGTTGATGGGGGACTACAATGAGATCTTGGAGGGAGATGAGCATTCTGGTTTTGAAAATTCTCCAAGACTTCCTTTGGGAATGAGGGATTTTCAAGATGTAGTTAGATACTGTAAATTGACGGATATGAGTTATCAAGGACCAAGACTTACTTGGTGTAACAAAAGGGAAGATGGTTTAATATGTAAGAAATTGGATAGAGTTTTAATAAACGAGGAGTGGTTGAATACTTGGAGTACGTATTGTGTATTTGACTCAGGAGGGTGTTCGGATCATCTTCGATGCCGAGTGCAGTTAAGTAGGGAAGAAAGAAAGAAGAGAAAGCCTTTTAAGTTTACAAACATCATTTCTAAGATGCCAGAGTTCAGGGGTTTGATGGTTGATCAATGGAAGGATCATGAGAAGCTTTATCACTCTACATCGGCTATGTTTCGGCTTATGAAACGGTTGAAAGCTTTAAAACAACCACTTCGAGTTCTCTGTAAGAAGAGACTGGGTGATCTTTCACGAAGAACAAGAGAGGCTTATCAATTCTTATGTCTGAAGCAAGAAGATACCTTAGTAAATCCTACTAGTGAGGCTGTAAGTATTGAGAATGAAGCGAGTATTAAATGGCAGAGGTTGGCTGCGATAGAAGAAGAAGTTATTAAGCAGTATTCAAAGGTACATTGGCTTGAGGTGGGTGATGGGAATAACAGATTTTTTCATAGTTCTGCAAAGATTCGGGAAATAAGAAATTCTATTCATGAGATCAAACGAGTGGATGGTACGTTTGCTAGAACTGATGAGGAAATTAAAGCTGAAGCTGAAGGGTTTTTTACGAATTTTATGACAGCTGAGCCTATGGATTATGAAGGTACCTCTGTAAGCAGATTATAGGAATTGTTAGGGTATCAGTGTAGTGAAGTTGACTGCTTGCTACTGGAGAAAGAGGTTACAAGGGAGGAAATTCATGATGTTATTTTCCATATGCCAGGAAATAAAGCTCCGGGGCCAGATGGATACACATCTGAGTTTTTTAAGGATGCTTGGGAGATTGTTGGGGAAGATGTCACCGTGGCGATCCAGTCGTTTTTTCTTAAAGGCTTCTTGCCTAAGGGTCTGAATTCTACCATTCTTGCCCTTATTCCCAAGAAAGAGGAAGCAACTATGATGAAAGATTATAGGCCAATATCGTGTTGCAACGTCCTGTACAAGGCGATTTCAAAGATTCTAGCTAATAGACTCAAGAGGATTCTTCCTAATTGTATCACACTGAACCAGTCTGCTTTTGTTAAAGGAAGGTTGCTCATGGAGAATGTGTTATTGGCTACTGAGTTGGTAAAGGACTATCATAAGGAGGAGATTTCTTCGAGATGTGCTATGCAAATTGATATATCAAAGGCCTTCGATTCAGTTCAATGGTCTTTTTTATTAAAAACTTTGGAAGCTATGGGTCTTCCTAGACGGTTTCTGCACTGGATTGTTCTATGTGTCACCTCTGCCTCTTTTTCAGTCCAGGTAAATGGCGAACTGGCTGGTTATTTCCAAAGTAAAAGGGGTCTTAGACAGGGATGTTCTCTCTCTCCGTATCTTTTTGTCATCTGCATGAACGTTTTGTCAAAAATGATTGATGAAGCTGCTCAGGGTGGAAAGATTGGATACCATCCGAAATGCAAAAATCTTGATCTTACCCATCTCTGCTTTGCAGATGATTTGATGGTGTTTGCAGATGGGACTCGTAATTCTATTGAAGGCATATTAGGAGTGTTTGCGGAGTTTGATAGAATGAGTGGATTAAAGATAAGCTTAGAGAAGTCTACTCTTTTTATTGCTGGGAATACTCAACGAAGGGAAGAAGTTCTTAGAGATTTCCAGTTTCAAACAGGTTCTCTTCCAGTTCGTTACTTGGGTCTACCTCTTGTGACAAAACAGATGACGGTACTAGACTATCTACCTTTAATTGAGAAAATCAGGAAACGGGTGGGGTCTTGGACTGGGAGGTTTCTTTCATACGCGGGTAGATTACAGCTTATCAACTCTGTGATTATGAGCTTAACAAATTTTTGGATGGCTGCGTTCAGATTACCAAGTGGATGTGTTAAGGAAATAGAGAAAATCTGTTCCAACTTTCTTTGGTCTGGTCCAGCGTTGAATGGTAGGAAGGTGAAGGTGGCATGGAAGGATATATGTAAAACAAAACAGGAGGGTGGTTTGGGCGTTAGACCGTTAAAAGAGGTCAATCTTGTATGCTGTCTCAAGCTTCTATGGAGGATATTATCGGCTCATTCTTTATGGGTAAATTGGATCAAAACTTATTTGATTCGGAAGGGATCTATTTGGATGGTCAAGGAAGATACTCAAAATGGATCTTGGATGTGGAGAAAGGTGCTTCGATGTCGAGAGATTGCTAAATCTTTTTACAGAGTGCAAGTGAAAAATGGGAAGAAGGCTTCCTTCTGGTTTGAAGCTTGGTCTTCTCTGGGAAGGTTGCAAGAAGTCTTAGGCGGGAGAGGATATTTTGACTTGGGTATTGCAATGGGTTCTACAGTTGAGGCCTGTTTTAATCACCGGAGGAAATGTCATAGAATGCCTGTTCTGAATTTAGTGGAGGAGGAGATGGAGAGTTATAAGAGGAGTTGGATACAGCAGGAGGATGTATCATTATGGAGAAATAACAGAGGTAAGTATAAAGTACGATTCTCTACTCGGGATACGTGGCTTAGTATCAGGGAGAAATATCAAATCTGTTCTTGGTACTCGGCTGTTTGGTTCCAGTTTGCAACTCCGAAGTTTGCTTTCATCACTTGGATGGCAATTCTTGGCAGGCTGTCAACAGGGGATCGTATGGCTTCTTGGAGTACTGATGCTGATACAACATGTATACTGTGTCAGAGTACTATGGAGACTATTGATCACTTGTTCTTTGGATGTGCGTACACTGCGCATATTTGGGAGGTCCTTATGAAGGGTGTATTACAAGATCAATTCACTGTAAATTGGTCTGGTCTTATTCATATGTTATCGGAGGGGATGAGCTGGTCTAAGGTAAAGCTCTTTGTTGCTCGTTATATGCTGCAGTCTACTTTGCATGCTATTTGGTTAGAAAGGAATAGAAGGAGACACAAGGAGCCTCATTTGCCTAGTGAAATTTTGATTAAGAGACTTGATAAGAACATGAGAAATAAGTTTACTATTTTGCAGAGAAATAGTAATTTGGATATGGAAGGGGGGATGAGATATTGGTTTGCTACGCGATAAGCGCCTTGCTGTTTTTTCTTTTAAGTTTGAGTTGAGTTGGATTGGTTGGTGTTGGTTAGGCCAGTAGGAGTGAGAGCTGGCTCCTAGTAGGAGTGAGAGCTAGGTTCCTATCCAGTAGGAGTGAGTGCTGGAGCCCAGTAGGAGTGAGAGCTGGGTGGAGGATTAGTTGAGAATGTTTAGGAATTGGATTGGAGTTCGTGGATGGCTGGGTGTGGATGGCTTTTTTGGTGTGGAGTTCGTGGATGGCTAGCTTTGTGGATGGCTTGAGTTTTTTAAAATTTTGTAGTTTGGAAGTAAATTTTAGAAAGGTAACACATGATGTAACAAGGTACTTTTTCTTTTGAATTAAATTTAACATTCAATTCAAAAAAAAAAAAAGTTTAAGGGAATAGTTAGGCTATAATATAGTTTTTAGTGTGTAAAAGTAGGTGTTTTTTTGCTGTAAATAGTTTTTATATCGTAGATCAAAAATTGATATAATTCTATATTTATAGTATTTATATTTGTATTAAATGATTTATCAATTTGAAAATAACCTTAATTAAGTTAATATTCGTTGTTTAAGTTTCATTAGATAGGTTTTTATATATGGTTTTTTGTAAGTTTGAGTTTTGTTCATAAATGATGTGGCATTTTTATCTACGGCGTTATCGACTGTGGGTTCGCCGGAGTCTGGAATCGGTGGTGAGGAATGTTTTCAATGAAATTATAGTAGTTATTAAAATGTAAGAGAAATTATATATTCATTTAATAAATAACGAAAATAATTAATTTTGTTGTTTTTTTATTTTATCTCACATACAAATTTTTTGAAAATATATATTAGGAAATATGTGCAATGATTTAACTTTTTGAGCTCCTAATCTATATTATTCAAGTCTCATTAAGCCATCCACGTAGGCACCCGCGTGGAATTCACTTTTTTTTTTTGTCTGTTCGTTTTCGGATTTATTTTTTTTATTATTTTTGGGTTGAGCTATATTATAATAGGATAGTTTTAAGGTTCTATAAGCCATCCGCGTGAGACTTGTTTTTTTTTTGTTTTTTTTTTGTTTTTTTTAATTGTTCGTTTGGATTCATTTTTAACTATTTTGGGTTTGAACTTGTTAAAATTTTGGGTTTATCCAACTATTTTGATCTTTAAAACAATAAGCAAAAAAAAAACATAAAAACCTTATAAACAAAAAGTTCATATGATAATAACCCAAATAAAAAAATCAAAAATACATGATAGCTGATTGGTTTGAACCCACGATCTTGCATAATTAATTAGATACCTTATACCACTTGGCTAAAGTGTATTTCATTGTTTGTGATCATATTACCAAGACTATGGGTGTTTAAAAAATATCTACGGGACCCAGAAAACTGCTGACGTGGCGCGCTGTGGAGCCTAGAAAGTCTACTATGATAATATAGATTGTTCTTCTTATATATTAATTTGAACTAGTTGACGTTCTTGTATGCTTTGATATTTCTGTTACGTCCAACGAAACTCAAGTGCATTGGGATCTTTACAAGTTATTGCAATTTCTACATTAAGGTCTAAGCCTCACACATATGACAGACATTCAGGTACATTCTAACAATTTAAGTGTGATACCCGAGAGACCCTGATTATAGAAACTATAATATATTAGTGAACAAAAGTTACATATAACAAGAAATTGAGTATTATAAGTCTGATATGATAAAGACTTTAAAGTGAAATTTGGAAAAAGCGAAATCAAATAGAGACGAGAGAGGAGCTGGGATGGTCCAAAACTTATGTCTGAAAGTTCCTCCCCAATAAATTTTCTTTGTATGAAAAGTCTCCCCAATAATTTGTATGCACTTCTTCATCTGATTTATTTGTATGCCCATCAATTCATCATATATCGGCTTTTCTATTAGGCATTCACTCTGTTTTCTTAAAACTGGTATACTGAGCTTGTGATTCAGAGCCATGTCATGATGTCATGTTGTTATATTTATTTGGTTTCAACTTTTAGTAATGTGGGAATATCATTCTTCAACCATATCTCACTTCACAGGGGAAATATAAGTCAACATTAGCATGCATTAACAAGTGGTCTTTTAAGGAAGATTGTCAATGTTTTGGCTTTTCCTTAAACTAAGTTTAATATGTTTGTGGTTAGTCAATACACAGTGTTCTTCTGTGTGAAGGTTCTGTCCACAATGCAGTGAAAGAAGGCATGCAAGCAAAAAGCTTGACTGGTGAAGGCTTCTTGAAGTGTTGGTGATAGCACAAGTTGGAAACATTTGTAAACTTCCCAATTCACATGACTTAGATTTGGCGAATTATGTAACCAACAAAAATCTCTTCCAACCACAAACTCTATGAGCTCTATGCTTTGACAAACGGTTACGGTAGTATGGGCAGTGGACTCTACCTGTGACTTTCTCACTTCGTTTTTGATTACGTCTGCAGTTTTTAAACATAGTTTTAAAAATGTATGATTTTTAGTTTCACTAGAGACTTTGTGGTAGATAGAGTAGTTGCATCTTTGAACAGATTATGTATTTCTGAAAAATAACCCTTAGGCTGTAACTAGATTAACCATTTTTTGAAATGGAATGGTGTGGAATCATGTTCTAATAATTTTATAAACATTTTCTACCATTTGACATAAATGAAATGAGCATTCCATCTATTCGACAAAATACAAAACAAAATCTTCCACAACAATTTTGTTAAGGAATAAATAAAATGGATTCATCTTATTTCATTACTATAAATTTTATTAAATATCTTTTAAAGTGTACCAATTACAGCTTTAATATTTTTCATCTGAATTTCATTTTCATATAAAATCCTTGTGGTTCTTGTGTAAAAATTTAGAGAATCCATTTTAATTTGAATATACAGTACAGTAAGACCACAGTCTTTCCACGGAAGCCCCTACTAATTTTATTGGTCAATAATTGTTAGTGTTTCGTACTTTCGACCTGTATTATAATTTAAAATAATTAAACATATACCAAACAAAACTACCCAAAAGAATTTCATGAATATAAAAATGAATAAAAAAGGACAAGACAAAACATGTCAGCTAGGATTCGAACTCAGGTCGTAAAGAGAATCTTCAACGAAAACGCGAAGACGACGAAGAAAGCTACAGAGAGAAAGAGACTAGAGACTTGAAGAAGAAGAAGATTGTGATTCTCATTCTTCTTCAATGGAAGGTTCGTTTCTTTCTTTCTCAGATTTCGTTTCTAGAACCCTAGATTCGATCAAATCCTTTCAAACCCTAAATCTGATCTCGATTGGAATCGATACCTTAGTGATAAAGACTTGAAGAGAGAACTGAATACGAATCAAATTCACTTCAATTCGAAAGCTTTTGATTGTTTTATTCTCACTGTCTGCTTTAGATTCCTCTGTTTTAAGACAGAAGCTATCCAAAGACAGTGTCATGTTCTGTAATGATTTGATAACACTTTGAAAGAGAACTGAATATGAATCGAATTTACTTCCATTAACTTCAATTCGAAAGCTTTTGATTGTTTTATTCTCACTGTCTGCTTTAAGACAGAAACTATGCAAAGACAGTGTCATGTTCTTGTAATGATTTGATAACACTTTAAAAGAGAATTGAATATGAAGCGAATCCAGTCACTTCAATTTGAAAGCTTTTGATTGTTCATTCTATTTCTCACTGTCTGCTTTTGATTCCTCTGTTTACGCAAAGACATTGGCATGTTCTGTAATGATTTGATTTAAAAGTTTCCTAATTTCTTACAGCTAAATCATCTCCAGACCTGGAATCAATCGGGTCTGGTACAACCACAAAGCGATCAAGCGTCTCATCAGGAAGCAAATCTCGTATAAAACGAGACTTCCTCACCAGGTTCACCAACAGTGACCATTTCACTATCAAGCTCCAAGATTGGTTTGATTCAGTATCAGAAAACCATGATAAACCGGTCTTTGAACCTCCTTTTGAGCTAGTTGAGCTGCAAAAATTCGACTACGCATTAGAAGGAGTCTCCTTTCAGCAGCTAACTCGAATGCCAAACGCTGTCTACGCATCAACTTCCACTTCCGTGGAAGCCAATGCTTATCTAGCAGTGGAAGACTTCCTCCACGCGACGGTTAAGAGCCTCTGGGAGGCGTTTTGGAGTAGTCAGGAGGAGGAGGAAGAAGAGCCGGTTCCTTTCTCTGTTAAGTGTTTGTTTAGTGAGAATCTGAAGTTTTATCAGACTGAGAAGGCTTTAGCTCTTGGGAAGCTTGATGGTCTTTCAGGAACTGGTGTGTTGCTGAAGAATCCGCGGCATCCTCATGGGAAGTGGGATCATGTTCTTGAACTTGCTCTTCTAAGACCTGAAGTTGGAAGTCATCAGCCTTCGTTACCTGTCTTAGGAGAAGCTCTTTTCTATGCTCTCCGTGTACTTATCTCAAGAAGTGTGAGCCGGTTGGATTTTTCTCAAAGCTCAAACTGTGTTTACATTCTTCTCGTTGATTTGCAATATGGGGGAGTTGTTAAGGTCGAAGGGGATGTGAATAAGCTTGATTTCGATGTTAATAATGTTTATGACTGCGCTGCGGAGTGGGTTAAGAACCATTCAAAGATCTCTGTGTCTCCCATTGATAGGATATGGAACAAGCTTGGGAATGCTAACTGGAGAGACATTGGTGCTTTGCAATTAGTTTTCGCTACTTACCATAGTATAATGCAGTACTTTGGACCACCTAGGCAGTCCATTGAAGACTTAGCTGCTGACCATAGCTCTCGTGTTCACTCTAGACGACAGGAGAGGCAGTTAGGGGATACTGGTCTTAGTGAGAATGGTGTGTTTAGGCTCCAGCAAAGAACCATGTCTCCTGAAATCGTCGAAGTGCAAGAAGAATCGAGTAAAGTTAAGTCTGAAGCGTTGATGAAACTTGAAGTTGGATCGGTACTTTGGTTGGAGGATTCAAACTATCAAAAAGGATATCAGATTAACCAAGTGTTGACTAACGGTACACTTCCTTATCATATCGCATCACCAGTGGATGAAGCAGGGAAGTCTGTGTTTCTTTACGTTGGCTCTCCTCCTTCACAGCTTGAGCCAGCTTGGGAAGACATGAACTTATGGTATCAGGTGCAGAGACAAACTAAAATAGTAAGTACTATGAAACAGAGAGGACTCTCTAGCAAATACTTGCCGCAGCTCCATGGTTCTGGTCGGATTATTCACCCGGGACAATGTCAAAAACCAAGCTCAGGTGGACGGTGTGACCATCCTTGGTGCGGAACTCCCATTCTTGTGACCACTCCCGTTGGTGAGACGGTATCTGATATGGTAAACGAGGGTCGGTTTGGTTCAGAAGAAGCCATTAGATGTTGCCATGATTGCTTATCTGCACTTTCATCCTCCTCTTCAGCTGGAATCCGCCACGGTGACATCCGACCAGAGAACATAGTCTATGTCACTTCAGGTGTAAAACATCCTTACTTTGTATTAATAGGTTGGGGTCATGCTGTGCTTGAGGATAGAGATAGACCTGCAATGAATCTTCACTTCTCTTCTACCTACGCACTCCAGGAAGGGAAGCTTTGTGCTGCCTCAGATGCAGAGAGTTTGATATACATGCTTTACTTCTGTTTTGGAGACTTGCCTGAATTGGATTCAGTTGAAGGAGCTCTTCAGTGGAGAGAGACGTCTTGGTCTAAAAGGTTGATTCAGCAGAAGCTAGGTGATGTCTCGACTATTTTGAAAGCTTTTTCTGACTATGTTGATAGTCTATGTGGGACACCGTATCCGTTGGACTATGGGATATGGTTGAGAAGATTGAAGAGGAATCTTTCTGAAGATCACGGAAAAGAAATTGAAACTTCAGGCTAAGCTCTTATTCAAGAGGTCCTTCTTATGTAATTCGGTTTCTTTTGAACATTCTTTCAGGTGCTCTCTGCTTTAACCTGTCCGAGACTGGAAAGCTTCACGTTGAGACGTATCCTTGAGTTTTGCCAAGTCTGAATAGTTTGGATCTTGGTCTGTTCTTGTACATGATCTCTGAAATGGATTAGATTCTTGTGTTTACCTTAGCTGTCAGTGTTCTGTTCCTTCTCGTGATTTTATTATTATTATTGTAACTGAGTATTGTAAAGAAGAGATATTTTGTTCCAATTTTGTGATTTCTTAACCTAAATTCAACCATGATTCTGTTTCGGCGTGCGTTGTTTATGTTATAATATATCTCTTTATTAGTAGGGCTGGGCATCATTACTCGTTACTCGCCTTAAACTCGGTATTTGACTCGTACCCGCCTTGAAAAATTAAAGTACTCGATGTTGTTAAGGCAAGTAACAAGGCGACAATTTTCATTACTTGCAAGACTAAGTCAGGTATCAAATATCATTATTATTTTTTGTACTTGACTCGTTCCGCCGCGTTACTTGTTCCATTACTTGCTATTTGTTACATGATCTATTAATTAGTTTTTCATACTTGTCTTTTCTTTTACTTGCATACTAGATTTTGACCCGCGCAACCGCGCGGGTGTTTGTTTTCATTTATAATTAGTTATATAAACATTTTTTTTTTACTTGTAAATTGATATATATTATAGTAATCACATATTTACGATATGTATAGTAAATATATTTCAAACATAATAATATTATATAATATGTGTTTTAATCAAATAGATTGTTTTAAATTTTCTATATTATACATGTTTTTCAAACATGTGTTTGTTTCTTCTTCTATATTTTATTGTTTGTTAGATTAGTATTTCATTTTTAGATAAAGTAATATAAATAGAGCTTGATTAAATATTAGTATACTTTAATTTGCAAAGATAATATAAACTTCGAAGAATTTTTTTGCTAAAAACTAAACTTGTAGCTTCATAAATTAATATTATAAATAATTTTATTCAAAAAAAGTTTTTTAAACAATTTCTTTTTCTAAAACAATATATAATTATAAAATTTTACATTGAAATAAATTTATCTAGTATATATAGCGTGTAAATTTTGTTATGGTATATAAATATTCCATATTACGAATATGTGATTTTTGTTAATATATTGTGGATGCATTTAATTATTATTGACATATTTCCTTCTAAATAATAGAAGATTCCTAAACTTATATCTATTGACATATTTTGCGTGACTAAGTTGGAAGGTATGGGGTAATTTATCAAAACCAGATTGTTAAGCGTATCATTGTTATAAAAGATATGATTTCTCATAAGATATAATAATGATAAGATTATTAAAGAGTTTATGTAACATGACTTTCCAGTAATAGTCCATTTTTTAAAAAAATCACACATGAAGTCAAGTCATGTCTTCTGTTTTAATATATAAGATAGAACTAGACATTAAAACTCACTATTTTTCTTATACTTATTACTTATTTTGTATCCAATCTTGATCTTTGAATACTCGTCGTTATCTAGTCAAGTATTACACAGCAGCAAATATTAAAAATTTAGTTATATGATTTGTTATTACTTGTTACTTATTTAGAGAAGATATTCTTGTAATCGTGATCATTATACAATGTTTATATACCGTAATATGCATTTTTTAATTTATCTTTTTTATAATATGAATAAATATTCTGTTTAAAATAATTTACATGTTAATTTAAGTAGAATAAAGAAAACAAATTTTCATGTCTATTTCTAACATAATATTATTTAGTTAGTAGTTCTTAAATATTCCGAAAAAGCTCGTAAATAGTTCACAAGTACTCGTAAATAGTAAGTAATGGAGCAAGTCAAGTAATTTGCAAGTCATTTATTTTTCATCAAGTACTCGAAATAGCAAGTACTCGTTTTAAACAAGTCAAGTACAAGTCGAAAATTTTATTATTCGTACAAGGCAAGTCAAGTCGCAAGTACATGCAAAATAGCAAGTCAAGCGCCCACCCCTATTTATTAGTAGTGACTTTTTTTTTTTTTTGGCACACCTTTATTAGTAGTGACTACATAGTCTACATTTGATACTTTCACCTACTCTTCTCTCTGACCCCAAAAGTTAACTCGTTGCAGAGAAAAATGTATGGCTTTCAAAGTAAGAGAGTATCTTACACAAGTAACTGATGTAAAAATATAATGAAAAAACTGAATTCTTATACCACACTATACAATCACGTTTCTCAATCAAAGTTGACGGGTTAGCACTTTTGCCACGATAATTTAGTGAGCTGAGAATATATATCATGGACTCAACTTTATTTGGTGAAATTTATCACGTTTTTAGATTATTTTTATCATGGACTCAATAAATAAAACACTTTTTATTTTAGATTATTTTTATCATAAAATTTGATTAATAAATTATTCATTATAATTATTTTCTTATTATTTTGAAACCCATATTGTTTTTGTTTTTTTTGTTATTGTTTTACTATCATTTACATATATATTTCTCTTTATTATTTGATTAATTTATATTTATAGTGAAATATTAATAATATAATCACAATTTTTTTTTATTTTTATTTTTATATTTGTGAAAACTTAAAAATAATTCATACAGTTTTGTTAAATTAACAAACAAATTTTCTATATCCAGTCGTCGAAAGTAAGACCATCCGCAACGGCGGTCCAAGACCATCCGCAACGGCGGTCCAAGACGAGTCCGTAGTTCAAGTCCTTAATCCAAATGGAATATAATATTGATAATTGAGCTAAGATTATGACGGATCAGTCCGTAAATAAGGCATAGAATGATCAAGTCCTTGTGCACGTGGCGTCTGATGGTTGACTCGGTGAGCTATTGTGTTTGGCTTTGTGAAAAAAAAATTCATTCACATCTAGAAATGGTGGGATGTGACGATTCAAGAAGAACTTCGTGAAATGCAGATATAACTTAGGATGCTCAAGGATCAATTTTTTGAGAGTGACCAGAAGATGGCTAAGCTAGAAAAGATCGTGGGTGTGTTAACTAAGAAGAAATGAGTGGTTAAATATGGGTTTGCAAAGGAAGTCTGTCTACTGGTCTTGGTAATACTGGTCATCGTAATGGGCTGGTAAGTTTCATTCCTTATTTAGATAATATCTTTGACTATAAATTAAAAATTTTAAGTGTATTATCTTATGTCTTTTAAAAAAGAGCTTCGGAGGATTTAAATAACAGTGTCTGAACTCGAGATGGGCTTCACATGTACAATACTTTCACTCTTTTTAGTTTCAATAATAAAAACATATAGCTTAAATAATGTTAGTGAATAAAAAATAACTATACTGGTCATGCTTTAATGGTTTTTAATGCTAGTATTGCTTCCTAACTCCTTAGATTTGATAGAATCGTTCTTGTTAGCTTTAAGTGTAGCTAGTAGAGAACTTATTAGTCTGATTTGAGTGGTGGTAAATGCTTGTTTGCTTTCTATTTGCCTAACTACTCCGAACCTAAATGCTAGTTTACTTTCTACCGCTTACTTAAGTGTATGTGTTGCTAATAGAGTAACACAGACCATCATCTAAACATGAATACCAGAACTGGGTTTGTTAATCTAATGTATAGTCAATCTTCAGTTGACCTTGAGTCACCCGAACCTGCTTGGGACCAGAAAGCTGAACGTTTCTGGAAGAGAATAGTTGACTACTAAAAATTACCTGGCCGCTTGGAAAGGACAATACACACGTGGATCAAAAAAACCAAAAATTGTCTTAGAGGTTGTAACTTCACACGATCTTTGGATATGACATGCTTTTTAGGTCCTCCGGATACCTTAAATGGTATTAATGTCCTCGATCGGTCTCCTGTGTTTGATAACATTTTAGAAGGTCGAGCTCCCAGGGTAAGGTACGTGGTCAACAGACACATGTATAAGTTGTCATACTACCTCACAGACGGTATATATCCAAAATGGTTAACATTTATCCAATCTATCACATTCCCTCAGTTTCCTAAACAAGAGTTATTTTCTAAAGTTCAAGAAGCAGCCCGAAAAGATGTGGAGCGGGCTTTTAGAGTATTGCAAGCTCGATTTGCGATTGTTTAAAAACCCGGTTCGTACATTGAACAAAGAAAAGATAGGAAAGATTATGAGAGCATGTATCATACTATACAATATGATAGTTGAAAATGAACGAGATGGTTACATGCGGTACGATATTTCAGAATTTGAAGAAGGAGACGTCACCAGAATTTCAGAGGTCGAAACCGAGAGACCTACAAATCTGAATAATACGTTTCCCGATCGGAATGATCTTCGTGATAGCCATATGCATGAACAATTGAAGAATGATTTAATCGAAAATATTTAAAACAAATTTGGTGATGAAAATTAACAATTAGTGTATCTTTATATCTTTATATTTAATCATGCAATTAATAAATTTCAATTTAAAAAAAAAATTAATATTTTTTTCCCTAAGGACTGCATCTTGGAAACACCATTGGACGACCAGTTTTGATTCGAATGCTTAACTATTCAAACAAAAACTAAAAAAAAATTACTAAAATATTTCTAAGGATTCATTGGTGAACCTCACCATTGCATATGCTTTAAGAGCATCCGTAATGGTATTATCCATCAGAGTCTTTAGATTTTGAGTTTTTAATTATTATTTTTTTCTTTTTCAAATATAAAAATAAAAATTAAAAATAATCAATTGTGCACCGCCATGTATTGTGGATGTCCGCAAATAGTGTAAGGATTCACTAAGAAATAGTCTTTAAGAATTTTAATGATTAAATCCATAGCTTTTGGTGAGACCTATTAATTTATACTATTAAAGCATAATCTCTATTAGGATTATGCTTTTCCAATTATTTACTTGCTTCTGCCATTTCCTTTTTTCTAAAAAAATATATGGATATTAACTACCGATCGAATATTACTGTTTACCTTAAATTGATATATAATCACTTAATCAATTTTTTTTTTAAAATGCTCGATGAGCAAGGCGACGTTCACGAAGACCTAAAGATGCTCAAGATTTGTCATTTTTTGGTGATTTACTTTACGAACTATGGGATTAGGGTTCCTCGTGCGGTCATGGAAGAGTATTCTGGGGAGATTCGAGGTTCCAGATGTATATGATCTATTGCGGGAAGGTGAAGAGGAGGTTGAACGAAGATTGCCCACTTCGGAACTGCGTTTTTGATAGTCAATTTTTTCGATAATTGGAAAAGGAATGGTGCGAGAGATTTGGAATTTCAAAGTCGAGATTAAGATCCGGTTGGATTATGTGTTTGGACGTCTAACATATCCGAAGGAGAAGAGATTTGGGTATGTGCTTGGTGATATTATAGATTTTGAGGTGATGTGATTTTTTAGGCGACTGGGGATCTTGCGGAAACTAAATAGAAGCAAATGATTGAAAGGGGAAGAAGACAAGGATTCTGAATTGAGATGGGAGATTATAGGATGGTTTCTGGGAAATCATATGAGAAAAGTATAGATGACTCAGGAACTGTAAATTAAATTCGACATGACTCATTCAAGGATTGAATCTACCAATCTGTGTAATGAAATTATTAATAGATATGGGTTTGCAGGAGATGGTAGAAAATTGGAGGAATTTTATTATAGACTGGATAAATGTGATTGGATCGTATTATACTCTTACAGCCTTCATATTTGGAACATGACATGATTTGTATAAATCCGCATAGGAAACTATACTTTTGAGAATACATGATGTTATTTGTAGAAAGTTTTCTTCTTCGTTATCGTTACCTTGGATGTGTGCTCTTTGGTGTCATTACAGATTATATCTGTAACGTTAAGAACCTTGCATGCATGGTTCTATGATTAATTATTGCATCTTTGTTAGTTCATAACCAGATTGTGGTTTATATGTGACCGTCTTTCTTTAGTTCAGTTTTTAAATATTTAGCACTTTAATGTTTGTGAGCTTCAAAGATTTCGTGCCAACGCTTATAATACGTTCTGGAATATGGCTATTAAAATTTTCAATTAAATTATGTACCCCAGAAAGCTCACTTATTTAGTCTTTAACTTAAGCCAATATAAGATAAATATCCCCTCCCCCCCCCCAAAAAAGTCCTGTATAAGTTGAATTATTTGTTGTATAATACTAAAACCTAAACAATACAAATAGTTATAGTTAGGTACTAAATTTGAAAATTTATAATATTTCTAATAACTTAGGAAAATTATTTTTATTTTTATAATAATTAATAAGATTTAAAATATTCAACGATAAACTATTAAAAAAATTCAAAATTTCTGTCATTAAATTAAAAGTATAAGTGTTGATAAGTAAAAAAAAAGTCACACCACGAAAAAATTTAATATTAAGAAATAAATTACACATTTATTTTTGCAAAACATTAAATAGCAAATTGATTCAATATGATAGATAAAAATCTCACATTCAGTTTTTACACATCTACTCAAAATACATAATATATTTTTCATACAAAGTTTAATGACCTATCATGATTTATAAACTATAATATAGCATACATTTTATAGATTATAAAATAAATTCTTAATAAAAGAGCTAAACCCGCGCTTTAAAAACGCGGGTCAAAATCTAATTATTTTTCACCTAAAAATTCTTCCTTAAAGACTTCCATTGTGGATGCTCTAACAATCTAAAACCAAATCCTTATTAGTGGGAACTTAATTATCTTGTCAACCTTGGCCCTATCGCTTAAGATTTTAAAACTCACAACAAATTTATCACATTTACATAATTACACTCCACAATCAAGCCAGTTTCTTTTTTTTATTTTTCTAGTTTTCTTAGAGTAATTAAGGCTTTTTTTTTCGAAACACACATATATGACAGCTAACTAACGCTCTAATTTTCAAATTTATAGTAATACTTTTTTTGTCAACAAATTTATAGTAATATAAATGATATTTTATGAACTTTATAGCACATGGTCAATATTTTATGGGCCGGCCATGTCAAGAGCATAATCGAGATTCAACAACTAGGATAACATTAAAAAGTCAGTAGTTTAAACTATACTTTAGAAGCAAAATAATTTCATTTCAAGGGAAATATTCAGTTGCTTTACTTACCGTCTAATTGTTAAATAAAAAATTCTTTTGGATAAGAAAGAGAAAACGACAGCATTTAATAATTAACGAATCGAATATAATCACCAGCCAATTATAATCAAACAAGGCAACTAGCTGAAATCTGACTTGGAGGTCAACGCTCCGCGTAAAACCCACGTGAACGTGTCATCCATTTCTTTTCATGTTCTTGTCAAATAGAGTGTGCACGTCCAAAGAGGCTGGACAAAATATTTTAATTTGATTCATTTTTTTTTTGATTCAAATTAAAAATTAAGATATCGGTAATTTTATAAAGCAAAAATAGAATTGAATCATAAATAAAATATTTTTAGGAACAATATCCAATTTGATTATATACATATTATATACATATATCCAAAGAATTTATATATTTTTATATAAATAATATATTTTATATAAATTTTAAATGAGAAAACGAATATTTAAATTCCAAACTTATTTAAAATTACCAAAAAATACAGACTTTTATTAATCCAAAAAATTACCAAATTTACCATGACCTAACCAATTTAGTAATAAATTTAATCAAAAATAACTGTCGTTAGTCAGTCGTTTACTGTTCATGTCTACTGTTTACGAAGATAAAAATGATGCGTTTTAAATTTAAAACACGTAACTCAATTCCCAAATATAAAGCCGAAAAACCCTAAACCCAAAATTGATTTCTTACCTCTTTATTTTCTTTGTTTACTTCAGAAGTCAAATCATATTTTCTTTGTTTACTTCAGAAATCAAATCAAGTTTGATATGAACAATACGAGAAGGAAAAAGCTACATGTACATTGTCAACAAGATCGAGAACCCGAACCTCCACATGTGGTTGAAAGCAGTTGGTAGCGTTCAAATTGACAAAGAAGCTTGTGAAGTGTTATCTACAGAATTTGGGAATATCGCAAGGACTGATGAAGGTGATGATGATGAAAGTTGAGATGAAGATTATTGGAAGGAGGAAAATATACATGATCCTATATCATCCGATGACGAAGAAAAAGATGCGAGAAGGAAGGCTTGGGAGGATGAAGCATCAAGTTAAAAATTTAGCATTGAGCAAAATGTTTTCTTCTGCTGCTGAGTTCAAACAAAATCTTTTTAGGTATTCATTGAAAACAAGATATTACATCAAGTTATACATTTCAACACAATTGAATCTTGGAGATGTTTGCTCGGATACAGCGTATAATTTTTCTTGGAGAGTGTACGGCTCATATGAGAAGAGGAAGCATAAGCTGCAGATAAAGTTCTATATCAATGAGCATGCTGGTGTAAAGTCTGGTTATTCAAAATTTTTGAAGAGTTCATCTTTTGCTCAGTTGTTTTCTGAAAGATTAAGGTTGAATCAAAAGCTTACGGCTATAGAGATTGGTGAAGAGATCAAATGGATCTACACGTTGACAGTAACTGATGAGAAATGTCAAAAGGCGAAGACTAAAGTCACTAGAGAAAGACGATCAATCCATGAAAGTCACTTTTTATGCATTTGAAACATGAAGCCGAGCTTGGCAAGACTAATCCAGGCACCATTACGGAGTTAATTACCATTCCTGGAGCAACACCATGAAGTAAGCAAAGGTTTGATCGCTTCTATGTATGTTTTGAAGCACAACGTGCAGCTTAGAAGTCTACTTGTAGGCCAATCATAGGTCATGACAGAGCTTTTCTAAAATGGGATGTGAAGGGCCAATTGATTGCTGATGTTGGAAGAGTTGGATATAATCATATCTGACAAGCAAATGGTAAGACTATACATTGTGTTCTCCACGTTGTTCTTGTTGTTTTGGATGGTTTAATAAAAGCTGATCATCTAGAGCTTCCTAATGTAAAACATTGAATGTGTGCAAGATACATTCCTAGAAATTGGAAGAGAGATAACTATGATCCATAGCTAGAGAAATTATTTTGGAAAATGGATCGCAGTTACATAGCTAGGTATAATGCAGTGGAGCTTCAAGTCACCAATCCTCACACTTAGTCGGAGACCTTTTTTTTAAGATTGGTTCTTGTTACACTGATAATCTGAACAGCCTCAGTAAATCTTTCAATAAAACAATCTGTGAGGGTAGGCGAAAACCAAACTTGACATGCTAGAGGAAATTAGGAGACAATGCAAGTTCACACAACAAAACGGTCTATAAGTTCTATAGGTTGAAGACTAAATTCACTAGAATGTGCTATAGCTAAAGGTCAGGATTGTATTAGATATATGGATACATGTAATGTCTTTGAAATTGACGAGCATGGCTGTTGTTATGTGTTGATATGAATCTGAAAACTTGTGGTTGTGGGATGTGGCAAATAATTGGAATTACATGTCATCATGCCGCTTGTGTGATCTTTGGAAGAAGCAGAAAGTAGATGACTTCGTTTCAGATAACTACACTACTATAAGATGGAGAAAGATTTATGAGCATAATATTAGACATGTTGAAGGAATGAAGTTGTGGCCGACTTTGAATAGGTTACATGTCTTGTCTCCGCCAAATAGGTTAGGCAATCGAGGAAGGCCAAGTAATTATGCTAGAAAGAAAAGCGCCAATGAATCATCTTCACATTTAAGAAGTAAGACTAAGCTAAGTCATGATATACACATTATGATTCGCTCAAACTGCAGAGAAGGGCATACCAAGGTTAGTTTTTCAAAACCGAGGGTGGAAACTGAGCCAAAGCGACAACGAGGTCAGCCAAGGAAAGATCAGGTATGTTTGTGTTGTTCTCTTTATGTTTTCATTTTTACATGATTTTGATATGCTATGTTTTTGTATAGGAAAGAGGGTCACAACTTAGTTCACAAGGAGGATCACAACTTAGTTCAAAAGAGGGATCACAACTTGGATAGTGAATATGCTGTTTTGTGTGTGCTCTAAAAAAATGTGTTTTTGATTTGAAGAAACCTCGCATTCCAAAATTTTGTTTTTTTTCTCTGTTGAACAGCATAAGTTAACAATATATGTGAACAGTAACTCTAGTTTAAATAGACACTGTGAACAATAATGTGAAAAGTAACGACAATTATCTTTGATTAAATTCATATCTAAATTGGTTAGGTCAAAGTAAACTTGGTATTTTTTGGATTCATGGAAAATCTGTGTGTTTTTGGCAAATTTTAATAAGTTTGGTATTTAGATGCATGTTTTCTCATTTTACTATAATTTTTATTTATTATATTAGTTATTAGACATTTAAGTGTTTTTATTTTTATAATAAAATATTATTATTTCATATTATTTTAGATTTTTGTTTATTTTTAGTTTATAATTTAATTTTATGGATCGAATCGGATATAAGGTGAAAAAATAAAATATTCTGGATATCTAAAACACCAAATATCTGAATGATTACGGATCAGATTGAATAATTGATTTTTCGGATGAAACAGATCAGATCGGATCACGAATACTTTCAAAAACTTGAATATCCGATTTGTGCTTACCCTTAGATCCAAATAATTTATCTTTTTTTTTTTTTTTTGTCAACGATCCAAATAATTTATCAAATTGACAATTATACGGATATTGATGTTCTAATATGAGATATGATTATGTCCAAACATGACCAAGCCCAAATAGAATTATAATCAGTAGACAAAACCAAATAGTAAATTAGAAACGTTAAAATAAAAGTTGTTCATATCTAATAAAATGTTTATGTTCTTTGTTTTGAATTTTGATGACTATTTCCAGAATGGATTTGAACTTAGAATTTTAAGTTATTTTATGCTTTTCGGTGATTGTTCGGTCTAGCTCAGTTTTTATTCCGAACAAAATTGAATTTGACCAAAATTCTGCTTGACATCCATGTTTATCGATAATCAGTTGATTACTACTCCTACCAATAATCGATGTTCTAGCTTGTCTTTTTATATATATATATAAAAGATTGATATTATTACTAATTAATACATCTTACTTTAAAACTAAAATATAAATTTAAATGTAAATACTTTTTTGTCAAACAATATGTAAACACTTAAGTGGTTGAATTTTCTCAGGAATCAAATAAAATTTTAAAACTAATAAGAAATGGAACTAAAAATGAATAGATTTTTAAATAAGTTTGCATAAATATCATTCTAGGGAGTATATTTTAGACACGATTATCCATGGATTGACACCCTACTTTTATAATTCCACATGTTCCTGGCGCTTAAATTTTTTAAACTGATAAAATATTTACGTAATTGAACTCCACAATCAAGGGTATAACGGAGATTCCAAAGTAATTGAGGTAATATAAAAACGCACCCCAGTCCCACGTCCATGACCACAACAAAATTTTAGAAAGGAGAATAAAAAAAGAGAAGCTATGTCGGAAGAGTTCACGGCAGAACAGATAGCCCAGTTCAAGGAAATCTTTAACTTGTATGGTGATGATGGTATGTTATGTTTCATCCCTTTCCCCTTTTAAGGTTTCTGTTCAATAACACCTCTCATTAATTTATTTTTTTGCAGGGCGTATTACCACAAATGAGATTGGTACCGTGTTGCGTGCCCTCGGTAAGAAAGCGACCGAAGCTGAACTTCAGGACATGATCAACGAAGTGGGTTCAGATGGTAACGATACCCTTGACTTCACCAGGTTCTTGAACCTAATGACTGCTAGGAATATGAAGCTCAGCGACTTTGAGAGAGGATTCAAGGATGCATTCGAACACGACGATCAGCCTGAAGGTAAAATATTGTGTCGGGAGTTGCTACAGCCGATGATTATATTAGAAGAGGCTGGTATGCTTAAGGAAGGAGATGTTGATGGTGGTGGGCTGGTCAACGAAGACGAGTTTATGAAACGTCTGGACAAAGCCTTTAATGAAGGTAAATCGGCTGATGAGTGATGGCTCCACACTTTTGGCTGAGCAGATATGTTGATGGTGATGGTCACTGATACGGGAAAATGGTGTGAATTTCCTTATGTTATATCTCTTTCAACCAGTATAATTTATTTCAATAATCCTCGCTATCTTTTGAATTCTTTTTATGTACGTGTTACTTTCCGAGAGGAGAATAAATCAAGATTTTCAGTACATTTCTTCACTATTTTTGTGTTTCTTCTTATATTTTGAAACTGAACCCTGAAGAAAATCATTACCGAAACATCCGGAAAAAAATCGTATTGAACTCAAAAACTCGAATCGAACAAACCCAAAAATAATGTGTGAAGGACAGTCAAGAAACACAAGTAATCTGTATATTAAAAAAAAAAACACAAGTAATTTGTTTACCTAGCTTACAAAGAAACAAACGTTGATAACTTGATATGCTTTTTTTTTTTTTGTTACTAAGATAGTGATCATAAGTGATCGAAAAGTGAGTGGAACAGAGGATATCAAGTCCTGATCAAGAAACAGGACAAGTCATCAAGCATGGTTCAGACATTGCAATTTTCTAACTGTTTCTCCTGATTTCTCGCAATCTTCCGAAAACCCCCTGTTTCATTTACTTCCCTCGCAACCCACGTCTCTTTATCTACTAATCTTTTTCGAGCTACACTACAACCATAAGAATTTGCAAAATTATGTTTCAAAAGTTTAACGTGGTAACAAATCACATACTAAGAAAAACAATTAACCTTTTTATGATTGTTGTTTCATTATAATTGTTGTTTATGATTTTTGTTGTTTATGATTTTTCGTACATATTAAGAAAAACAATTAACCTTTTTATTAAGTAACTAAAAGTATATGATATATTGATTTTACTGATTAGTAAACTAAAGGAACATTATAACTAGAAATTCAGATGTTGCCACCACAATTGCTTATCTGCACTTTCATCCTCTTCTTCAGCTGGAATCCGCCACGGACCCACTGTGACATCCGTCCAGAAAACATAGTCTATGTCTCTTCTGGTGTGAGACAACCTTACTTTGTTCTAATAGGTGTCATGCGGTGCTTGAGGATAGGGATAGACCTGCTTTGAAATGCAGAGAGCTTGATTTACATGCTTTATTTCTGTTTCGGAGACTTGCCTGATTTGGATTCAGTTGAAGGAGCTCTTCAATGGAGAGAAACCTCTTGGTCCAAGAGGTTGATTCAGCAGAAGCTAGGTGATGTCTCGACTATTTTGAAAGCTTTTTCTGACTATGTTGATAGTCTATGTGGGACACCGTATCCGTTGGACTATGGGATATGGTTGAGAAGATTGAAGAGGAATCTTTCTGAAGATCACGGAAAAGAAATTGAAACTTCAGGCTAAGCTACTTATATATAAAACATTGGATTCCTTTTGAACATTCTTTCAGGTGCTCTCTGCTTTAACCTGTCCGAGACTAGAAAGCTTCTCGATGAGACGTGTCCTTCGGTTTTGCCAAGTCTGAATAGTTTGGACCTTTGTTCTGTTCTTCTTGTACATGACCTCTGAAATCGATTAAGCTTCATGTGTTTACCTTAGGCCCTTAGCTGTTATTGTTTTGTTCTGTTCCTTCTTGTCGTCATTATTATCATCTCCAAGAGTGGTTCTCTATTATTCTTATTGTAATGATGAGAGTTTTTGTTCCCATTTTGTGCTTTCATAACCTAAATCCAACCATGTTTCTGTTTCTGCGTGCGTTGTTTATGATATAGTGTATCTCTTTATTAGTGAAGGACAATCAAGAAATTGTTACATCCTACATACAATCCAAGAAATAACCATGTAGTGACGACATAGTCTCTCTGACCCCAAAAGTTAACTCGTTGAAGAGACGAGTGCATTGTCTTTAGAAGTAAAAGAGTCGTTTACACAAGTAATTTGTTGAGCTATCTCGATGATGTTTAGAAGAGAAATGTGAAATCCAGTTGTCGAAGATGCTTCAATATTCAGAAAGGGGAAACATAGCTTACAAACGTTGATAACTTGATAATGCTTTTTTGTTACCAAGATAGTGATCAAAAGTGATCCTATTAAGACAAGTGAGTGGAACAGAGGATTGTATCAACAATGTTCAACCGTAATCAGGCAAAAAAAAAAAAAAAAACATTCGGTGTAATTTTTAAATTTATTATTTTATTACATTATTAATTTTACATTAATTATATGTAAAAATTAAGAGAAAATAAACAGTTTTATTTAAATATAGGACAGTTCTCTCAAATAGAATTTTTTTAGGTTTTTTCACAAATATAGATCTTAAAACTTAAATGACCAAAACAACATTTTTTATTTTGAAAATTGCAAATTTTTTTTTTAAAAAAAATTTGTAATCCTATCCCCAAGATCCCACTCCTCAACTTTAAACAAAAATGTTTACGATTAGTTAAGCCAAAGGATATAAGTGTATATTTACTTATTTTTGATAAAACATTTAAGTCTATCTTGGTCTTTTTTATTTTAAGGTCTATATTTGTGATTAAAACTTTTTTTAGGTATATCTTAAAAAAGTATCTTAAATTTGTATTTAATAATATATATGTATCTTTTATCTTTTGGTTAAATTATATTAAATCAGATTCTATACTATTAAGAGAAAATTTTGTTAGATATATAATTATCAAAATATAAACTAAATAATATTTCTAAAATTTATAGATGTTATAAATAAAGCTAATGGTACTGGGATTAGAAATTTTAATTTAAAAAAAAATGCATTAAATTTTGAAAAAAGAATTTATTAATAAATAATATATAATTATAAAAATACACTTAAAAATATTTCAATATTTGTAATATTATTATATTTATATTTCTATTATTATATTATTTATTATCTTAATGATTATTTATGAGTTCTTTTTCTTGTAACTATTTTAATACAAATGTTTGTTTAATCAAACATAAAAAGTAATATAAAAATATTTTTGTTTATCATAAATTATATTTAAGAATATGCATGTATATATTTAAAACTGTAATCTTAGATAATTTTTTATCTATTTATTTTAATCAAATATATTAAATAAATTTGTAAAAACTTTTATAATTATCAAAATTTAAAATTAGACAATATTTATTAAATTTTTAAATATATAAGAAATTAACAATTTACGATTAAAATTTTAATAATTTTTCAAAAAATGTATACATTTTTGAAATTTTTGTAATAAAATTGTATAGTTTTATAATATATAATTAAATGATATTTTCGAAAATTTTAATGCCATATTGATATATATTTATTTTAATGATTATTTATTAGTTATTACCATATTTTAAAAATATTTCTAAAAATATAAATCGACATTAAATGTAATATATGAGTTGTTACCATATTCTATAAAGTTTTCCAAAAATATATATTAACATTAAATGTAATTGTCCATGTCATATTTAATCATATGCCATGTCATCAATTATAATAAGAATGTCATCATTTTTTTGTGAAACTGATTTTAGAGAGGACATGTGGTAAAATCACTTCACAAATAATGTATAGGGGATTGGTTAACAATTTTTTGTAACTTAACATATATTGTTTCGGCTTAAAAATATGTTGAGTCGACTTAACATATATCGTGCCTTTTAAAACTCTGACCAATGAGAAGATATTATCCTTTTAAAACTCTGATCTTTTAACATATATAGTTATATACCATCGACTTTTAACATATATATGATTTGACTTAACATATATTGTTCTTTTTAAAAGGAACAAAAGGATGATATGTTACCAATCTGTCAGAGTTTTACAATGAAAGATTTTGTTCCTTTAAAAATTCTGACCAAAACGTTGCACATAATCGTCTCACTATATATATAATCAATCCAAACACAGAAGACAAGACAAAACAAGAAAAAAGAGTTAGGAGATTACTATAAAAATGGCTATCACCATAAAATTTGCATTTGTTTTTACCGTTCTCTTCATCGTATCTTTCGTTCATTGTGTACCGACTACTTCAAATATTCCAGGTATTGGTTTATTCTTCATTTTATAATTACGAAATAGATTTTGTCCTTTTTAATGAAAATTATATACATATTGGATTAGTAATATTTATTTAATAAAATAGGTTATGAAGTAAAGCAGATGGATCGTCAATGTTTCCGTAATTTAAGTATATGTCGTGCTGGAGGAGCTGGCTGCATTGTTTTTTGTAGAGATCATGGTTATTACTATGGCGTCTGTGCTACTGATGCATGTTGTTGTCAGTTTTAAATACCAGTTAAAGTCCAAAATAATATAATTTAAATCAAATATTTTGGTATCTACTTGAAAAACACAACACCATTATTTTCATATATATATATATATATATATATATATATATATGTTTTGCTTAATCAATACATAAAATCCAGAACCAAGCAAATTAACAAATCGAAGTTACTTTTGATTAACTTTTGAGCGATATATAGCTTCTGCAATGTGAATAAAATCTAAAAGCAATTCGAAATAAAACTTAGTGAATACTCGATGATCGTCTTGGATTAAGTCGTTGTGGATCAATACTGGATACTTGTTAGTGTGGATTACAGTGGATGTTGCTTATGTCGTGTGAGTTACATACATGCCTTAGTCTTTATGCAAAAGTCAAATTAATGGGTACTTTTTCCCCTTTTGGTGAATGCATCTTAATATATGAATCCCCAAATTCATCAGACAGAAATTCTTGTGAATTAAGTGTGCTTGAAGCTTGATGATCCATTTCTGCACCACTTTGCCTTGTGGTCATGATATAATTAATAAGGATGTAATGGTTACACGTGTTAGCAGTAGCATCCCAAGATAGTTTCTAGGCTAGGGCAAACTTAACTTATTAAACTGTAAACTTCTCTTGCACTAACATAGCTTATTTAGCTAGATAAACACCGTCTAAATAACTGTTAAATAAAAATGAACGTGTGATCCATTATGTCCAATTCTCTTGTTGCCAACCCGGTGCTGGCGCTTAAAAATTTTAAACCTCAATTTGACTGTATTTATGTTATTAAAAGTCCACAATCGAGGGCATAACTGAGATTAAAAAACAATTCGGGTAATATAAAAACGCATTAAGTCCGATGTTCATAAGACAACAAAGTTTTAGAAAGGAGAAGATAAAAGAGAAGCTATGGAGGACCAGCTCTTCAAAATGTATATCCCCAAGTTCAAGGCCCTCTTTAAAATGCACCACAACTATGGTATGGTATGTTACGTTTAATCCCTTCCCTATTTTAAGTTTCTGTTTAATAACACCAAACATTTTAATTATTTTTGCAGGTCGTATAACCGCAAAGGAGCTTGGTAAAGTGATGAGTGTCTACGGTCTGGACAAGACCAGAGCCGAGCTTCAGGACATGATCAACGAAGAGGGTGCAGGTGCAGATCGTAATGGTACTATTGACTTAACCGGATTCTTGTACCTTATGGCTAGGATGGTGAAGGGCGACTACTCTGGGTCAGGACCCACATATGCATTGAAAGACTTAGACAAAGACCAAAAAGGTAAAGCTCCATCGGCTGATGAGTGATGGCTCCACACTTTTGGCTGAGCAGTTGTTGATGGTGATGGTCAGTGATACGAGAAAATGGAGTGATTTTCCCTTTTTAATCTCTTTTAGCAAGTTTGATTTAATTCAATAATCCGTGTTATCCTTGTACGCGTGAACTTACTTAACGGAGAATAAATTAAGACTTTCCATTTTTCCTTGTCCATATTTTAGATAAAGTTCCCTGAGTTCTTGAACGTCTCGTAAAATGAAAGACACTGATTTATGTGTGTGTTGAAGACTAATAATGTCAATGACATATAGATATATCTCAGTGCTAACCATCCTAACTTTTTAACTTCATATACTGTCTCCATCGATTCTCAGAGTATTTGATTATTATTATTTTTTAAAAATTGTGTGTGTGTTGAGACAAATGTCAATGACATATGAATATATTTCAATCCTAGCTAACCCTCTAAATTTATTTGAATTGGAGAGTTTCTTCAAGGGATCCAACAAATTTTTTTAATTTGATGGATTTGTATCCCATCAGAACCTTGTGAGCTGACTGTATCATCTTTTGCATAAGCTTAACGTAAGACATAGGGAGCTTAACGTAAGACATAGGGTACATAAGGATTGCTGAAAGGACCAGTTTGAGTTAAAAAAATAATTAATACTCAAATTATTTTGTTAACCAAATATGACTAAATTAACAACACAGACCGAAGTCAATCAAATAACAGAAAAGAGATGCCGTAGAGCACCCCCATCAAGGGATGATGAGGGGAGTTCACACGCAAAGCAAAAAAAAGTTTAATATTAAAATCAGATTTCTATTAACCCTTCTCTCAAAAGTTCACTGCAGTGAACCCGATGACCCCGGATTCACCACGTGTAAATTATTGATTGATCCATTATTATTTTTTATTTTATTTTAAAAAGTAAACGAAAAAATAATAATAATTTTTTATTTGTGTGAATCTCTCTCCATGGGTTTACTGATGTAGATGTTCTTATGTTTGAAATAGTCTCGAGTGCATTACCATAAAGGACACATTATTGTCTTTCTTTACCGTTTGAGACACAATTCACTAGTGAGACACATTCCCGATTTCCCAGGCAGCTTTAGAACGAAAATGCCCTTTACTAGGCGAACTGAGACATGTGAATATTTTTTAATATTTTATTATTTAGTTAGAGGAGACCAATTGTAGCCGTTAGTTGTAATTTCAAAAATTAATCCAAGGGTGAGGGACGATTGTCAAGTTGGACTCTGATGGGATAATAAATACGGAGTTTCTTTTCTTTTTGCTGCTGTAAAAAGAATGGGCTTCTGTGAGTCGTTGGATGTGGTTAGTAATTGTGGATCGTAGGGCTACATGACTTATTCAAATATATTACTATTATCAATTCTCCTTCTATTTCCTTATATGAATAGTTTCAAATATTTAAGTATATAAATAAATAATTTTGATATAATAAACTATAACTTTTTGTCTTTTACATTTTAAGATCCATTTTAGAATATTTTAACAATTGAATATGAATAAAACATATCAACCACAAAACAAATTTGTAGATTAAATGTTTATAACAAGTGAAATGTGGATAGATATATTGTGGATATAGTAAAAATGTGGACATGGACACATTAAATATATACAAAAATGTGGACACAAGTTAATGTTGATTTGAAAAAAGTGATTTCACATTACCACCATCAAGAATGTGGACATAGATTAAGCGTGAACAGCCAAATGTGGACATATAATTGATACACACACATAAATAACACATGGGCAACTTAAGATAGAAACACCAGGAAATGAAGCAATGGAAATCAGAGTACACACAGTGAACTGCTGTCTAAACAAGCTGGAGCAATAAGTGCATCAAAATGCAGCCACAATTTTTGGCTACAAAGGTGACTAACCACCATCTTGATGAGCTGAATGCAAAGAGGAAATCCTCAGCATCAAAGGAGTGTGGAGTTGCAGGAAACACCACTTCGATGCCACCAAATCAAGAGCTAGAGAGCAAAGATTGGTTTTTGTGACATCTTAACTTTATGAAGTGTATCCCTGCAACATAAGTTAAGAATACCAACATACAAAAATATATCAGTGACCATAAAAAGAATTAGAATAAGATAACTAGAATCTCACAATGAGGTAAAAGAGAGCTGAACCAAAGCCTAAAAGTCTCATAGTGACGTAAACTATGGGTACAAGAAAGCACAAAATCTACATACTGAGGTAGTGGGGGGGGGGGGGGGGGGGGGGGGTGATTGGACCCGTGAAATGCAACAGAAACCAACTAGTTTTGACTCCATAAAATAGGTTACAAAGACCATACCTTTTGGATAAAATTGAAAGAGAAGAAGAAAATGAAACATCTTGAATTTTGTTACAGTGTTCAGAAATCAGTGGTGAGACCTGAAAGGCCGACAAAGACACGAGCTTTGATCCAGGATATTCTCGGGAAATCGGTGGCGATTCTCTGTAGCTGCACACCGAGCGTACGATCACAGGCGATGGCAAAGTAGTTCTTCCCAACCATAGCCACAACGACACTTCCATTGTACTCGAAGATCTGCATCAGCACAATATCCATCAATTAGTCACCACCATAGAGAATCAAACAAGAGACTCTTACTGGTCAACTTATCGACATAGGAAATGAGGTCTCTTCACCAGAGCAACTGGATTACGCGGTGGAGCTTTGTCAATGACTAGTCATATCAAAGTGAAGACTTTCTCTTATTGCCTCGTTGGCGTGACTTCGGGAAAATCGTTGAGTCTTGATTTCAACTCGGTACCGGAGACGCGGTGGCTCTGATTCGCTCAGTGAATTCAGCGCCGATGGTCAACAAGTCTCGATCTGGCTCTCTGATGTTCGACGTCGAAGAGACTTGAACGCTTCTTCAAAATTTTTGCATTCTTCTTTTAGATCCGGCCATAGAAACTCGTTTGTAACACGCGAGTGTTTAGCAAACTCCATCTTCTTCTCCATCAACATTACTCAGTCAGCAAAAAAAAAAAAATCTCAGAAGCTACAGCTCTCGCTCCTTTCTTCCTCTTCCAACCATCTCATCCATCTCTCCTCTTCCTAATCTATCTCTCTTTGTGTCTCCACTGCTACTCCGGAAAATATGTTAAAGGTATGGGCATAACTGATACTCCTTAATTTGGGTTCTTGTAAAATAATATCAGATTAAAATTATGATAATCCCAAATAAAAAAATAGAATTCTTTGTATTTGGAAAATTGGTTTAGATTCGAGATAGGAGAGAGAGAGAATGAAGAAAGTTAGAAAAATAGAAAAACTAGTTAGTTTAGTGTGGGGAGGGTAGAAAGGACAAACTACACATAAAAAGTGTGTCACATGTGACATGTGTCTCTATGTGTAAATCATAAGTCAAAATGTGTCTGTAAGAGTAAATTTTTCGAAGTTTGAGTTTTAGTTATAAGGCGTGGCCCACGTTAAAATAAGTTTTGATGTGACATTTTCCTTTTGTCAACACAAGTTTAACAAAAAATTGCATTTTAGAATGTAGACAAAAAAATAGTAATTTACTTAAAAATCCAACCACACCCTTGCATTTACATATTAGAGCATGATTAATTAGAAGTTCTTAAACGTGAGGTTTTTAAGACATCTTTAATCCTACTCTATTTTCTAATCCAAATATCATTTTGGAGTAAAATTTTCTCTAACTCCACTTCATTTTCAACTCCAAATAGAGAAAGGACTAGGATTATTCTATTTATGGAGTAATCTTACATATTACTCTATTTTGGACTTGAACTTTTTTTATTTATGAAATTGTCATTAAACTTTTTAATGTTTTCTTTTTTTTTTACTTAGGTAATATTTTTAAAAGATACAATAACATGAAAAAAGAAATTTCAATATTTAATAATTTGACATAAAAATGCACAGCATAATTACAACCGTAAATAATATTAAATAAAAATAATAGAAAATAAGTGATTTAATAATCTGGTAAATCGCTTCTGGATCTATTAAGACCGGTGAAGTAAATTCCAAACGGAGAAGATTGAGAAAGAGCTTGTTGATCTTGTGACTCGGCATTTCATTTTGATATTATTTACACTTATTAAGCTTGAATATACGCACATACATGATATCGAAATTGTAGAAGATGAAAATGTCCGATTTCAAAATTTTCTTGCTTGATTTAGGAGTAGCAAAGATAAAGAAACTCATTTTCATTACGAAATGCATTAGTTGATCATTTACGGGAAAATATATTCTAATGCTCATTATTGAATCAGCTTATATTGTATTTATTATATTTTTATGATTTCTTGTGCTTTTTAATCATAAATTTTTAATTCAAATAAATTATATTTTAAGGTATTTTTAGAAACAGAAAATAGTTGGAGTTAATTGGTAAACGTTTATAAATATATGGCATTATTAACAATCATTAATTATATTTGGAGTAAAAAATGGAGTAATACATTGGAGTAAAGCCTTACACCATGTTGGAGTAAAATATTGAGTAATACATTGGAGATGCTCTTAGGACATCTCCAACCCTATTCCATTTTCTACTCCAAACATCATTTCGGAGTAAAATCCTCTCCAACCCCACTCTATTTCCAAATCCAAAATGGAGTAATGACTAGGGTTACTCCATTTTTGGAGTAATCTTACACATTACTCCATTTTAAAGTTAAACTTTTTTTATTTATAAAATGGTCCTTTAACTCTCTAATGTTTTATTTCTTGCTTAAATAATATTTTAAAAAGATACAATAACATAAAAATAAAATATTTCATTATTTAATAATTTGATATAAAAATGCATAGCATAATTAAAAACATAAATAATATTAAATAAAATAACATAAAATAAGTGATTTAATAATCTGGCATCGCTTCCGGATCCGTTAACGACCGGTGAAGTATTTCCCAAACGGAGAAGATTGAGCAAGATGGATGTGTTAGTTGGTCATTTATGGGGAAAATATTCTAATGTTTATTATTGAACCAGCTTATAGTGTGTGTGTTATTGTGTTTTTATGATTTCTTGTACTTTTTAATAATAAATGCTTAATTAAAATAAATTTATTTTAAGGCATTTTTATAAATATAAAATAGTTGGGGTTAATTGGTAAAATTTTATAAATATAAGGTATTATTAACAATTATTAATTATTTTGGAGTAAAAAATGGAGTAATAAATTGGGGTAAAACCTTACTCAATTTTGGAGATTTTGGATTAAAATATGGGGTAATACATTGGAGATGCTCTTAGCGGAATTAAGGAACCGTCTCTTGACTTTTAACTAAAAAAGTCTAAGAACCGGTTCTTAAAGGTCTTATTTAAAGGTCGATTCTTAGTTTTTAGTTAAAAGTTAAGAGACAATTTCTTAATTTCGCTAAAAACCCTACCCTTAAACCCTACCCCGTCTCTTGACTTTTGACTAAAAAAATGTAAGAACCGATTCTTAAATGTCTTATTTAAAAGTCGATTCTTCGCTTTTTTAGTTAAAAGAACCGATTCTTAATTTCGCTAAGCTCAGGTGGAAGGTGTGATCATCCTTGGTGTGGAACTCCCATTCTTGTGACAACTCCTGTTGGAGAGACGGTATCTGATATGGTAAACGAGGGTAGGTTTGGTTCAGAAGAAGCTATTAGATGTTGCCATGATTGCTTATCTGCACTTTCATCCTCCTCTTCAGCTGGAATCCGCCACAGTGACATCCGTCCAGAGAACATAGTCTATGTCACTTCAGGTGTAAAACATCCTTACTTTGTTTTAATAGGTTGGGGTCATGCTGTGCTTGAGGATAGAGATAGACCTGCAATGAATCGATCTTCACTTCTCTTCTACCTACGCACTCCAGGAAGGGAAGCTTTGTGCTGCCTCAGATGCAGAGAGCTTGATTTACATGCTTTACTTCTGTTTTGGGGACTTGCCTGATTTGGATTCAGTTTGAAGGAGCTCTTCAATGGAGAGAGACCTCTTGGTCCAAGAGGTTGATTCAGCAGAAGCTTGGTGATGTCTCAACTATTTTGAAAGCGTTTTCTGACTATGTTGATAGTCTATGTGGGACACCGTATCCTTTGGATTATGGGATATGGTTGAGAAGATTGAAGAGGAATCTTTCAGAAGATCACAGAAAAGAAATTGAAACTTCAGGCTAAGCTCTTATTCAAGATGTCCTTCTTATGTATAAACATTCCATTTCTTTTGAACATTCTTTCAGGTTCTCTTTGCTTTAACCTGTCTGAGACTGGAAAGTGTCACGTTGAGACGTATCCTTGAGTTTTGCCAAGTCTGACTAGTTTGGATCTTGTTCTGTTCTTGTACATGATCTCTGAAATCGATTAGATTCATGTGCTTACTATAAGTGTAAGAGTAGTGCAGTACAGAAACTAGAACACACAGTAAGACATGATTATTCTTCTCAAGAAAATACGACTAGATAAATCCTTTTAAAATGTTCTTACAAGGTCTCTTAAAAGCAATTTTCAATCAAGCTCAAGGAAACCTTGACTTGTTGACTAGCCTAATCTATTCAAGACTTACCACAGTCGTTGAATAACTTCTAACCCTTAGACTTTTGTGTCACCTTACTCGGACTCACAAAACTCTCTATTGCTAAAAGTTTTTCCCAGTGTGTTTGCCGACTACAACCTAGTCGACCTCTTTATACCTAAAGAGAAAACCCTAAGTTCTACCTAATGGAAACTTTCCATTTTCTATTACAGCAAATAAGACAACCTTGCTCTTTCTAGATCGGTTGCTTCCTCTTCACTTCTATTTTTTAAAGCCCACCATAAAGAATATCTTCATATCTTCATTAAAATCTATTTCCTATTTCCTCCTCTTCTCACGACTCCGCACTTCTCTCAGTAGTTCATGTCGTGTTTCATGAACTACTAGATTTTATACTCGCGCTACGCGCGAGTCTGTATTAATAATTTAGTTTAGCTTTAAAATAATTTAAAACAAAAAAATTAATTGGGTAACATAATTTTATTATTTAAAATATAATTTTTAATTTAGTATTTGTGTTTTCGTATAATTATGTTATCTTATTAGCTATTTAATTATTTGTATTTGTAAATATAATAAT